>VYXB01008934.1:620088-696148 GCA_013397135.1 Pachyramphus minor | reverse complement strand
TTTTTTTTTTTTTTTGGTCATATTGGTGGTCTACATTGAACCAAAACATTTAGAATAAGATACATACCTGGGGCAATTACTGACAATGATTTCTAAAGTCCTTGATACAGCCCAAACATCACTATCTAGGCTGTAAGTAGAATATTTGACTCTAGATAATATCAAGTTGGTGGTAAGAAATGGTTCTGGCTGCCCAGGTTTGATGATAGACAGTTCAGCACATTGCTTAAATAGCTAGGAGCAATGCCAATTAAAGTGAAATTCTGCTCTAACACTGCCTTACAAGCCTTTTAAACAGACTGGCAAATCAAGAAACAGACTTCACTGAAATGCAGTGTGCAGGTTTCAGAGGAACTTTGGAGGAAATTCTTTAAACCTTCATTAAAAAATACACCTAGTATCACAAAGCATGAAAAATATTTTCTAGGCAGCTGGTTAAAAAAGGAGAGCAGCCAGGGGAAGTCTTATATGTTCATATTAAAGTCCAGAGCAGAAGGTTCAGGTTGCTGGTTCCATTACAGAAATATCCCCGTCTCTATCAAAAAAGTCTGTTTCTAAAGGGAGCTCTTTATTCGCTGTGTTGAGATGGAAACACGAATTTGATATCTATAAGAGGCCAACAGGGTTAGCAAGAAAACAGAGAGAAAAAAGGACAGAAGTAACCTTTACAAAGCACTTCTCCATCTGATACTGTTGAGTAGACTTGGCTGAATAATCCTCCTCAGATATTATTCATCAATGTGAATGCTGGTATTTTTCTCCCCCATTTCTGCAACATAATGATTTGTAAATAAATCTTATGTGCAGGTACACTGCTAGTAAAATTGCAAATGTTGGCCATCAACATTTAAGTGTTTGCATATTGATTCTTTTTTTCATTTTCTTCCCCCCCCGCCCCCCACTCCGTGTTTCCTGCCAGATGCAACTATAAAAGAAATTCAAAGGGATGAAGTGAAAATGATATTCAAGTGCGTATTTTCTTGGAAACATTGGGAGGAGGCTGCAGCTTCTGTGATGGGAGCGAGTGGTTTGAGGCTTAAGCAGCACATTAAATGGCTCACAGCAGCAGAAGCCAAAGCTCTGGACATCACACACACAGACTCTGATGTCTCCCAGGAAGGCTGGGATCATTAGTCCTGGTTCACTGACTTAGAGTTGGAGGTTCCTGATGAAAAGGACATAACACCAGGCTCAAGCTGAGACTAATGGGAAACAATGCGCATCTGCAGACTCTGATGTTGCTAATCCAGCTCCTGCTGAGGACGAACAATTGGAGCAAGGGAATATTCCTCAAGCACTGACAAACTGCAATTGAAGATTAGAAAAGCCCCCTGAATGTCTGAATTTGTAATATGGCTCCAAGTTGGCATCATAAACAGTTGTCCCATAAAGCAAAGAACCTTTTCTCATTAAGTAGTATTTTACCAAAAATCTTAGCAGTGTTAGGATTCTGGTGGTGGTGGATTCTTTCTTCCTTTATTTTCTATCTTGCCAAATTTGGTAGGAAATTTAATGTGTATGCTTACTTCAGCTGCATATAAATTATGCAGAAAGCCCTGATACCTCAATACAGTAATTTTCAAGACCAATGCTTATAATTTAGTGATTCTTTATTTCACCCCACACTTCCATATGCCCTGTGTCCTCTTGAAGGCTTGATGTAATCAAATATACAGCAAAATCTGGACGTTGACCAACTTCAGCATTTAAATATCTTTCTTGTTGCATAAATTATTGTGTGCCAGATAGTGCCAGCACCAAAATCTAATTGTCTGCAGCCTTTCATTATTAGAAAACCTGTGGTGTGTTTTTGGTTTTCCAACTATGTGCCTCCCAGCCAATTTGCAGGCACTCTTCAGGAATTAGCTTGGGCAATGACCATTTCCAATAAGCATGTAGGATATGCCCACCTATTTTGGAGAGTAAGAGAGTTCAAGAGCGTGGATGTAGCCAGAAAATTACAGTTGATCTCTGAGAAGGAGCCACAGGACCATTCAGCCTTCCGAGGTAAACATGGACTAAACATGGGTAAGGTCCCCTGCAGTTCCAAATAATCCTAGTTTTTATTACAGTAGTAGAGCTCTCTGGAATCCAACTGATTGGCTTTTAACAGCTCAAATAGAAGGTATTTGACCAAGACATGTTACCAGGTCATTTGACTTCCTCCTAAACCCAACAGCGAATTGAGCCCAAACAGGTTGGATCTGACATTGTAGTGATGTTGTAGTTGTGAGGATCTTTTCATTTTCAGACCTACATTTTTTAGGCTGGGAGATGAGCTTTTAGGTAGTGAGATTCAATCCATTGACAAAAAGCCCATTTCTTTCAGTTGCTTTTCACAAATGATATGAGGATTCTTGAAGCTCTAGGCTGCATCTAATCACAGAATCACAGAATTGTTTTGTTGGAAGGACTTTAAAAATCATCTAGTTCCAAAACCCTGCAATGGGCACAGACACCCTCCATTAGAAAAACATTTATGCTTTAATTATTGTTATACTTAATAATTGTTATGCCCTCTTAAAGTTTCCTTTCAAATCTTGTGTTGGGGACCTATCCTGGGATAAATTATATTTTTAAGATAAACTGGGGAGGAGGGGGAAGCATGGTTTTACCTATTGCTTAATCCCAAATTCACAGCTTTCAGTGAAAAAATATACTCCATGGAAATTAATCATAAAAGGCTCCTTTGCAGTTCCATTTTACTGCAGGAGGCAATATGCAGGTTTAATCTGTTGACTCAACTCAGCTGAATTACAAGCCTGTAACAAAATTCACAATCCAGTTTGTTTTTATCTTCTTAGTCTCAGATTTGGAATTTTATATCAGTCTATAGAAAATTTACTTTCCTTTTTTCTTTTTTTTTTTAATAGGTAGGGGGATTTTTCTTTGAATGCAGAATGCTGTGGCACTGTGGTAACAAATTCTGTCTGCTCATTTTCATAGACAAGGGATATTCTTCGCAATCTTTGCTAAAGAAGAACGAACACTTAAAGACAAAGTGGAAACAGAAAGACTGAACAAATGTTAGGTACATATTTGATATAAGCTCAAGGTTACAGATCCTACTTTGTGTCCTCTTAAAGGGAATTAATTCTGCCAAATACACATCCTGAACTCCTCTTTAGAATCAGGCTGTGATTCATCTTCTTCTGAAGCAGACATCTGATGTAAATCAGTAACTAGTTCAACTAAAGACATTTGTTGCAGACACCTAATTTCTCATAAAAAGATAAAATTAAGGGTGTTGAATTCCACCCTTTTCAACTAAATTTCTATGTGTTGACCCAGATTCTTAATTGTACAAACTGCTCTGCAACTCCTTTTAGGAGCTACACCCATTTGTACATATTGAATATCTTGCCTTTTTCTTTTTTTTCCCCTCTTCTTACACTGGTGACATCAAAAGGTAAAAAGTGTAGATCAAAGCTCCTGCAGCAGATCAAAGATAAAAGCAAAAAAGAAATTCAAGAGCCACTGTCAGTTTTCTAAAATCATGGGTGGAAAAGGATCATCCACCTTTTTTCCCTTTAATTTTGGGGAAAGCCAATAACCATCTACAAACAATCAAGGTTTGAATCCGTGCTCTGAACCAGTAACAACAAACTGGTGGGGTCTTCTTATTCTTATCCTTGTGGAATTTTTTCCTGATTTTTTTCTAAATTCAACCTGTGTCTTTGGTTTGGAATCCATATTCCCTTGACCCCACATACACTTTTAACATTTTTTTCCTGTGGCAAAAGGCTGTGCAGCCCAGCTCTGCATTGAGCAAATAAACACCTTTTTTATTTGTTTGGTCCACGTTACCTGACCATTCCATTTGATGCCCCCTTGTGTTGGGAGAGCCAAGGAACAATCATTTCCTCATTTTCTCCTTGCCACTCAAGATTTTTAGAAATGTCACATTTTTCTTCAAGTGTTTTCTGCTTTTTCTCTTTTTTTTTTCCCCTTTTTATTTTTTACCCCCAGGCAAAAAACCTTGTCTATATAATAGTCTGACATTCTTGTTCCCACACTGTCTTCCCATTCGTGGCTTCTCCCAGAAAGAAAGCAGCAGCAAATTCTTTGTGTGGGGTGAAATAGGAAAGCAGCACAACAAAAAGAAGAGTCAACAAAAATATTCTGTTGTGATGAAAATGTCTAAGCATTTTCAGATTCAATAGTATTAAAGCAAAAGGATGACAAAGTAAGAAATGGAGCATTTTGTCACCTTTATTCCTCTGAAAATATGTTATATTTGAAAGAAATATTTCTTAAGTTGCTTTGCTTCTCTATTTTCTACTCTTTAATTTTTTTGTTAGCTGTGACTCAAGGCAAAGAGGATGAAAAAATATGTAAAAATTAGGAAAAGCAAGCATTGTGATACTTGAGATTCTAGCTAGGGAAAAAAAAGTGTCATAAATTTAATCAGACATACTATAATTATAATAGGCCTACCCTAGTTTCTGATACTTAAGAATTTCATGCCCCAAGAACTCCTGCTGACTTCTATGCCCCACCCATCCCAAAGCAGGGTTTTAAATTAATTCAGACTAATTGTGTCAAATTAAGGTGAGAAGTTTGCAGACAGATTGCTGAAACCAGGAAAAAATTGTTATACAGTATTTATATAATATTAGTTAAATATAGTTTCCTTCCACTCTGGGCATCTTTTAATACATATCTTGACTTTTGGATGGTTATTTAAGGAAAAGCTCCTCTTTTCAAAAGACACAACTCCCACATTGGTAAGACTTTTCTTCTGAAGCTGCTGGCAACAAAAGCAACTTTAAAACCTCAGCTGTCATTTTTTTCAATAGTAACTGCACAATTCTTTCATTACACAAGAAATAACACCAAGAACAAGCTTCATGATGCTTTGTGGGAAAATCCTAATTAATGCACTGTGAAACAACATTGCTGGGAAAAGCAGATTGAAGGACTTTTTAATTTTAATAAAATTTTAAAAAGAATACTTGAAAATTGGAAAATTATTTTTACAAGTATTTTTTATATTATCAGAATCTGGCAACCATGGTGTGGGGGCTGGGCTGAGAGTTGGATTTGCTGATCTTAAAGGTTTTTTCTGACCTTTAACATTCTATGAACTTTTGTTTTAAAAAACTTTTTATTTCAAAGCACTAATTCAGAAATGTTCAATGATAAATTTTCTTTTAATTTCAAATTAAATTAAATATTTCAAATTACCCAAATTTAGTTTTAATTAAAAGTTTCAGAAAATGAACACCTATGAGATTTAGGGGTTTTATCCAACTTCAACATAAGCAAAAAAAACCCCTGAAACACAAAAGTATTTCTTTCCAGTCCCTAAGATGCACTTTTAAAAGGGCATGAAGGGACAATACACAGAGAAAACAACCAACTTCCTTTTCTCTTTAACCCCCAAATCCAGAGATCTGTTCAGTAACACAGTATTGGAACATTTGATATTTAAAGCACATAAACCACACAACTTCTGTCAAAGTTAATTATTAATATGACAGCTTGAAAATTTATCCACAACTTTTGATGTTCCTCCATTATCAGAGCAACAATCCTGTTCCAGTGCAAACGTAATGCTGAGTTTGAGGCAATAGCACCACAAAATACCTGTGATCTTCCTATTGATGCTTCACTGACTTTCAGGACCCAGTTCTGCATTTCTCTTCTCTTATTCACCTTTTATAAGAGCAAAAGCTCAGCACTCTCAGTGCAGAAATACTGGTTTAGAGTGGTCCAAGATGTAAGTTAAAAAATGAATTGATTCCTTGCACTGTATTGAATTTGCAATGTGAAATAGCATTAATTCTATGCATAAAAATAACTGATTGGTGACAATGATGTGAACTGAGAACACTGCTGGTTATAAAAATCATGGGTTGAATTCCAAACTTTCTCTTTTACAGCTTCAGTCCCACTACACCAGTTTGTTTACACTCAGGCCATAGAATATAGACACTTTTGTGCTTGCTTGATCCTTATATGCAGGTAGGAAATAAGATGAATGTTATAAAATGGTAAAGTCAGTAATAGAGTTTGTTGCCTGATTATTTTTTATTTTAACAAGAATTGTTTGCTGCCCATAGTTCACAAGAATTGGTTGGAGAGGGAGGAGGTGGGTGCAGGATTCCTTCATGGGAGTAATTCACTTGCTAGTAAGTGGTTCTGCCAGGTATATGGTGTATAAAATAAATGAACTAGTGCAAGCAGATCCTGGAATGTTCTTATGCAAATATATGCAAATGATCATACTAACAAAGCAGTATTGAAGAGGAGAAAAGCCCACTCACTGGAGTTTGGCTTTTCTTGATTATGAGCCATGAACTCCCAAATTAAAGGGCACGAGGCTGCTTTGATCTGCTCCCTAATGTGTGATTTATAGATTGCAAAATAATACAACATGATGCAAATTAGAAAGTGAATTTCTTTTCCACTAAATGAGTCAATTCTTTTTTTTACATGCTCTCATGTTTTCAGATTGACCAAATGGACTCAATGCAGCTATCATGAATTTAGAAAGCCAAATTTGGCTTCTTTGGCAATTTTTCTGTGAGTTCTCTGATGCTCCTGTTGTAAGCTGTAAGTCACCAAGATTGTGTGGTTTGTTTTGTTGGGTTAGGGTCTTTTTTTTTAATTTCTGACTGAAATCAGTAAAAATGTAAGAGTAGAGAATAATGGATATCAAAGAACTTCAGAAATATACCTACCAATTAACCATCAAAATATTTTTGGTAAAAGTCTAAAGAAATAGTCATTGAAAAATGAATCTTGTAGCTATTCAGAATCCAATTCACTTTTTTAGGATTATATTTTTAATAAGATTTTTTTTTCTATTTCTCTTTAAAAAACCCTAAATTTTCTAAACATTTGATTTTGGTTTGTGTTTTCTTGTGTTCAAAATTTCCGGTTTTCAGATGCCAAAACCTGACTATTTTCCGGCTTAGAATTTCTCTCTGGAAATTTCTATCAAGTGAGAATCTTCAGATGTAGCTACAGTTCTGTCAAACTGTTATTTAACACTTGAGAGAGGAGGAAACAATCAAACCTCTTTATTTTAGCCCCAAGTGTCACTTTCAAGTCTTCTTGGATCATCTCAAATTCAAAAATTATTATCTGATGTTCGGAGCTTGAGGCAAATGACTCCTCTTGGAAATCAGGGTCATCCCAACCATCACATTTTCCTTCATGTGCATCAGGATTTACACATTAGTCAGTATTTGGCCACAGGCAGGTGAAATAAGACCAAAAGCCAACACTGGGAGAGTCGTCCCAAACTTTCCTGCAACTTGAGCTCAGCCACTCTGCCTTGCTCCCACTGCATCTCCACGACATGTGTCCTCCTGGTTTCCTAATCCAGAGACAAAACAATGTCTAAAGATCTCTGCTGAGAAGCAATGAATATAAAAGCCCTTGGGTCCAGTTAAAGCATTTACTCTTTGCTGCTTCCTTGAGGGAGGATGTTCCCTGTGGTTGTTGTACTCCTGGGTGCCTTAGGCTCGAGGATGAGTAAACCAGGGAACAGATGAGAAAAGAAATCTCTCCCTTCATCCTGCCTAGGGTTCATTTGTGACCTTTGTCCTGCCTCAACTTCTTGGGTTTGTGGTTTTGTCTTTTTTTTCTGTGCATAAAACCCCTGAAAAAATAGTTTTCACTTGGGTTTTCCACTTTCATGTCACCATGCTTCGCTTGCTCTTATTTACTCATTTTTAGGTTTGTCAGATAGGCCCCCATCAGTCTCTGAACACATTTACATAATTTAAATACAAAATGCAAACATGCTGACTAATGTCTTCCTTAAATAGACTCTCTTAGGATAACCTAGACATGTTCCCTATCTCCAACCCCTCAGGCAAAACCTGAGAGCAGAGATGAGCTTCATGCAGTGCCCTGCAAGTTGATGGATTAAAAGCTGGTTTGGGCCAAGTGAAGGAAGCAAATTCCAAAGTTCAGGGCCCTCCATTGATGGTGCCTCAGCTGAAACACAAGTCTGAGGAAAAGAGGGCATTTTGGAAAAAGTCCCAGAGACAAACAGGTCCCCATATCCTGAAGGATCGTGTAATACATGCCAAATTCCTTGTGGTTAAAGCTGTTTCCAGGCAAAATTTGGTGAGCTTGGGGGATCCCTGTGACTCAGAAGGCAGGGAAATGCTCTTCCTTTAACCAAAATGAATGATCCCTCCACAGTTTCTCCTTTCTATGCTAGTAAAATAACATTTATTGTTTTTCACTCTTCCATGGTGGGGTTTTCAGACACCTTGTCATTCAGCCTTATACATCCAGGGGTTAATTTCATTTAACTTCTGCCTTTTATGGGGTTAAAGTTTTCTCTGAAAGAGCTGCCCATGAAGCAAAGATCTCCAGAAGGGTGTCCACAGAACTTCCCCAAACTTTTCAAGGTGAGGTGAGTTGAATCTTTCTTCATTGACCAGAGGACAAGACTTTATGGCAGGTTGAGATCAGAGGCAAACTCTTAAATGGCTGCAGCTGGACAAGTTGAATTCCACAGCATTTCTGGATAGATAAGGAAGGATCATACTCTGGGAGGTCATGAAGAGCCTTGCACAAGAGTGATCTGTTGGTACCTGATCACAGAATAATAGAATGTCCTGAGTTGGAAGGAACACCAAAGGATCATTTAGTCCAACTCCTAATAACAATATCCTGTAATAACAATCCTGATAATTTTGAAAAAAGGGCTTAGGTATTCTGTAAACATATTTTAAGGCTGTTTCCCTCTCCAATATATTAAAAAGGCTTAGAAAAAAGGAGGAAAAGGACATTAATTATACCCAAGGAATTGTGATACAGATCTCGAAAACTGGTCAGCCTAAGCCCTGGAAGAAATGGACATTTCTATGTCAAAGAGAATATCTGGAAAGCTTTCTCCTCACCTTGGTTTCCTTCTGCATATATGAAAGGCCCCAGGCACCCTCTTGCAGAAAGTAAACACAAAACATTTAGACATCTTGTGATATGAACTACAAATCTTTTTAAGGGAATTTTTAGACAGTATCTAAATGAAAGCAAGACCATATGATTTAGGCAGTAGTAAAACTATAGAGTTAGTAAGACTGTAATAACATTAAGTTCTAGTATCCATTAATGGTTATAAGGTGTCTGATTTTGTGATTTGTCTGTATTTTATTTTATTTGTCATTAGAGCTTGATTTTAATCATTACCTTGCATCTGCATTGCTACAATTTTCCTCTCCTTCTTTTTCTTGAGCTGTTCATCTTTCACATTTCTGCTAATGAAGAAACTAAGCAATCAATTAATTGTTTCTATCTCTGTAACTATAATTTTCTTAATTTCGGTGTAAGTAAAATTGTTTCTTGACAGAGTACTGAGACCACACCAGTTCTGCTGGAAACATTGTAGGAATACTTATTCCTGCTCTTGGTTTCCCCTGAATGGTGTGTTTGGAGATCAGCATCACCATATGAGCACAAGAAAAAAATAAAAATACTCCTCAGCATTCTCATTGTTTGGTCTTTGACAGATATGAACCAAATTCCCCTGGAGTGAGCCTGCAGGGTTCCACACAGACAGAGTTTCACACAGACTCTGAAAATTAGGAAACAACTTTATGGAGACTGGCAACTTTTGACTTGTCTAGTTAAAGAAATCAGAACAACTTCCTTCCTGATGATTTTATAATTCCACTGAGGCATTTTTGTTGTCATAATAAAACCAAGAAATTCTTCTCTGTTGCTCAGTTGATTAAATAATTGAGCCTGTTGTGTTGCAAAGAACAGTTTGGTCCTGTTTCCCTCAAGCCAGTTCACGTTCTACCCTGCTCTTTAATAATAAAGGGAGGAGGGAAAAACCAACAGGTTTACCTTGATGGTTTCTTCTTGGAATAAGTCTCAATGAAATGCATAAAAAAATTCTAAACAATTTCAAATATCTGAAAACACTTCAAATGTCCTGAGTGACTCTGAGCATAAAAGGTACAAAAACTCTGGAAAAGAGGTATCTTGGGGTCCTGTGTTGTCAATGGTTTCTAGTTCATGTAACTGAAAAGAGAATAACAAAAAGTAAAGCATCAGCTGGAACCTAGTCAAGCAATTAAAGAGAGAGATCTGAAATAACTTCACTTGCTCAACACTGGGACAAATCAAAAAAAAGTGAGAAATTGTTCCCTTTCTCGGAGACCTCAGCTTAAAACCATCAGCTTTTCCTGGAAAAGTACTGTGACTGCACACAAACTACCAGATTGAAGATGAGAATTTCTAAACACAATTCTAATTCAGAAAGTCCCAGGCAAATATATCCCAAAGGTAATTCATCCTGTCCACTCTTCCTTCTAAGGACTGATTCATAAATTGGAAAGTAACTACTTTCCTCCACTGCCTGTAAGTGAAACCCAGAAAGGTAAATTTGGTTGGATAGCTCAGTGTACCTGGCTAATGCAAATATTTTTCCATTTTGTTTTGCTTGAAAGAATAGCAATGATTAAAAAAAACCCAAAAAACAAATTGAAACTCATGAAGTAATATATTAAAAGTCACTGGACAAGGAAATGGCAACGTAATTGATTTTGCAAACAGCTGGAGCTGCAGTGTAGAGAGGCCAGTTAGAATAATTCATCTTACCAGGAAGATGATACAACATTGCAGCTCAACCTGCTTGTTGAGGCCCACATTTAAAAATAAAATAAATAAATAAAATAAGTAATTAAAAGGCATACACACACCAAAAAACCCCTACACAAACAAGCAAATAAATAAAATATCTATTGTTCTATTTGATTAGGTAGGTCTGTGATATCAACAAAGACTCACCTCGAGAATTCAACCTGAAGACACAAATCTTTAGGATGCCAAGTTTAATTTGTTCACTAACTGCTTAACTATTTATTACAGCACCACAATGTAGAAGAAGGTCCTGAGAGCTGGAAACAGAGTGAGAAAGGCTTGTATCCAACAAGAAGGGCAAGGAAATTTTTGATTCTGCAACCAGCTTTTATAATTACCCCTACTAAAAGACAACTTAATAGAGTGAGCAGAAAGAATAACCTGTGTTCACACACAAATTTCATTTACAGGGGAGTTTATTTATTTCTTTTAATCAGAAGGGTGATAATTAAATCTAAGAATGAACACAGCTATACCCTAGTACAGAGATGCAGCACTAGAGTATTCCCCTTTTGGGAGCAAACCATATTGGATAAATAGTTCTATTACTGTGCTCTGACTGGGGAGGCTGCCCTGATGCAATTACACTGGTATAATTGGTAGTGCTTTGGTGTAGAGGCAAGGCTTCATTGTGGATAATTTGTTGACAAAATGATTAATCATTTATCATTTGACAGTTAATCTGGAAGTCTATTAATTCACTTCTTCCTCCTCCCCAGCCTCCATTCCCAGCACTCACACACACATACCCCAGTCTGGACCAATAACCCAGACTGGTGGGCCAGTGGCAGATTCACCGTGGGGAATTGAGATCTATGTTGCTCTTAAACTCGTTTGCCTGGAACTGGAGAGACCAAATCTGCCTTTATTTTTTATTTTTTTCTTTTACCCTGATTTCTCATTTTAATATACAGCTTTCAAGTCTGGTATATTCGGCACAAAATGTGGCCTCCTGACCTTGTCTTTCAAGCTGATGGATGAGGCAATATCTGACCAATTACATTTTAGTTGCAAGCCCTGTGTAAATGGAATATTTCTCAGGATGTGGATAGAAGTCAGTAATATTTCCCTTTATGTTTAAATGGCTTTTTAGCCACTTAGAGATTAAGTGGTGAATATAAAGGGAGAGACCAAAAAAAAAAACTTTAAAAGGCATTAAATTTATCATGTGCCATAAAAGAAAAGATATCTAATAAGCCACCAGTACTTCTTGGGTGGTTTTTCAGTTTCGTTTTACACTTTTGAGATTAAAAGATACATGCAAAAATATGTACAAAGTACCTTTTAGAAACTTTGGAAGAGGTCAAGGAGAAAATAGCTGGATTTCAAAAGCTGAACTTTTCAAGGATTTTCTCTGATTTCTCTAAAACAAGATAGCCTCCTCCTCCTCTTAATAGTTCTTCAATGCCTTTTTGGTAGCCAAAATCTTTGTTCTTTTTTTTTTTTTTTTTTTTTTAAGCAGCTTTGTAAAAGAAGAACTAAAAATTAATTATGGCTATGGAACTTTTGCACAGAAGAGTTTAAAAAGCACAGACGTAAAGAAGGGAAAAAGATGAGGGCCCATTTATCTCATATTGACAGGACTAGCTTCAAAAGATGACCTTGAATCATAATCATCCTAATGAGCTGAAAATATTTCACTTTAACAAGTGAAACTATAATCAAATCAGTTTCTGAAAGCTCTACTAATGAGCATTTCCTTTGATGAAAACATGGTTCACTGTCTTAGTCTGCAGGAGGTGCACTACAGTAAGAGGCCTGCTCATGACAACTCATTAGCTGACCTGGGGAGAGACTAATTTGAATGCTTTTGATAAAAATTTCAAGGCTTTTTACTTAAATTACAATTTATGCACTTTTATAAATAGTCTAATTTTTATAAGTTGGGGGAAAAGGGTTAGGAAGACTTCAAAGTCATGGAACAAAGTTTGTTTACAACATTTATTCTGTAGGATCTACAGAACTTTCAGGGCAGAATATTTTTAGCTAGTACTTTTTTTCTCCTTCATAAAAAACAAATGTTCTGAATTCAACCAATTCTTATGTTTGTTTATGCACAGAAGAAGAGGTCTGCCCTCCCCAGCTCCCTTCTTTCCTGACTGATGAAAACACTTTAAACTTTATAGCATTTAGCACTGGCAATATTTAAAGTCACTATTATTTACTGTGAGCTACTATATCAATTATCTCCAGAAAAACAGGCTTGTCTCATTAGGAATCTCGGTAATTCATTCAATTTCTTTAAACTAGTGGCAGAACTTAAATGAGAAACGATTACACAAATCTGGTTTACTATCGTTCAGCCCCCCTCCAGGGCTTATTCATTAGGATTATTCATCATTTTAACTCCTGCTCTGCTCCACGCAGAGAAACAGTTTTCTGTTTTTCCTCCCTGCATGGCAGAGTTGCTGTCAAAGCTGCACTTCACACTGAAGTGTTCCCCAGCTGTTTTAAGTTTCATTCCCAGTCAGATCTTGCTTTTCAGAGAGTTTTCTTTTCCTTCTCTAACGCTGCCTTTGCTCCAGACTTTCAAGGCTGTTCGACTTGTGTGTGTGTGTTATGTGTCAGTGTGCTCCCCTCAGCCTCTGTGTGCTGCAGAAACTACACTGAGATGTACAGCCTGTGCAGCTTGTCAGTGTTTAACAGACTATCCTTACTCTGACTGAAGCAGAGAACATGATACTTCCAGTTTGTGTTCCACTCAGTAGGTGATTTTTCTGTAGTACACACAGAAAGGGCTTTATACGTTGAGTATAAGAGAAGTTGTACTTTATTCCTGTGACTGCTCTATCCCTGGGAGTGTTCAAGGCCAGGTTGGACAAGCCTTGGAGTAACCTGGTCTGGTGGAAAGTGTCCTTGCCCATGGCAGGGGGTTGGAACAAGATGATCTTTAAGGTCCCTTCCAACCCAACCCTTTCTGTGGTTCTGTGATTCTATGAGTACAGAGGTCCAGCATAAATCCATGTTGGCTGCCTGGGATATATATTGCAGAGCTCAAGGTGTCTCAGCTCAGCTCGTTAGGTGTGGAACCAGCTGCACAGATCAATGAAAATGCACTTTATTATTAGCATGTTGCTGCTGGAAATTGGGTCTGGATTCAAAACTTGCTGAGGGGATGTTCCTGTTGTCCCCCATTCACAGAGTCATTAAGTCTGGAAAAGACCTCTAAAATCATTAAGCTGAACCTTTACTGAATACCAACCACCATGACCATTAAACCATGTCCCTGATTGCCATGTCTCATTTTTTGAACACTTCCATGAATGGTGACTCCATGACTTCCCTGGGCAGTCTGATCCAATCCTTGACCCTTCCCTCAGTGAAGAAATTTTTCCTAATATGCAGTCTAAATTTCCTGTGGTGTATCTTGAAGGCATTTCCTATTGTCCTGTAGCTACTTACCTGGGAGAAGAGGCCAATCCCCACTTGGGTACCCCCTCCTTTCAGGTAGTTGTAGAGATCAAAAAAAGTTCCCTGAGTCTCCTTTTCTCCAGGCTGAGCTCCCTCAGCTGCTCCTCATTACATTGTGGTTTGGACAAAGCTTTTCAGTGGTTGTAGTAATTTGGTGGTTCACAGTTTTGGCATTTGCAAGTGCTATCAGCAAAGCCAGTCTTTAAAAACTATTAGAATATGTAATAGAAATGCTAAAATAAAAAATTGTGAAAGAAAATGGAGCCAGTGCTTGGAGTAAATTATTCTTTTTATTTGCAATCTTGTTACAAGCTCAGAACACAAACTGCTCTGAGCTTGGAAAGTCACAGACATTAATAGTGTTGTGCTCCTGGTTCCCAACTCAAACAAAAGAACAAACATAAAAGAAAATAAAACCAAACCGAAACAACTGCTGGCCTTGATTTTGAATAATTTCCATTTTGGAGGAGGCCTCATAGGATTTTAATGAATTTGGACAAGGCAAAGCAAAGAAAGATATTCTCCAAGCTTGAAGTGCATCACGGAGGAGCAAACACACTGCCTGATCTCTGCACGATCAGAAAAGGAGAGTGAGGAAACTTAAAAATGTAAAAACAAACCACAATTCATTGGACTTGTAAATTCCTGTACTTTTGGAGTTGCTTTCACAAAGTACGTATATTCATGGGTTTATTGTCTCGCAAATCAAAGGTAGGAGTGCAGTTCTACCTGGGTTTAACTCAAGTTTAATTTCAAGCATTATTACAAGGCCAGGTTGTATGAGGCTCTGAGTGACCTGGTTTAGTGGAAGGTGTCCCTGCCCATGTCAGGGGGTTGTAATGAGGTGTATCTTTAGTATCTCATCCAACTTAAACCATCCTGTGGTTCTATGAAGCTTTTGTGCAAATCAACAGGATTGAACCACTGAGAGTCAGGGGAGTTTATCACTTAAAAATTAAGCCAGCACTTGGAAGCTTTAATCATTCTTTTTTCATCTCTTGGGCTCTGCAAAACTTTGTGACAATATTTCCACCAAGGGGAAAAGAATAAAAAGTAAGAGCTTTTCTTCCTCCTCTGTAGAACTATCTACTTTTTAAAGTCCTTGCAAACGTAAAATAAAAGCAGTGGTGGTTTGACAGAAGTGGGAAGCAAGGGAAGCAAAAAAATCACCGAGAAGCCTCCAGTAGCTGCGGTGGTGAAGGTGATGTGATAGGGATTCAAACTGCAGCAAGCAGGTGGATGGAAAGTGTTCCTCTCTGGAGAAAGGGGAAAGTGGACTTGCTAAAGACTCAAAGACTGATGATCCCTGTCAAAGTTAGTTGCTGTGACTGAGGAATTCGCCAGCTTAGCTGTCAGCTGGAGTCGTGGGCTGCAGTGTGCTTTTCTCTTACCAGAGGCAGCAGAATGGCTTTATGCTCCTGGAATATTAATTTAAAGTCCTTTTGTTACAGTTTAGGTCTTGCTAAATCTGACAGGGACTGTTAAATTGAGCCTTAAATTTACACATGCCAATTCTTATTGCTTCAGCATCTTCTTACAGTCCTCTTGGAGCTTTTGTACCTCTTGTGCCACAGTGGTGTGGTGATTATATGTTCCCAGAAAAGGCATATTTTGGGGTAGGATGCTTCTAATTGTAAGCAGGGATCACCCACCTCATTGACTGACAAGATCTCCTGTTACCTTACTTTTCCTGTTTCATGATATAGTAATAAAAGTACACATCCTTGTTTCCTGGGAATTGCACTTCGAGCTTTGGCAAACTCCTTGGAGCCCTGCACTGAATGTCCTTCCAAAGAAACACTGATATATCTGGTGGGAGAATCTGTCAAGTTTATTAGAAAACCATTATCTCCTTTAAATATTATTTCTTATTTCAGGGGTTAATTCTTGAAGTATCAAAAAGAGAATTTTCCTTTTGAGACTCATGAGAGCATGAATGAAAAAAAAATAAAAATCACAACATAAATAATAAAAAGAAATTTGGTTGGAACATATCTCTAATATTTTCTTTTTTCCCTTTACAGAAGTCTTAGTGGGAGAAAAATCAAAGGATAGTAAATAGTGCAAGAAAATACAGTTAATTAGGAAAGCTTTTTGGCTGGCCCAACATCCAGCTGTTCCAATTAAGAGAAGAAACTCTTCGTAAAACTGAGCAAGCAAACTCACCACAGAAAAGTAGAATAGCAGAAATATTAAAAATTCCAATGTTTGGTTATATTAATAACTAGAAAAGTTTTATGATTCATTTACAAAAATTTTTCATTTTGCCTTTTGCCTTATTCTTTTTTTACCACCTTGGTTGTGGCAGAGCCTAGAATGAGCCATCAGGGGGTATCAAGAAAAAAAACCCCTGAATGTGCTGAAAACTTCAGAAACACTAAAAAAAAAGAGTTCTAAGATGGACACAGAACGAGCATGTGTATAGTCTTTCATAAATTCTGATGTTCTCACAAATGTTGGTACAACAGAATATTCTTCCAAACATTTATAAAAGACATCATGCTTCACCATATACTTTAAATAAAATAATAATATTGGAAGGAAGAATCAGAAAGAATTATGCATGACTTGCAGAGCTAATCATACAGCTTGAATAACAAACATCAAATAGTTGCAGCAAACAGCTCATGAGCAACCAAATGTCTGAAAATTATTCATCAAAATAATTCTGCTAGCAATAATCATGCTGGAAAAAAAAATCACAAAAATCAAATAAAAATGGTGTGAGTCTCTGAGCATCTAAAAAATATATTTATGTTAGGGAAATATAAGCAGACCAAGGTTTCAGAGGCAGAGGATGGGGTGTGATACCACTTCATTCCTAGGACTTGCTTCATCCTATTAAAGCCAAGGGACCATTTTTAGAATAAAGTTCAGTGAAAGGGTCTGAATTTATGATTCTTAGACAATTTCTTTACAAAGACCCAGCCAGACAGGAAGTTGTTCCCACCCTCCACCTTCTCCATCTAAATGTCATGGAGACATTTAGATGAAAAAACGAAGATTATGAACAGACTCAAAGGGGACTCACAGAAAATAGGGAGAGCACTTTTTACATGGACAAATAGTAATAGGACAAGGGGAAATGTTTTCAAACCAGAAAAGGATAGATTTAGATTAGATATTAGTAGGAAATTCTTTGCTGTAAGAGTGGTGAGGCACTGGAACAGGGGGCCAAGTGAAGTTATGGATGCCCCATCCCTGGAAGTGTCCAAGGCCAGGCTGGAGGGGGCTTGGAGCAATGGGGGATAGTGGAAGGTGTCCCTGCCTGTGGCAGGGAGCTTGAAGTGAGATTTTTAAAGTTCCCTTCCAATCCAAACCATTCTGTGATTCTATGATATTATAATTTGCTCCTTTCTGAAAAGGATGATCCCAATGCTGACACCCTGTTCCCTTTTCTTCTGGCTTCATGGTCTTGCATGTCCTCTGTCTTCTACTTTTCTCAACCCTCACTGGAAGGATTTACTTCTTAAGCCGCCAAAACATGGTAATCCAAGAAGAAGTGTGGATAGCTCTTGCTCTTTGAAGTGTGGGAAACAAGAACATCAGTTCCAATATCCCTGAGGAGGAGGGAAGCTGTAATGTAGAGGTGGAAATCAGTGACCACAGGGATGGGTAAAAGAGAATTCATTATAACTTCATGGTTGGCAGCATTATCCTATCATGAAATTTGCTCTACAGATGCATACAGACAAGGATGACCATTCTTCTATAGTGGGATATTTAAGGGGGAAAAAGGTAGGAAAAAAGAAAAATGTTTCAAAACTGAGAACTCTGTGAATGATTTCCATCTTTACTCGTGGTGCTCAACAGTTAGGATTATGTTACTAAGAGATTCTGAAAGAAGTATCACTTAAAAAGTAGTGCATAAAATGTGAATTATGTAGGAGAAGGTTTTCTGAGTAATTTTTCACTTTCTAATATCAATATTAAAGAGAAATGGGTACATGTATGTATGTATACATAGCAATGCTAAAATGCAAACATCAAAATGTATCTGTTTATTTTTAGGATGCAAAAGGAGACACTAGAAGGGATATATATGTATATAGTTATATACATGTGTTCAGAATTAATTTAACTGAGGAGATAACTTTAATGCATAATTTCTACATAATGAAAGAAGAAGAAGTAGAAATTATTTTTTAAAACAGTTTTCTAGTGATAGATGTTGGAAAGTTATCTTGATATAATCTCATACTGTGTTCTCATTTGTCAAAATCATTTGTTATGGAGGGAAAAGTGATTCAGCTGAAAATATTGTTGTGTTGTTGATATTTATATTTATTCTGGTCTTACTCAAACTTCCCATATCTCACTCTTACACAGGTTTTTTTCCTGATGAGTGTTCTCTTTCCTGCTTATTTGCATCTTGGCACTGGTGCATCTCTTCACGGCTGGTGTTTCAGGTGCCAATGAGCTTGACTGGTGATCTGAGAAGAAGTTTATAGGGTCAGGAATGGAAAGCAGAGGCCAACTCCATGTGCCACAAGCTGTGAGGAGCAGCAACCTGGTGGGACCTTGTCCTCCAGGTATCTCCTTTAATGCTCACATCCCTATTCACAACTCAGCTCTGTGGCTTCTCCCCAGCCAGATGATCTCCTGCTTTCCTCTCCCTGCACTTTACCTGGTTCAGGTGCCTCAAACCCTGGGAGAGAAGGAGTTTCAGAGGTTTGCCTGAGGGTGTGAGGCAGGAAGCCACGTCAGAGAGAGCCTGCTGTCTGACCCAGCTCTAATGTTGTGGATTGCTGCCTCCAGGATGCCTGTAGCGTGTCTACAGCTGTCCACATGGTTCTGCTGGCTCTCTGAGCCTGAAATACAGTTTAGACCTAGTTAGTAGGAGCAGCACAAGAAGGGATTCTGATTCAGAAAGCTGCTCTAGGGAGGGAACACATCTCTTTTGAAGCTCTCTCTGAAGAGGCTTCGCTTGGCTCCCTGTTTGTCCCTCTGTCCTCGTGACATTGATAGTTCACAGAGGTGTTTCCCAAAATACATTTCATACTTCAAAAGAAGAAAAAAGCAAAAAAAAAAATATTATTTTGTTCTGAACTGCTTCTCCTCATAATTCTGTTCTCCTCAAAGAAAGAGCTTGTTTTCTGAACAAAAATTCAATGAAGGTTTTGAAATTGTCATCTAAGATTTTTCAGAAAAGAGTGTATTGACTTTTTCCCAATGCTATGGATTGCTGTTCCTTTGGAGGGAACACATATAGTTAAACTGTGAAGCAGGCTGGACTCTGCCTAGTATATATGCATATATATATATATGTCTTCTGCTCTCCTCTGGTGAGACGCCGCCTGCAGAACTGCCACCAGCTCTGGGGTTCCCAGAACAGGAAGGACATGGAGCTGTTGGACTGAGTCCAGAGGAGACCACCAAAATGATCAGAGAGATGGAGAACCTCTGCTAGGAGAGAAGGTTGAGAGAATTGGACTTGTTCAGCCTGGAGAAGAGAAGGCTTTGGGGTGACCTAATTGGTACCTGAAGGGAACCTGTAGGAAAGATGAAGAGAGACTATTTACAAGGGCCTGAAGTGACAGAATAAGGGGGAATGGCTTCAAACTGAGTAAGTTTGGACTAGATACTAGGAAAAAATTCTTTACTGTGAGGGTGGTGAGGCTCTGGTACAAATTGTTCAGAGAAGTTTTGGCTGCCCCACCCCTGGAAGTGTTCAAGGACAGGTAGGATGGAGTTCTGAGCAACTTCATGTAGTGGAATGTGTCACTGCCCATGGCAGGGGATTGGAATTAGATGATCTTTCAGGTTTCCTGCCACCCAAACCATTCTATGATTCTATTATCTTGATTCTATGTTAGTACACCAGCTATCCCTACCTAACATCACCTACAAGATGAAGAAACTGATAAAGCAGAAGATGCTTATGTGGAGCTAAAAATCCATTTGAGCTTGTATTCTTACCACTCCTTAGTATTTAAGGCTTTATTGATGACCCACAGCCAGGCAGCACTAAAACTGACAGAATTGGCTAGAATTTACCTCCATGGATCTTCCTTTTTATTGCAACACCTCTTGTGCTTAGGACATTTCTGCTTTTTATAATATTTTTCTGTGCTTTTGTGTTCTTTTAAAGTGGTGGTTAGATATTGATACACTTCTATACTTTCGAATGTTTTTTTTTGCATCACATTATTCACATTTTCAGATCTCTCTTTCCACTTACCCATGGAAATGGTTGTGATCCTAGAGGAGGAAAACTAAACCTTCACATCCAGACACTGGACTTGTGTTCACTTTGTGTATAATAAATACAAATTTTACTCCTGTAACTTACAGGCTGCTCTGTCATTGATCTTGGCTGGAGGTGAATTCTCTTTCATATGTGGTGAAAAGGACTGTGTGAATATTCCTCACCTGCTTCCAGAGCAACATGAGTTGTTCTCAGTACAAATCAAGACAATAACATTTTTTAGCTCATTTGAGTGACTTTGCTGTCACACAGATTAGGATATGGTGACATATTGCCCTCTGGCAGCAGGACTGGGGGGCATTAATCTCCAGCTGATGGCAATAAACCACCAAAGACATGAATGTCTGGGACAGAAAGAGCTTAGATTGCAACACCAACAAGTGGAGTCATGGAGGGAAGAGTAAGGGGTGGTGAGAGTAATTCCAGTCATCAGAACTGCACAGTTTTATTTCATTTTTTCAATGAAATAGAAAAGAAAATTATACCCACTTGAAATGAGATGAGCAGCTTTTTGCTCTCAACTTTTTCTGGTCTGAGTATGAGCAAGATGCCCAAGGGGATTCCTCTGTCTTCCTCAAAGGTTGCTCAGTCTTCACTTTTACACTTTTTTTCTGAGCTCAACCTCTCTTTTTATTTAACTTTTGTTCCTATATTACAATTTCATCACACCAACTTGACTACTTTTAATTTTTTTTGTCAAGGAAAAATGAAAATTCAGTGGGTTTCTGGTTAAGGTTTGTGATGTTTGTCTCTCCTTTGCCCTGGTAACGTACTTCTTGTTTTACCTTGTCATTATTATTTTTTCATGGTGTCCCCAGAACAATAATCAACAATCTGTTTTCATTGTGTTTGAAAATGTAAAAAAAAATAATAATAAAAAAATAAATAAAAGAGAGAAAGTGAGGTAGGTTCCCTGTTTAAGACAAATTAGATCAAAATATATATGGGATTTTCACTGATGTCCTAAGAGAAATCAGGCTAAATTCTGATTTTACTGTTATACTAGCATCAGCTACATCAGTTATGGCTTTGTTTGAAGGACTGGATAACTTGGGAACAAGCACTGAAACTTACTTGTTGGTACATGGTCTGTTAGCACAGATCTGGAACACTTTTGTCTTGGCCTGGAAGACAGTCAGGAGTCCTGGGATTAATAACAGATGGAAAACTGTTCTCAGAAGCAGTTTATAGCCAGCCACTTTGTTTTATTTCAGTAACAGGGATGTGGGCAAACCATACTGGCCACTCCTATGGCCAGAGAATGTTACTTTTGTTAGAATATATGTAAATTTGTTAATATAGATGAAATATATTGACCAAAAATTAGGAGCGACAATTATTGAGAGTACATTGAATGCCCAGACAGAGGAAAGAAACTTTTCCAGATACAAGTTGGGACACACAACCAAAATAGTTTGGGATGTTAGTATTCCTTTCTTCTCTTTTCTCTCCTTTCTCTCATTCCCTTTTTCATAAATAATTAGTTAACCTATGGCAAGGGGAATAACCTAAAGTTCATTTTCTAGGCTTAAATAAAACATTAGCTGGTTTGGCATTTTCAGATTTCAAAAGCTTCTTTCAAGAGGTAAAGAGACTTCTTAGATATTAAAGACTAAAGCCAGTGATAATTGCCACTGGGTTAATTGGGAATGAAAGAGAGCAAGCTTGGAACCCACTCAAATTAGTTATGGATTAATGAAGCCAAGGAAAATAATAAGCTAACGTTGTAATTGATAAAACTATATCAAAGGCTGTATGTTTTGCTTGGGTTTTTCACCAGTTATGTGTACCCAGAATTCTCTGCTTCTCATCCAAACTATTAATAGTTGAAATCCTCATGCTCTGCAAATCCAGAGTAACTTCCCCTCTCTCTTTCACAAGGGCAGGATTTCATCACTCAGACAGTCATTGCTGCTGCATGGGGAGAAAGAGAACAGCTCATCACACCCTTAATCCTCTCAGAGAAATCTGTATCTCTGCTGTGCTGGAGGCAGTTCAATACACCTCGTTTAGCTCTTAGGAAATATAATATAATTCTCTCAGATAACAGTTAATTTCTAGGATTTCTCAGGAGGAAAGGGCAGATACATAGGGATTACCTCCTGCCCAGGATAAGCAAGTAAGGAGGAAAATAACTCTACCCAGTAATATTATAACATGCACTGATACATGTAAGTTAATCACAGACATTTGCTATCTAAAAGTTATATTTCTTGTCAGAGAAGAGGGATCAGTACTATCAGAAAATAATTTGTCTCATGGTAATGTAGGCAAAATGAACTATGTGTCTCACACCATTTTTCTAGGAATGATAAAAAATGTATGTTAGATACTTAATTTCTAAGTGGGAAGGAATCCACACTATCCCACATACGCAGGAATTAGAACTTGGGCATTGAAAAGTTAATAGTTGTTGGGTCTAGATGGCAAGTAACTCAGCTGGTCAGGGTTGTTTCTACATAGGACCCCTTTAAGATTCCAACAATTTTATTTCTTTTTTTTATAATCAGAATTTAGAGTCAGTATGTCAGATATAAACGTATAATTTGTAGACATTTAATTGGGTCAGGCAAATGTTACCATGTACCCTGTATGTAGAATATCTTTAGAGATGTCATCTCTTCATACCTCATAATTCTCATTAGATGATATTTCAGAATCAAGGACATTTATTAGAGCTTTCCATCCGTCTCTCAGGTGTTGAGCCCAGGTGAAATGGGTCTTTCACTTTAATGATATATTTCCTGTCCATATACTCCATTGAAGTCAGTGAACATTCAAGACATGACCTTTCCTTTTCACTGTACTGCACTGACCCTGTACAGTGCAGTAAAAGCCACTATTTTTCTGGAAACCCCAGAGAAAAATACGACAGTCTGACTTCTGACAGTGGCCAGGAACATGCTTTTCCCAGCAGCACAAACAAAACTAAAATAAATCCCCCCTTGGAAGTCCAGCTCATCTTCTTAAATATGTGTGGAAGTACAGATGTCAGAAACTGCATGGTGAGTGCAGAAACTCTGGATAAAAGAAGGACATAAAATTGGGAACATGGATCAGGTATGGGACCTGGATGAAGGGCAGAGTTCCTGATGAAGAAGAAGCATTACACAGAGATTGCATTTCTCCTAAAGCCCTCCCTGTACTTCTTGCTCCTATAGCCATGCAGGGACTGCTAAGGTAGGGTACTTCTCCATCTCCAAAGCTCACTGAGAGGTTGGATATTGACATTTCACTGGTGTGGAGACCATGGAACAACATGTCTTCAGCAGTCCTCCTTCACCAAGTTCAAATATCCTGTACTTTATATATTGCACTCAATGTATTGATGGAACTTTTTGTGAGGTACTGCAGGTCTTGATCTTTATTTCTTGAATTACATACTTACACTAACTGGAAAAAAATAAATCAACAATATCGTCTGTATTTCTCCAGTGTTTGTTTGCTGTAAGATCAGGTTGTAACACCTGGGTTTGCCCTGAGTAATAGTTTATTTATCTGTAAGTAGGTTATTTGCAGAGCAGTCACTAATCACCACCATAAGTTCGGGTGGCAGAACCTGACCCTGAAACACCACAATGCAGTTGAACAGTTGACAGCATTTAAAGACCATTGAAATCCTATTAATGGGGCTTCTGTTTAATTTGCGCTTTCAAAGAAGACTGTAGTCTTGGAAAAAAATTATTATCCATCAAAGACCTTATTGAGTCATCACAATGAATATTAGTCTGGGGTAATATGTAAATCTGGGGGTCATTTGCATGACAATGCAGTCTGACCCAGCCCATGCTTCCAGCTGACAGCCCAGGCCCAACACGTAAACTGTAAACAATAAAAGGGGACAGAATGCCCCAGCGGGGGTCCTGCAACACTGGAAGGCCAGGGGAACAAAACATCTCCTGCAGACACAAAGCTGGATCCGTTAGTTTAATAGCACTGAAACCAGTTCAGGAGCTTTCTGGTCAGAGATCTGACACAATTTCCAAGCGAGTCCTCGACACCGCTGTCATGATCTACTGTAACTTTTGGTAAGACCCAAAGGAGTTTAATGAAGCAAAATTGCTGAAAATAGAAATCATTGCTGAATCACTTGGAGCTCCTTTTTAAAGGCTGGCCTTCTTTTTACTGGGAGCTAACTTTGCATGCTTCAAAAAGTACTCCCTTCAAAACAGTTTTCATAGAGGGATTAGGAACAGGACAGTAGAAACACATAAGCCTTTAATCAATAGGTCACCCGTTAAAATTTGGCTTACAATGGCAGTGTTTGCAAGCGACTGACATCTGTGAGCAGCATGTGTAAACTGTCAAGGCTTCATTGGTGTCAAAGAAACTAAGACAATTTACCCCAGTTTAATATCAGACCCCTGAAGTCTTCCCCTTATTCACTGGAGGGAAAAATTTCTCTGTATGATTCGTAAATCACGAGTGGATTCATCCAAAAACTGTGACTGTACTTTGGCTCCACTGAATACTGATCTCACATGCCCTTCAAATCTAAAGAATGAAAGGGCTGATATACTCTCTTGTCCATTCTCTCATCTTCCAAATCCTTTCTCTAGCCTCACTTCTTCAAAGAGGCTTTAAACTCCTACAATGCAATGTAAATGAGGAGAGGAACTTCACTGAAGTTTCCAGCACCACGGAATATGAGCAGCATGGCTGAAGAAATAGCTCCACTGCCCTAAATGTACCCACCATGAAAAGTGGTGCACTCTGAGCTAGTGCTGAGGTTAAATTTTACTGGAGTCATGCAGCCACTCTGATGGGTTCCCTGTGTTGTGAGAGCAGAGGAGTCAGGAGCTGAAGGCATCTGGAGAAGGGCTAAGTCCAGTGTAACATGGGTGTTCAACACACTCTGCAACTGTGTCCTACAGGATGAAATTCCCTATCCCTGTCTAGGGAAGGTTGTCTCTTTGCTTTCAATGTGTAGAGATGCTTTCACCCACCTTTATATCATATAGTGCTGGACGTGGTGTTCCTTTCAAAGTAGGAAACTTGGGGGGTTTTCCTTCTTGGCTCAAGGTCAGCCATGCTCAGGTCACCAAGAGATCTCAATGTTTCTGTCTTTACATCAAAACATCACTGCAAAAGTCACCATCTGAAATAAAAAATGAGCTCAGGCAGCAGCAGCTTGATCGCACCAGATGCTGTGGCTTCTCTTCTGAGTGGAGAGCAAATGTGTCCTTGAGAAGGAAGATGGCCCTCTTTCCCACGTGTGTCTGTGCTCCTATCACTGGATAAAAGGTGGACATTGTCACTCTCCTCAACAGAAAGTGTCTGTATCTCTCCTTAATGAAGTGTGTGTCTGAACGGGTAAACTGGTAATCTGAAAACATCTGCCAGTTCAAACGCCTCAGGGGGTGTTGCTGATATCAAAGCAATCAGACAGGGATATCTCTGAGCGTGCACAAAAGTGAAATTCAAGGAGTTTCAGAATGGTTTAAATAAGATGAGAAATATCATAATAGTATAATCTCTTCCAAAACATGGTAGCTTTTCACCTGAACACACAAATATAGGGTTTGGGTCTCTAACACATCCAGACTCTAGAAGTGAAGAAGTCTAGCAAGCTTTAGAAGGATTTATCTAGCTCAACATTGAGAAAAGTAGAGATGACCTTCATAGCCACACCTCACCTCAGCAGTATTTCAGTCTGCACATAGAGTTTCATCAGTTTCTGGACAAAATTTGCTATTTTTTTTTTTAATTGTGGGAAAACGTTGCACTTTTTAAAACAAAATACGTTTTAAAACAGTTTTTTTGGAGAACATCTCAGCTTTTCATGCAGATCCTCCTTTTTTGGCATTCATATAGCATTTTTCTATGTATGTTTGCATCATATAATCTCTAATACATGACAAAGTGCAAGTGAAGGATCCAGCCTTTTTTTTTTTTTTGCCATGTAACCAAACATTTGATTACTTTACCCTGAAAATTTTGACAAAATTGTAACATTCTTGAGGAAAGTTTCCTTTTGTCCAGTCAGCATTCTCCCATGTTCTTTCAGAACACTTTATTACCAGCTCAAACTAAATTCACATGAGAAAGGTAAAGGCGGCAATATGGCAAACAACGCCTATGATATTTCAGAGAACAACTGCTTGACATTTATATTAGATTTCTGGCCGACTATTACAATATCTTTGATGAGTGAGATCTTGATTTAACTCCTCCTGGAGGTACGAATGCACCTCCCAGAGCCTGTGAAGATGCGGTGCCAAGGAGGAAGAGCAGATGGTGTTTGCCTTGTCCCTGCCCCCTGAGTATCACCCAAAGGGATGACAGCTTTACTCCGCACCTTGGCTCCACAGAAACCTGATGAGGGAAGATCCCATGTGGTCGAATTGAATGAACCCATCTCCTGCTGCTCCTTTCATAGAGGTGTGGAAAACAATTCTGGGAGAGGTCTCAAGAGGCTGTGCCATCCCTTCCCTGCTCCCAGCCGGCGTCAGCAGGTTCATGGTTGACGCAACGTAGTTTTGGGGGCTCTGTCAGCTGGGTGTGGTTTCATGTGCAGGGAGCGAGGATTGAGAATCTTTGTGAGAAGGTGGGATGTTAACAGCTTTCTTTCCCAAATTAGAGAATTAGAGCACTCTGGTAGGCAATATTAGATTTTGGGAGCTGCTCAACCTTTAAAAAGGCAAGAAAAAAGAAGTAGCAGTAGTCTCATGACTTTAGGAGAGGAGCTCCTCATGGCTTTGATCCAGGGAAGAGGTAGGACCTATTGCTTCATGAAGATGCTTCACATCCTGGCTTTTAGAAGTACACCCATGTGCAGAGCTTGGAGGTACTTTCTACTTATGTGTCCTCTTTGGTGTGCAGAAAGGCATTTATTCTCATTTTTACAGGGAGGTGCTGAAACACTGAAGCCCCCAAATCAATACTGCAGCTGCAGGTAAAGCTGCTTCTCTGTGCTTTGTCAGGCACTGACAGTCCTCCAAATATAAGAATGTCTTCTAGAGATGAATGACTGTAGCAGTAGCCTCTCTTGTGAAGTCACCTGCTTGGGAGAAGGAATTTAAAGCCTTGTTAAATATACATCTTGCCAGAGAAAGATATTTATCCTCCTAGTCATACTCTGGACCTTTGTTTATGCCAAAAAATGACAGAGCAAAGTTTAGTTTAAACCAGTCCACTATAAGCAGGTCCTTCCTTTACCAGTGAAAGTACAAATTGTTGGCAAGCAGTGATATAGTGCTTAAAATATTAGGAATTTTTGGAAGACGCTCTTCCCTATAAGGGTGGTGAGGCCCTGGCACAGGTTGCCCAGAGAAGCTGTGGCTGCCCCATTCCTGGAAGTGTTCAAGGCCGGGTTGGATGAGGCTTGGAGCAACTTGGAATAGTGAAAAGTGTCCCTGCCCATGGCAGGGGGTGGAACAAGATGGTCTTAAGGTCTCTTCCAATACAAAACATTCTGTGACTCTATGAAAATTAGAGTATTTCCCTCTGAGTTCATCTGGAAATGTCAGGAAAAATATGACGAAGGATTGTTTTCCTGATGTTTACTCATTACTACCAAGCAAATTAACGTTACCATGCATAAGAAAATGATAATGCACAAAAAATATAGTCATCACAGTAAATCTGATATTGTCTCATTAAAGAAAAATAATTTTTGTATCTAGCATGTAATAATCCTCTAAACCCACTTTTTCTTTATTTTCTCTCCCTAAGTAACAAATAATCAACTCAGGTTTCAAGGTGGTGAGGCTTTAGATTGTGAACATCAGTCACTACCTAAGGCAGAGCCTATACCTACATAGGTAGGCAGGTAAGTGGATCCACAGTCCTGGCTGAGGCTGACATTGCCACCTTTGTCATGTTCTGGGATGATGAGTGTCTGATGGTGCTTGCAGCATCTATTTCCTTGTGTTCCTTGAAAAGAATACAGTCACTATCATGTCTAATATGTATACACATGTATAAGAGTATCAATTTCCTGGAAGTGGGAATAAGCTTAAAATTGTTTTAATAATCAGTATGGGCTATATTGTGCCTTAAGGCACAGCCCCAAGCAAGGGTTGGTGCATAAAATAAAAAAAAACAGGTTGGATTTTATTTCTTTCCCTTCATTTCCTCCCTTTCTCCTCCTTCCTCTAAGGAAAAACTGGGGTGGGGTGGGGGTGGGAAAGGCTAATTGCAAAATTCTCTTCCAGCCCTTTTTGAGTGTCATCAGATCTCTGAACAGAAGCAATGAGACATTTTGGCAACACAACCTTCACATTTATCCTTTCCATTCCTCACAGACTCCCAACTCCTTGTCTCCTTCCACCTCCCTCAGGTGGCTTCTGCTGCTGCTTCAGATTGTTGGAGACACCTGGGTTCTCTTTCTGGCCAAGTGCAACCTGATAAGCCCTTGACATATTTGCCTGTGCATGTCACATCTTTGTTACCTCAGTGCTGTTGCAGCTCTCTTTGGGCCTCTCCTCCTCCATTTTTTAACAATTTACCTTCCTTGGATAGGTATTTATATCCCTGTTTGTGCTCTGAAACAAGGGACAGGTGGCAGGGTGAACTCTACTGGCTCAGCCAGCTCGTGCACTCACACCTGTGAGTTGAGGAAGGGGATTTAAGCCCCCATCTGTTACCCACCAGTTTCTGCAAATGAAAAGCTTACAGTTATTTTTGGTTGGCACGCAGGGAATTCATTTCACTACTCCTCCTTTGCTGGGGTATTTGGTATGGTATTTTTAGGCACTGGGCTGAGGGATCTACATTACCAGCCTGCTGACTCTGAGCTCCCCAAATAATCAGTGGAGAAAGAAAGATGAGCACACTGAAGGGGAATGTGTATCTTGGGGGTGGTGACTTACCCTCTGGAGCTGCCTGTGTCTCCCTGTAGGGACATGCTGGAAGAATAGACTCTTTTTGCCTCCAGTTACATGTTGTGGATGTGGGTACTTGTTTCAGACAGCAAACTGACAGGCATGCTACATTGATTTGTTTACTCTTTTTTATGATAAAAACGATCATGTCCCATGAATCATTCAAAGTTACTTGAATCGCTTTGCTGTTTTCACTGTCTGACCTTTTTCATTTGATCATTGTTGATACTTCCATTTACAAGAAGGAATCAAAAAGTCATACTAAGGTCAAATACAGTTTATTTTAAAATTAAAGATCTCATAGTAAAGGAAAAAAAAAAGTTCAACTATTCATTCATCTTTGAGTGCACTCAGTGGGTCACAATATTCCTACATCAAACCAAGATTATTATTTTTTTATTTAACAAAAAAAAGGGGGGGGGGAGGGTTAAAAAAGATTAAGCCTGGAGACTTAGTTATTGCTGGTTCCCCAGTCACATAAGTCAGCAACATGGGATTTAAGGTGTCAGGATGACAAAGAACAGTTCAATTTGTTCTAACATTGCACCTATACTCATGTACATATTAGAAAGCTATAAAACCTCAAAAAGACACCATTTGAAATGCTCTGTGTTAAAAGGGGGCAATTAGTGGGCAAGATGAAATGAAGGTACAGTTGTAATTATTTCATATCTTGAAACAAAAAGGAAGGACTGAGATGTAATTTCACTGTTAAGGAAACGCGAGGCTTCTGAAAAAAAAAAAAAGGAAACTTTTTAGAACTAATTGCTTGGCTCTAATTAGAGAATCTAACCTTTGGAGGAATAGTGGCTGTTGAAACTCCAATTTTATTTGCATATATTAATATGTACATGACAATTACACCCCCAGAGAAAGTACAGCCTGTGCCCCAAAAGCCTAGTTTTAAATTTAGAAGCAAGAAAGAGATTCTAAACAACTTAAGAACATTTCAGTGCTTCTGTAGACTTAGGATCCATTTTATGAAAACTTTGGAGTGCTGAAATGACAAGTCAAGTTGTCATTTTAGATGATGTGGAGATGCACTTGCTTATGTCTAAATGTTTGTACACAACTATCCACACCATCTGTATCTATACATGTGCAAGTGTGAAAAAAATTAGAATCAAAAAATCATTAAGTTTGAAAAAGATCTCTAAGATCTTCAACTATATACATATATCTAAATATACAGATATACATGAAATTTCTCAATATTTAGTCTGTTTTCGCAACAGGTGCTGGTAAGGGGATTTTCCCATCATACCCAGCAGTTATACAGGGATGTAGGAAAACCTGTTGTTGCTACCAAATATTTGATTAATGTGGGTAAACATAAGTGAATTTGGGGAACTCCATGTTGAGACCCCCAGACGTTAAAATGTCACTATGAATTTGTTGAAATTCTGCTAATGGTAACTTTATTATCATTGAAATCTTGATGACTTTGGTAGTCAGGATAAAGAATTCGTTGTAGAGGGAAGAGCAGGTGGGTTGTAGATAATCACACAGGATTCAAACACCACACTGAAGACAAAGATTTTCTGCTGTTTCTTATCCAGATTTGCCCTTTTAAAGGTTGCATAAAGGACAGGAAACAGTGTGAATGACTTATCAAGAAGGTAACAAAAAAAAGGGTTATCATTGTCTTGCTTAATAACGTAAGCAATTTAGGAAAGGAAATATCTATGACACTTCTACTGGGTAATAATCAGAAATTCCCTTTGGATGGAACTCTAAAATATGGAACAATTGCATGGAACAATTTTAAGGTGATGAATGAACGAGTAATGAACACTAGTTTTCACAAGACACCTTCAAATTCTCTAGTAATTTTATTTTTTTTGTGTCCTTACAACATTTCAAGCTCTTTGACATATTTTCCTCTCTTCCTGGGGTAAGTATTCTGGCTGCTGTGGCACAGAGCTGAGGCAGAGTTATTGGTTCCAGTTATCAGAGGTGGTGTTGCAGTTCAGTGACCACCGAGTCATACACACATGGCGTGTTAGGAATACTCTCACATGTGTCTGTGTGTAACTTTGAAAAACCCAAATATATGTTTTAAAAATTCAGAAAAAGTCACATAAAGATTTTTGAAGAAGGAAATCTCAGAAGAGAACAATGGTGGCATCAAACAGTTCACATTCACGAATACTAACAAATTTTTAATTTCAAATTTTATGTAATTAACAATCTTCATGATTCTAAAATATCACTATTAAATGAAATCATGCTATTCCATCAAAGTAAATAGCTAAAAAACAAAAGCAAAGTCAAATCTTCTGCATTCTCCCTGTATTTTTTACAGTCTCAAACATTATATGAAAAATAATAAATTTAATTACTATATTTGCTACAAAAAAAAAACACTAAGCAAAAATATGGAGGGTTCATGGTACAGAATTCAACAATATCTTGTGCAAATGGTATGAAAAGGCAGTGAAAAAAAAATCTGCAAGAAACAAATACTGTTTGTATAAATTATGTTAAATAAGTAAATTAAGCTTCCAGAATAAAAAATTAGTCATGCCAATGTTGTAAAATTTCAGCTGAAAGAGTCTAACTAAACTTTTTGGAGTATTTAATACCATTTTATTAAAAAAAACCGAAATAAAAACAAAAACAAAAAACTGTCACCTTTAGTTTTCACAGCTGTTAGGTTTCTTATCTTCAAAGATTCTAAACTCAGGATCTGTCATAGGTGGGAAATTACACTCTTGATCCTTAAGAAAACTCTACTTTTGAAAAGCAGGGTCCTTTATTCAATGGATAAAAGTGAAACTAAAATTTGGGCAACTGTGTCTGAGAATCCTGTTCGGTGTTTTTAAAAAATAAGGGTGAAATTCATTTACAGGAATCAGACAACAAAGCAGTGTGCAGCTTGAATCTGCACAATCTTCAGAAGTACAGTCAGGACACATATGCTTCCTCCATCCTGGTTCATTCAATATTTCCTGGGCCATTGGCAGAGGCACTAGAAACCAGTGTTCAGCTGCCAGGATGGTCCATGGCACACTTGGTAAACACTCTTCCATTTCCTGAAAAGGTTGAGAAATTCTACGGTCCAAGGAATAGTCCCAGCTTGGATGCTGTGACCTTCCTTTGGGATGCAAAATTCATTAAGGGTTTGAGTATGGATAGGTGGTAACTCTTCGTCTCCGGGCCACAGGACAGACTTGTGCTCTTCAGCCAGAGCCTAAGACTGTCTTCCCAACGGGAATTTCATCCTGAATGAATGCAAAGGGCTTTAGATTCTTTTTCTGATGATATGGATTAAAGGCAGGCATTTCTTTCATAATCCAGATGACAACCTTATGACTGAAATGATTTATTTGGATGTTGCTTTAAAGCAGAAAGGAGAAGATTTCTGTATGAGTAGGATGTATTTTTCCAATGGCTAAATTCTAACAAGAGGAGTCAGACCAAAGTGTAGATTTCTAGGAATGAAGGATGACATCTACAGTTTATTTCTAGGATGAAAGATAATATCCACAGTTTATGTTCAGTGTTGGACTTGGAGATCTTATAGGTCTTCTCCAACCTTAATGATTCCATGACTCAAAGAAATATCTGATTTTGGGAAAACAAAGGCAGTTCAGCACATATAAAGAGGTATTTAGCACCACCTCTGTTCTCAGTTACAGTGATGCCACTGAAATATCTTAAGTTTCTATAGAGGCCAAATTGTGACCATTGCTGTTTTTATTTGCACTGCACAACACTGAGGATCCCAGGGAGCCATTGGCAATACTTGTTCTCTTGCCAGAATCTAGAGGCTTTCTACTGAATAACTTCTTTTCCTAAGGGGGAAATATAAATAAAATAACAAGTGAAATTTATGACAGTGTTGTTTCTGAGACCCAAGTAATGTGTCTTCATATGAAAGCAAATGCTTATTCATTTAGGAGTGTAAATGATGGCATGATGTCAGAGCCAGTGTATGGCAAGAGGATCATTCACATCTTGTTACAACCAGTGATTACAGAGGAGTCATTTTGTAGTTCAACAGCATTATTGAGGCTTATTCTCTGTAACAAATGATATCTTTTATTTTATTTTGTGATTATCCAACAGATCACTGAACCATAAAGCGCTGCTGCTCCCAGCTAACAGAGAGAAATACCAGGGCCATATGTCTCTCCTGGAACTGTTACTGTGCTGTATATAATTATCATTTTTCTATCTGCCACTCACAGTGCGTGGGTCAGACTCCAGCTACCTCTGATATTTTTGAGACTGATGGAAACGATGGGAGGTGGAATTTTTGTAATAATAGGTGTAATGACTAATCATTATTCTTTTCCCCAAGTCACTGTGAAAGATTGCTTTAAAATTCAATTAAAAGTTTCAGCCTGACATCTGCATGATTAGACCCATTTAGTGTAACATCTGACTTGCATAAATATGAATAATAATATCATCTTCATAATAGCAATTTCTATTTTTTTCTTCACTTACTAAAACCCATGAACTCAATGATCTTTATAATCATGACCATCTCAGGCAAGACGCCTTGGATTTGGAACCACAAAACTATTTTCAGGTACACACACTCATATATATACATAATATAAAACTACTAATATGGCACATGGTGGACTTAATTAAACTCTTCTTTTTTTCAGCTTACAAAATTTATTCTATCTGATCTGCAATGAATTCTCTAGTCATGTACACTGTGCACTGCTCTGTACACACTATCCTAAGTTTGCTTAAAGGAATTATTCATTCATGGGTGTTTCCACATTGACACATAAAAAAATAATCAATACAGCCAAGATAAGAGCACACACACACCAGTCATCCTTCTCCTTCCAGCATTTACAGAGACAGAAGAGAGAAATTTGGGGTAATTTTATTAACTGTAGCATTTTGAGCCATATCCACTGCAGAAATATTTGAATCACAACGATTATTTCCTGCTGGACCAGAAAAACTTTTAAAAAGTCAGAAATATTTTTTCCAAGAGCAATCCACAATATTAAATGAGATTTCTAAATAAAGGAATAAGAAGCCATTGGAAATCAGAAGCCAGATTCAGCTAAAGTGGTCTAGTGGTGAGATGGGGGTCAGCCTCTTCTTCCACGTAACTGGTGGTAGGACAAAGGGAAATGGCTTCAAATTGTGCCCATGGAAGTTCAGGTTGGATATTAGGAAAAATTTCTTCATTGAATGAGTGGTTAAGCATTAGAACAGGCTACCCAGGCAAGTGGTGGAGTCACCATCTCTGGAAGTGGCACTTCATGATATGGTTTAATGGGCACGGCGATATTCGGTCGAAGGTTGAACTTGTTGATCTTGGAGACCTTTTCCAATCTTATTGATTCTATGATTCTCAACCCCATACTAAGACTGATTAAAAGCCTCCAGTGTAGACTGTTCTGAACAGTAAAAAATGCAGAGTTTTTCAGGAGTTAACATAAACAGCCTGTTGAAGGATAGGACAGGAAAGGATATCTTTAGGCATTGGTTTAGAGGACCATATGCTGGAAAGGTTATGAAAGATCTTCTCACAGCTCTGAGCTACAGGAACTTGGTGAAAGAAAGATACATGTGAAATATTTGTGATATTTTAACTTGTAATGAAGAGACACAGGACCGCTTATGATATCACCTGGGGTAATTGATGAGGAATGTGTTTTTCACACTCAGAGCCGCCAGGGAACTGGGAGCAAGCTCGACCCAGCAGCACCTGTAGTCAAGAAGCATGTTTTAGCCTGGGAGAAAAAGAAAAATAAAAATCAAACCTGTTCAGTTTTGCTACTCTTGAATGTGTCCTGGGAGCAATTTGCTTCAATTTGTCCAAAGGAGTAAAATCACAAGGCAAGGAGCCAGCTGGAGGGACAGCTTGAACGAAAACTGAGACATGACACACTGGAGATGAGGTGGGGAAAGAAGGTGCCATTACAATCTGAAACATTTGAAGACAACTGCTTAAAAAGATAAAATTCAATGTCTGAAAATTGAGGTACAGGAGAATTCTTTACTGCTGATTCTTGCAGCTCTGGTTATTAGCTTCTCACATTTCCCAGCCAGTGCTTGGTCTCCAATCATCATAATAAACAAAGTCCATTAGGTCAATTAGGTTTTTTTCTCTCTGATTTATTTGCAGGTGGAAATCATGCCTGCATTAAATTCATTGCAAGCAACTGAAGCTTTTCTGGGGAACTCTTCCTATAACCTAGTCTTCTCCATCTAATTTAAGTGACTAAATTAAGAAGCTGTCCCCCTGTAGTTTCTAGAGCTACATCCACACTCTCAAAGTAAGAGCACCAAGGCATGAGCAAAGTCAAAGATTGTTAACCTCATCCCTGATGTGATTTTGCCTTGGGCCAGCTCTCGTGGTGGGCAGTACAAGGTTTTGCACAATCCAGGGAGAACTGATTCACCATTATGGATTTAACCCATACATTCAATGGAAATGGAAAAAAATATTTCTCTGAAGGATTATTCCAGTAAATATATATTAAATGTCTTGACTGTGCTCTGAAGGATCATCCCTCTTCTCACTGACCAATGACAACAATGGCATAAAGATAAGATGTGTACACTTTTAAGTTACATGCCTAAAGTCAGTGTGTGGATGGAAGAACCTGTAGAGACAGGAAGAACAAAACATCTTTAGAGGACAAATAATCCTGCAGAATCATAGAATCATAGAATCACCTATCTTGCAAAATACCTAGATTTCTTTACATTTTATCCTACATTTTTAATTTGGTTCTGAAAATGGAAAAGATAAAAGACCTGGGCTGATTTATATCCTGTGATGCTGCAGGGTTTGCACATCTGAAAAAATTCTTAGGTCTAAATCCTTCAGGGTCAAACCCACAGCCTTTTCCTTACCCTGCAAGCTGATACTCAAAAGAATGGTGACTTTCAGCTCTGCTATAGAAGGCAATATATAGTTTTTTTCCATTTAGCTGTGGAAATGTGTTTAAATTAATCTCTGGTGTGCTTCCATTCATTCCTGTGGAGCTATATCAGGCATACAATTGGCTCAAGGGACCATATTCTCAGCTGCTGTGGGATAACTTCTCTGTCTTTAGTGTATCTAAACAAATTTGCACAAGTTTTTGTTTGTTTGGTTTTCTGTCACTGCAGAGCTGATTGTTTCCAGAACCATTTAAGTGAGTAGCACAACTCTTCAAGAGTCTTACAAAATTAGGTGTTTCTATTCCTATTTAACATCTACTTCAAAACTGGAATAACCAATGCCAAATTTAACATCTTAACAGATGAGGTAGGGGAAAAATGATGCATTCTACTACAAAAATAAAGACTTAAAAATGAGAATTGACTAAGAATCCACATTAGTAATCCTGAAAATGGCACAATAAGGTTTTAAATTTAAAGCACTGAAAAGAAATTGCAAAAAAAAACCCCAGTTTTTTTTCATCTGCAGTTCTGTCACTGCCTTTATGATCTGATTTAAAGGGGTCTGCTAATGGATAGCGAACTGGTTCCCTGAAAGAGCTGATGCAGTAGTTAGGGATTGTCAAAACGAATAACAATTGTCTTCCCTTAGTAATACCAAATGTAGACACTGAAAATAGGTACTGATAAATATGGCTATAACCTGTTCTGCATCAAATGCTCTTTGTGAGACTTCCAGAAATACTCCAAGATAATTTAGCTCCACTCCTGCTGAAGTTAAGGCCGCCACCAATAATTGCAGTGGGACCAGAATTAAGGAGCTGAGAGGACAACAATGTCAAAAATGTAAAGGCCATTAGTGGATTTGTAACCCTGAGAAGGCAGTCAGTGATGTGGGTTTGAGTCAAGTCATTCTTTTGCTCAACTTTATTTGCATGGAGGAAAAATGTTTACCTTTTTTTTTTTACCTCTGTTTGGAATGTTTACTTGCAAAGTAGTTTTCTTCTAAACCAAATTCTTCTTTCAGGAAAAAATTTCTGTATGGAAAGGGTTGTTAAGCATTGGAATGAGCTGCTCAAAGAGGCAGTGGAATCACCATCCTGGAGGTGTTCAGAAACAACTGGATGTTGTGCTCAGTGGACAAAGTGATGATCAGTCAAAGGTTGGACTTGATGACCCTTCAGGTCTTTTCCAATCCAAGTGATTCTGTGATTCTGTAATTCTGTAATGCAACTATTTTTGCAGGCAGTTGAGTATCCATGAAGGAGATCCTTTGTCTTGTTCTATGATTTCTACAGCTACTTGATCACTGTGATATGCTCCTGATATTCAGCAAGCAAACCTCACAGAAACACAGGAGATTCCAGATCAAGTGCTCCCCAACACAATGAAGGCTGCCAGTCTTGGGCCCCAAAATACTTTATCTCATCAAGTCAGCAACTCTACTTTGATATAACTGGCAACCTGCCCAGCAGAATGTCCCAAACTCACTTAAAAGGGGACCTGAACCACATCTGGCCCTTGGACTGCTGCTGTCTTTGTTCCAATTTTCAATCCCTGGCATAGAATTAGCAATTAAAACCAATCCAGGGTACATCGGTGCTGTGCTGCTACTGCTCACCAGACAAGCACAAACACAAACCAAGATATCCATGAATAACAGAGGTTATTCTTTTAATTTTGCAATCTTGTATGGACAAGTAGTACTTGGGTGTCTCTCAGAGCATCCAGTTCCTCCACTGGATATAAGGAAGCAACACTATTAGCTATTCATTTTTGTGAAATCATTTATATGTATAAATTGCAGCAACACATGTACCAGACTACACCATTTCCTAAAAAATATAAAAGCACATGCCAGATGATCCTGCTATTATCAGTGCATTTAACACTAATACTTTGAGCACTGTCATTAAAACTGAAGCTACAGCAATATTTTAGCCATCTCTGTACCTAGAAGATTTCTCTATTACTTTGTCCATGAACGTTTTCCTTGGATGATTGGTTGACAATATCTAAAGGATAATTTTAGGTCCTGAAGAATTAAACACAGGTCTATTTTTATGGAGTGGGACAGATTGGAAAGCGTTTTTCCCCCTTGTTCCAATGAAATTGGAAATGAAAAGAATGTGTGTCATATGAGGGACAAGTGTCATGAAGCCCATCTGAATTATACTTCATACCCCACTTTATAGCCTAATGTTCAACCATATCCATTTTTTCTGGCAGTATTTTGCCCATCAAAAACAAGTTATTGACACTTATGTCTCGGATATAAATCAGATCCGGCAGTAAAAGTAAAGAAGGTGGTTTCAGAGAGAGGGTAGAATAATGTATTTGTTTTTTTCCTCTAGGATATTACTTTAATATCACCCAGAAACAATGGCATAAAATCATTCCAATTAAATGGTCTTAAAATTAAGATATAAAGCAAATTCTGGTGATCTCACTCTGTTGTATGTGTCAGAGTAGACACCACAAAACAGCAGAAATAGTTTAAATTTAGCTGTCTTAGCATATGTGTGCAAGGACCGAGATTGTGGAAATTGGATTTGCTTCACTGGAGTCAATTAAGAAGGACTCTCAACAAGGTAGGGTTGAAGTGCATTGACAGGGCACTGGGAATACTTCTGGTATTGATTGGCACTGGCTTGGATACAAATAAAGCAAAGCATTCTGGTTTCTGACATTCATTTTCTATAACAGAGAAATTACACTAATGGATAAAATGATAATGAAAAAGCGAATGCAGAGAATAGGAGTTCTCCATGGAGATATATTCCCTTCAGATGTTAAGCTGTAGCTATGCCCTCATTATAAAAGATTTTACTGCCTAAAACACAGCTCCTCATTTTTGTCTTCCTACTGTTACACTGACCTGAGCTCATTGCTGTCCCCTTAACCTCCCAGAAATTCTGTGTTTATAAGGGCAGAGCTTAGTGAGGTCAGTGGTTCCTGTCACTCTGTGGAAGAGCAGCACCTCAAAGCTCTGCCTTCTTCTGGTACTCAAGGTCTTTGATGCTACTTAGCAGGGGGAAATGCTCATTCATGTCTCCTTTCCAGCTGGAGAGGATGAAACAGTTCTGCTCCATATTAGATCATCCTTTTTTTCTCTCAAGTGTGAATGGAGGTAGGAAGGACTAACAGCTTCTCCTTCCCCATCCTCGAGAGAATTAGATTTGGAAATCATATAAATGCCTACTTTTTTTCTGATCTCTTTGAGATGTGTGAGAAATTGTTTGATGAGTCCATCTATTATCATTGCTGTGCATCTGATATTTCAGTTTTGACCAACAAAATGCCCAATTTGTTCCATTTGGATTTTCCTTGGTGCACCCAATGAACCCACATTCCTCTGCCTGTCTCTGAGTGCAGCAAAATGAAGGTGTATGAAATCTGTGCTAAAAAGGTGATAGTAGCAAGAAGAAAGATCAGAATAATTTTCCCAAAAATAATTTGGGAAATAACTGATCTCTTTAACTGTGGTGGTCTTATGCCTTATAGCACATCCTTTGCTTTATGTCTTTCCCAGGCTTCTATCTCTCAGTAAAACCCCTACTGACATAATTATAAATGTGTTTTTTTTATTTCTGTCATGGCATATTTATGTAAGCGTTCAATGTATTAAAAAGCATTTTGTGTGATGCCCTCTGATCCCAAGTTCCAGAGACAAATAATGTATTTTTCCCCTCTAACAGACTAATCTTTTCTATATTTGGAGATGTCATAACTTTTTACTCTGTCTTATATATCCATTCTTTGTTGCTTTAAAAATCCTTCCAGCATGCCAATCATTCTTGTCACCCATCACTTAAAGCACTTCTAGCACTGAGAATCCCAGCCTTTTCCCACTTATATCAGCTTTAGGACAGAAACACTACTTGCTTCAGTGCCCAAGCTCTGAACAGTCACCCCTGGAATGGCTCAGAATGATTTTGTGACTGTACATCTTCATGAATGATAATAAGATATGATGCCCCTAACAGAACATAATTTTCCAGAAGGACTGGAGGGAAGGAGCAGGTGCAGTACTAAACCCATTATAAGATTAAGTTTTTTGTCTTTATATGACATGCTTGAACTAATTAGTAGCAAATCAGAATTGGTGAATTTGCTAGTTCTATGTTTGCCATCACAGGATTTACCATAGAATCTGACAGACACCTTCCATTTTTTGTTGTTTTCCTCAAAACTTGTGTCAAGGGTAAGGTGCTTTAAATATTCTTCAAATGTTGACAATTTTGAACTGAGGAAAGGCTGAGGGAGCTGGGGCTGTTCAGCCTCAAGAAGAGAGGACTGAGAAGAAACCTCACCCATGTCTGTCAGTGTCCGCAGGGAGAGGGCTGAGGATGGACCAGGCTCTGCTCAAGAGTGCCCAGAAATGGGACAAGAGGTCATGGGTACAAACTGATGCCCTGAAAGTTCCACCTGGACATGAGGAAGAACTTCTTTCCTGTTCATTGACAATCCTGTGCCACGTGCTCTGGGATTACGCTGCTTGAGTATGGAGAATGGACAGATGACCCACTGTGGTCCCTTCCAACCTGACCCGTTCTGTGATTCTGTGATCTGAGAGATGTGTGCAGACTGTCTGGTCCAACCATCCAGCTGGACTATGCCAAGCTGCCCCTACAGATGACCCTCTCCATCAGGACCTGCCTGACTATGTGCACTGTCAGGTACTGACCCAACCCATAGATTTGGTTTCCTGTCTTGAGCTTGGACCTGCTTTTTTGTCATGACCTTCACTGGTTATATGGGGCTGTTGACTGAACCTGGATGTCATCACACACAAGGGAATTCTCTGAGCCAGCACAGACACACTAATTGATTGTAAGCGTTCCTGGGCTTGAGAGGCCAAGAGTATAAACTCCAAATCCTTTCCTGAGGCCCAGCAGCCTAAACTCTAACTGATATTTAGGAGTAGTTAGAGTCTGGTCTGGACCAAAGCAATTTCCCTAGTTTCAAACAACAAAGTCTTTGGCAGTGCAGAGACCATTCTCCTAATTTGCCAAATCCAGGGTGCCTGAATTCCTGGGATGGCCTTTCCACCTCATTGCAGTGGCTTCAAAGAATGATTATTAATTTCTTTTTCTGTTATTTTTTATGTACCCATGACATAGATGGTGGCTAGATGTCTGCAATATTTAAGCATAAAGGTGACACAAATAGGGGGAAGGTTAAATTATACAACTAATTTTTTAAATATTAGTTTGGATTGTTTTAAGGATATTAGTACCAATGGCTTATTATCTTTGCAAGAGTGATTTTCTTTCATCAGACACAGGTGGGTCAACTATATTTGATCAAGGACTAATGACTTATAAAAAGCCAAGCTCAGCCTGTTTGTTGAGGTAATTAATGGTAGTTCAGATATTCTGTGAGTAGGAAGATTGGAAATAATTATTTCAGCTTAGTTTCTTAGTTGTTTAATGATTCAGGTTTGTTTTGCAAAAGAAGTCAGTACTAAGCTTTTTGAAGAATCAAGAATTAATCAAGACCAAGGTTAAAGTCTTAAAACCAACGAGTTAGAAATCCAGTGATGCTGTTGATCAAACTTCAGCTCCAATACCTGTGGAATATCCAAGTTATAAAGTAATGGAAGGACTTCTGCTGATTTAAGTGAATCAAAATGAAAACAGATTTGTTTCATTTGTTTCTTCCAGTGTATTCCTACATCTATCTCGGCGAACCTTGCTCACAGATTTCCACAGTGTGGTAATTTGGTAAGCAAGCTGAGGAGCTTCTTTTGCACAAAGATTTTAATACTGGCCTTGCTGCTGGTCTTTGACTCAAAATCAGTAGAATTCAACACCCCAATGACACCAATGAGTTTCAGATCAAAACAAAAGTAAACAAATGTAAGTGACAATGCAATGGTGAACGTGATGAAGTTGGGAGCAAACAATGGTAACTCTTCGCTTCTTTTGTGCCTTGTGAGAAGAGAGATTGACTTGATGGATACAGAGAAAATGAAAAGACTGTGAAGGTGGAGATAGGAGTGGCAGAAATAAAAAAATATAAGACAATTCAGATGTGGAAAGGAAAATGATGTCATGAGGAAAGAATCTGCACACTGAAAGAGCAGAAAAGGACTGGGGAAATCCCCCTAAAAAAGACAATAACAGTTAAAGAATTAAAAATATGTTTATATGAAGTGGTGGTNCAGTGTATTCCTACATCTATCTCGGCGAACCTTGCTCACAGATTTCCACAGTGTGGTAATTTGGTAAGCAAGCTGAGGAGCTTCTTTTGCACAAAGATTTTAATACTGGCCTTGCTGCTGGTCTTTGACTCAAAATCAGTAGAATTCAACACCCCAATGACACCAATGAGTTTCAGATCAAAACAAAAGTAAACAAATGTAAGTGACAATGCAATGGTGAACGTGATGAAGTTGGGAGCAAACAATGGTAACTCTTCGCTTCTTTTGTGCCTTGTGAGAAGAGAGATTGACTTGATGGATACAGAGAAAATGAAAAGACTGTGAAGGTGGAGATAGGAGTGGCAGAAATAAAAAAATATAAGACAATTCAGATGTGGAAAGGAAAATGATGTCATGAGGAAAGAATCTGCACACTGAAAGAGCAGAAAAGGACTGGGGAAATCCCCCTAAAAAAGACAATAACAGTTAAAGAATTAAAAATATGTTTATATGAAGTGGTGGTTGGCTTCTGTCACAGGTAACATAGGTAACTGCATTTGAGGTACCAATAGGGATTACTTTTAATGCTAGAGTAGGGAAAATATACAGGTCAGGGAATCATGTCTTTTTCCAGCAGCTGGAAAGTGGTTTTGAGTTGTCTTGAAGGGCGACATTCCCATTACAGATGCCTAAAGTTAGAAGGTGGATCTACTCATGTTATTTATTTCTCATTTTGATTTATTTATATTGAGCTTATAGGTAACATNAGAGAAAATGAAAAGACTGTGAAGATGGAGATAGGAGGGGCAGAAATAAAAAAATATAAGAAAAATCAGATGTAGAAAGGAACATGATATTGTGAGGAAAGACTCTGGACACTGAAAGAGCAGAAAAGGGCTGGGGAAATTCCCCTAAAAAAGACAATAATAGTTACAGAATTAAAAGCACGTTTATATGAGATGGTGGGTGGCTTCTGTCACAGGTAACATAGGCAACTGCATTTGAGGTACCAATAGGGATTACTTTTACAGAAAAGGAGGACAAAAGTTACTCCTTGTTTGTGATTCATTTGATACTTGAGTAGGGAAAATATACAGGTCAGGGAATCATGTCTTTTTCCAGCAGCTGGAAAGTGGTTTTGAGTTGTCTTGAAGGGCGACATTCCCATTACAGATACCTAAAGTTAGAAGGTGGATCTACTTATGTTATTTATTTATCAACACGATTTATTTATATTAAGCTTATAGGTAACACCATTGAATTGGTTCTGAGATGGGTAGATTTGTCTTCTCACTTTGGTCTAGAGGTGTTGTGTATAAAGTGCAGAGACTTCAGTGACCGCTGGGCTCAAGAAATTGCACTGGAATCAAGGACCCTCGTGGTTTTGACTTTGGCTTTTGGATAAGTCAGAAGGAGTGTCTAGAAGAAGCACACTTTGATTGTCCCATTGTGCCCAACATGGGCTACTGCATGTGCTTTTCCCACTTTTCTATGAATACAGCAGGAGGAAGAGAATGACTCAAACAGCAGCTTTGGCCCAAGAACAATGGGGTGTTGGATGCCCATGAGTATCTTTACGATGGAAATTTGAAGTAGGCCAATAAAACACCAGAGGAGGAAGGTTTTGGAACAGACCCACAGTACTGGGAGCAGAAAAACACCCCCAAACCCTTGTTATTTTTCAGATGGAACTTGGTACATGTACTATAGGCATCACAGCATGCTTCTGCAATGGCTGAGGAAGGAGCTTGGAAATCCAGGATATGTCCCCAATATTCTTAGCTTCATGCCTATCTGGCTTTGGAGAAAAATGTAAAACCTCTTCATATTCCAAGGAAGACAGTGTAACTTCCATTAGGAGCAGGATCAGACCAGTTGTGTGAATGTTATTTGCAATAATTTTTTCCTCTCCTGTTTCCCCAATGGATATGTCTGTATTTTCAGATCCCAGGGAAAAAAAAATAAAGAAGAAAAAAAACCCCTGTCTCTACCCAATGGGGACCTCCCTCATTCTCTCTTCTGATGTTTGGTTGCTAATTTGCACTTTTCATACACCCAGAAGCAAAGCCTGTCTGACACAAAATAAAACAAGCTGCTTCAAGTGGTGTTTGGTTCTTTAGGAAGAAAATAATTTTTGAAAATAAAATGTACTCACCAAGCAACCCACCAATGCCAACTGACATTCTCCATGGTGTGTCTGACAGAGGCAAAATGTAGCACAATGCAGAACAAAGAGATATTTTATATGCCTAGCAGAAATTCTTAAAAGTCTTCTTTTTTTTTCCTGGAAAATTATCATAGTTCTATTTTTTGTAACAAAAAAGCCCATGTAAGTAATGAGAAACGGTTAATTATGAAGGTGGGGAAAGAGGGGCTAAAATAAAATACCTTTTTCCCTTGTATTTCTTGAAATAAACAAAAATAGTTTTCCTTCGGAATTAATTTGCCTTTCATCCTTTCTTCCCAGTTACAGAATTATTCTTCATTTGACAGATAGCAGCCAGGAGATAATTTGGGGTTTTGTTTTGGGGGTTCCTTTAATAGCAGTTTGGAATCTTTGTTTTCAGAGAAGAGGCCCACTAGGCACAATTTGGGACTTGTTATTAAAGACAAACTAAGATCCCCCAAAGATTTTCAAACACTTCATGCCAGAATGTGATATTTTAAAGCATTTCCCATTCCACATAATTGGATGCACGTGGCTTAGCAAGAGAAAGACAGTTTCAGCAAATACAAGAATTAATGCAATTTATTCGAGATGGTCTCACAGGAGGAATAGAGATTTTATGCATAATTCTGAGGAAGATAAAAATGTTGAAATCAGTTAGGACTCTGCATATTGCTTCAAGACCACTGACCTAAGCTAAGGTGGTTATTATACACAAGGATGGAATTTAGAGAAAGTTGTCAAATTAGTATTCATCCTGGATCCCAAAATGAGCACAATTATCATCACTGGGAATACGAGTTCCATCCTTATACTTTCTTGGGATGCTTAGTCAAATAATTAGTAAAACTATTCCTAATGTTTGCATAATAATGAAAAAATATCCATATTCCAGGGGAAAAAAAAATAAAAAAGGCCAGAGCTGAAATGTTAAAATTCAGTTCTTTAAAATTATTCTAAATCAGATCCATTTCTGACATGTTATTGTGATATTTGCTAAACTGATTTCATATTTAAAATCTGCCTCTCACAAATCTGAGACCCTGAGGTCACACAATTATTTAACACAATCATTGAAGACTCTGAAACAAGAAAAGGTAGTTACTTAGAGGTGTAATATTTGTCCTCTGAATTTCTATATCTTGATCCCTATGTCAAATGAGCATCTTTTGCACATTTTCTGTTTAAAAAGGATTAATATTATCTTCTTTTTAAAACGGGGGGAAATGGAAGTGTTTATTTTATAGATATGCAATCCTGTTGTTAACTTTTCACTATTTATTTCAAGAGAACTAGCACTTTTTTTAAAAAAAATCAATTATAGAAATCTAAATCCATATTAGCATTTTGACATTTTGAGTAAAAAGCAAGTGTTTTATACATACAAACATTTTTCTCTTGATACAATGAGGTATGTTTAATACATATTCCAGGACTGCTATGCCAACTGAAAAGAAAAAAGGGTTAATTGCTGATGAGGTTTGAGGTAAAACTACACCTTCTGTCAAGCTGTGCACAAATCTACACTCTGAGGCACAGATATTGACAGGCTGTGGTGATTTTAAACATGACATTTTAATTCACTTTCAACTGCAAATTAAATGATGGAAGATTTCATGATTTATACCATATCTCCATCATCTTCCTTGAGTCTTTTTGCATATAAGGTTGTGATAACAAGGGATATTTCACTAGTTCAAAGATAATAGTTTGAATGCTTTATCCTGGGAGCACTTTCCACTCCTTGTGTCATCTTGTTCAGCTGGATTTCAATCCCAAGTTACACCATTTGGTGGTCAAGCACTGGAACAGGCTGCCCAGGGCTGTGGTGGAGTCGTCATCCCTGGACATGTTCAAGAGACGCGTGGATGTGGCACGTGGGGACATGGTTCAGTGGTGACCATGGTGAGGCTGGGTTAACAGTTGGACTTGATGATCTCAGAGGTCTTTTACAACCTTAACAATTATATAATTCTATGATTATCAGTCTAGAGCCCTTGAAATGAACTTGGTGTAGTTTTATGACCTTGTAATCGGGAGAAGTCGTTCACTGAGGAAATTCGTATAAGGAGAGGACCTTGATCAGTGAAGCACAAGAAGCATTGTTTTTATGTAGATGTCCAAGAGATGTGTGGAATTGCAAACCAGAACCACTAGAAAAAACATTTCTAATGTCTCCCTAACTCATATAAATAGAAATATTCTTGGTGCTCTGTATTTAGGGGGAAGAGGTTTGGAGCCTTACTGTGTTATCAGGTTGTATCCACATCAATGTAAGTAAAAAGGTTTTTCAATTAAAAAGATATTAAGAAAATGTCATATTTTTAGTAGCCAGCACTAGCAAACTCCATTAACACAGCAACAACAAAAATTGTATTTATACATGTTTTACATGTATATCCCTGCACACTATAAACTGTAAAAAAGTATTCTCTTCAGACTCGTTCTCACCACCAGCTCTTCAGTTCTGCCCCTGTTTTTATCCCTCTTCCCTGCAAAACTCCCACTACCCTCCAGTGAGCAATGAGTCTGAACAGATGTCTCCAGAACTCATACTCAAATGTTCATTATAATTAGGGCATTAATTTCGGTGCCACTCCTTCAGCCAACAGCCAGTTTTTGTGATGTTTGTAGTGAACTCACATTTTCAAGAAGGATATGTTCCTGTCAGTTTGATCAAAATTCACAAATGTCTCAGCAGAGAGAGGGGTGCAAGTGGGAGATGTTTGGATGGGCAGATAAATGGAGGGTGTGATCCTATAAAACTCATAGAAATCACAGAATGGTTTGGGTTGGAAGTGACCTTAAAGACCATTGAGTTCCCACTCCCCTGCCATGGGCAGGGACACCTTCCACTATCCCAGGCTGCTCCAAGCCTCATCCAATCTGGCCTGGAACACTTCCAGGGATGGGGCAGCCACAGCTTCTCTGTGCCTCAGCATCCTCACAGTACAGAATTTCTTCTCAATATCTAACCCTGCCCTCTGTCAGTTTGAGATGATTCTCCCTTGTCCTGTCATTCCAGGCCCATGTAAAAAGTCCCTCTCCAGCTCTTTTGGAGCCCCTTTTAGGTATTGTAAGGGCTCTAAGGTATTCCCAGAGCCTTCTGTTCTCCAGGCTGAACAACCTCAGCTCTCAGCCTGTCTCCTGGGTAAAGGCGCTCCAGCCCTCATCTCTCTATAAAAGGCATAAAGCCCCAAGAGATGATGAGATTAATAATATTAACCAAATAAAACCCAAAAAATTAAAAGGAGAAAGTTGGTTAAATCTTAACAAAATTTCATTCTGATAATACAGAGATGTTTTGATGTTTTAACCTACAAAACCCATTTAAATTCAAATTACTGCCTTGAATTCCAGTGGGCAAATTTCACCCAATGAAAATATTTCATCAGTAGCAATGTCTAGATCTACAGTAAAATCCAAAAAGAGTGTGACACACAATATTTGGTATTTTCATATATATTTTTTTAATGCTGGCAAGGCTTTCAGATTTTCAAATATTCACTCAGCAGCCATATTTTTTGCACATACTTGTTAAAGACATATACAGAAACATACACTTAATATTTGTTTCTCTCCAACACAGACACAAATATGTATAAAAATGTATACATATAAAAAAATCACACATGTTTATTTTGTAGAAACCTGCATGGACATGCATCCTCAGTCATTTCATAACATTCCTGACACTTGACTCCTTCCTTGGATTATGAGATTCTTCAGAAGACAGAAAAAATAACTGGTCTCTTTTAAGAACAAAGGCTGAAGTGAATATATTTAAAAGCTGCACTGTGTTTTGATGTTATTATAGCAATCAAAGTCAGGAAATCACAGCAACCAAGTAATAAAGAATGACTTCAAAGCCTAAACTGTCTAACAATGATATGACAACAGCAGCAGTTCATCTGTATTTATGCAATTTATATTATATACACATATATATTTATATTATAAACAAAGTCTATAATTTATGGCTATGCTGTTAAAAATCAGAAAAAACCCATATCAGGATATAAACATTAACCTACTTTTGGTGTTATGCTACAGGAAAGATTTGTGTGTGTGTATACAGAAATTTATATGCAATTATAGACCTTTAGGTCTATAATATCTGTGTGGTTTTGAAAATTTGTCATTGTAACTTCTCTTATTCTTCTGCATTTTCATAGTGATGGGCCATTTTTTAGCCTTGCAATCTGCTACTGCAGGCCCTGGAAGTCCAGTCTGAATTTCACTCAAACATTGGCAGGATCTTTGAGGTTGGTGCTTACCTGGGAAACCAGGAGTTCTGGGATCTTTAGCAGCTGGTTGCCAGTTTTCCCTTCTTTGTAACTGAGGGATAAACTTCCTTATACTACCAGTTCTTCAGGATAAGAATGTCACTTCAAGCATATTTTTTCATCTGCAGCCATAAAGCCTGACATTGGTGGTAGCTTCATCCAATCCTAATATTACTGCTACTGAAAGGTTTACTTTGGATAATGAACATTTTTTTTTCTTTATTGTGAACATTTATGAGTTATCAATGAATTTACAACAATATTGAGAAAAGTTTCAAAACCTGGAAAGCAATCAATTTAAAGTCACTGTCATTAAAAGTGTTCAATGGTTATCAATATCATCTTATTTCTGAATTGTGCCATTTCCTGCAGCCAGTTTCATTCCTGGCTGCTAAATCATGGAAAATTTGCAGGTTACAGTGACCCCAAAGGCAGTAGTTGGATAATACATTGGCTTCAGCAGCAAAGCCAGATGGTGGATCTCCTGTTCTCCCAGTGCACATCTGCATTGTACAACAATCACTCACTCCACTCTTCTTATCCAGATGCTTGTGAGACTGCCAATATCCATCTCATAAAATTAAGATATCAAGTTAAACTAATTTAAAGGTTAGGGCAGACAAAGTGGAGGAATTAATTGCTGGTCATGGATTAAAAAGTCTTGTGTACCAAAGAGGCAAAATAATGTTTCTCAATACATCCGTGTCCTTCAGACTGAGCTTTGGACAACAAGAAAACCTGCCTTTCTATCAGAAATTCCACATGAAGAAGTTAAAACTGATAAGAATTGCGTGAGGGAATTCTCTCAGCAAACTGTACAGAAGAGAGGATGGCAGAGTTGTGCTTTCTCCCAAGATGACATGTGACAGTGCAAGACTTTGACACAGGAAAATGCAGCCTCAAAATTGCCCCATCTCAAAAATTATTTTGATTGCTGTTGTGTCACTCCAGGTATATTGTTAATTTATTTTCCTATTAATTGGGAGCAAACACTGACAGCTTTTCACTAATAGTTCATTGTTTTATTAAATTAATAGTAATTATGTACTTTCCAGCTTCCTGATGACTGTTAGACCCAGATATCTATGACAGGTCATTAGTTGCAGAGAAGAATGGTCAGGCACTAATATTAAGCAATGAGATTGGTTATTCATACACTGCAGAGGTTAGAATTAATAATCATGATAAATTGAATCTCATGAATAATTCATAGAGAAAAAAAATCCAAAACAATTTGCTATGGTTACCAGAAGAGATGCATTTTTAAGAAACAAGGGTCAAATTATCCCTTGCTTCACCTGGGTGTAATAATTAGGAATAGAGATATTTGCTATGACAGGCAGAGATAGAGGGCTGGAAGAAGTGAAGGCTGAAAGAAATTTGGGATAAGAGTAAGAAGCATAATTGCTACATGCCTGCCATGTACTAGAGCAGGAAATAAATAAATAAATAACATAGACCAATGTGATTTTGGAAGGCATTAAATCAAAGAGCCAAAGGAGATTAGAATGTTGCTATTAAGTACTCGTAAGAACACACCTGAGATACCAGCTTGAGGGCTGCACTCCTTGAAAACAAATAGAAATGACAAATAAAACGAGAGTAGAAGGGATTACAGGGCACTGGAGGAAAAGCAGTTACCCGGAGACCACGTAATTATGAAACAATTTGGAAGATGGGGACATTTTTGAAGCGAAACATGCAATTTTCTTGAATAAAATTATTTTGGGTGGATGTGCTTATGGTTTCGGAGAGTGTTTTGAGTTTATCAATACTGTCTACATATGAGTGCATGTGGGTTGCATGTTGCCTCAGATGCTTCCACAGGAAGATGAGCCCTTAGGGAAAAGGAGAAGAAATAGCAGCGTGGCACCATGTCTGTGCAAAGAGGCTCAGATTCTATTCCTTAATTTTATTGATGACTTCCTGAGCTTCTCACTGTTCTATTTTTCATCTGTGTAAAATGAGTACAGTCATAGTTGTCTTTCTGCAGCATCCTGGGAGCTGGGAACTGAATACATCAACTGGATCTGTGAACTTCATCGATGGAGACCAACCTGTTGCTCAGGTACGATTCGTCTGCATCTCTGGCAGCTGAGGGTTCCTGGGCTCACAGGGGCACAGAGGTTGCCCGCTCCCATGTTCTTCCCCCATGGAAGAAGCTGATCAAGCAACAACCACTAAAAGCCCCTTTGCATCCCTCGATGCCCAGCTCTGCCTTGTTCTGCAAGGGAGTTGTGGGATTTTAGGGAAATCATCATAATCTCCTGCTTTTGTGCTCTCTCTTCCCAATTTACTGAGATCTCCCAACTCTGAGCTGTGCAAAACTGTTGGTAGAAGGTTCATAAATGCAAATTACTGATGAATGGTTGACTTAGGTGGAAACATGAGCAAAATAGGTATATACAGTATTTGAGGGCCATCAGAAGAAAGAATTTTTAGGAGGGTGAGGAAAAACAGATGACTAGGAAATAAAAAACTTAGCATGGATGAGACATTTCATCAAAAGTTCTTGGCCTAATAAAAAAAGTATACATTTTGAATTAGGGGGGAAAAAACCTTTTAAAAACATTTTGTCAGAGACTCTGACATTAAGAACTAAAATCTCACTCTGGCTTTGAGAAGAGCTCAGAAGTCAAACAGCTGTGCTCTTGTACTGGTGTTGAAATGAAGCACTGGATGCCTGAGCATTTCCCTTTCATGGGTAAGCAAACCAACATTATTCAGTACTTCAGGGGCAGACAAAACCAGTCTACATCTCTTCTTTCCCAGTGAAACCAGCTACAATGCTTCACCATTCAGCAACATTTTGGAACAACACCTGAGTGGGTCACAAAAGCATTTTCTAAACACTGCTGTCACCAAACCTTCACAATTCATTTGTGTATTAAGCTCCTAATTTTGAGTGCTAGCATGAGGTTTCTTAAAGTTCACGTAGTGTAATTGTTACCTAAGGCTGGGAGATTCTGCTGTGCTTTCTAGGTTATTTAGCTGCAGATAATTTATGAGATTGCTGAGGAGGTTGAAAAATTGTTTCACCTCTCCGTTGTTCATGCTTGCACTGGTTTTACAACAGATGGGAGAGAATTTTGCAGTTGTGAATGTTTGATTCATGCCAGTTGACTGCCTCCTATCACTCAATGGAGACAAAAGCCCAGAGGCTGGAGAGGAGTTTCAGTGATTTTTAGAGGGTTGGAGCTGGTTTGAAAGATATATTTATATATATATTTAAAACACAAAAGTGATTTTTTCAGTGCTTTGTCTTCTTATGTACATGAGGTAACATTAGTGAAGCTGCACAGGGTATCACAGATCTACATAGACCCGTAGTAAGTGAACTGAACAAAAATAGTGTTTCTGGGAGGTAACTGTACAAGACAGACTGACATTGGTTCCTAGAATTGTAAGTGACTTCTTAGCTAATTTTCCTTGGTACATACCATTTTAATTGTATAGAAATGCCAAGATGGCCCATGAATAAGACTGCACAGAAGTATGCATAATGTTATTAGGGAGTTTTTGGGGATAAGGACATCATAAAGCCCAGAATCTGGGCTTTAGTCCCTTCTGTGGTGAATAATTTCTGACACTGGTGAACTCACTTAGAATCAGACATGTTTTGGTCTAGATTGTTGTGTCTTTGTCTCAAATATATGCTCACTGGTCTTAAGCACCTGACTAACTAAAGGTTTTTATGTCATAGCTATAACTAACTCTTCAGAAGTGAGAGATCTGCCCTCAGCCTCTGTGGCAGTGAGGAAAGATAGTGAGGTCTTTGCTTGCCTGTGTTGTGTTGGTCCTCCTCTCTCCCCTCCCTCTCCCCTTCCATGTCTTTGTGTCTCTGATGGGCAATGTAGTTTTTCCTAAGGCAATACCAGGTGGGTATTGCAGGAGGAACTGTCTGGGTCTCACATAATTAAAGCATTTCAGAGATGGGGAGCTGAGATGTTTTTGATTGACTTTGGCGTAGGTGCTTTGATGCTTTGCAGTTGTGAATTTTGCAGGGCCAAACACTGTAAACATGGAAGTTTCTGTCCAAACTTTTTTATATTATAACTCTCTAGTCATAAACTGTCAACCAAATCTGAGACAAAGTGGACTAAGCTGCAACCAGACCTCTCTAAACAGTTTGGAAAGGGGGGGATTCTCATTGAAGCTCATGAATCTACATGGTCACCTCACAGGGACCATGACCCGATGATACTGTAACCATTGTAATAGATGACGGAGTTGTTATTTAGATACTGCACTGGCAATATTTAGATACTGTGTTAGCAATAAATCTAATCATAATCATCCACATCATCACTGTGTCCTAATTCCTGCACCTGGCCAAGAACCTTCTCTCAACTACTGTGCTACAGCCCCCTATTGCCACCAGCACATCGTTGTGCCATTCCTTTGTGACACTTCTGGCACTTGTCTTAGCCCTCATTCCACGTGAACACAATGCTTATGGTTGAGTTTGGAGTTTTAGAAAGGGTTCTTTAATTTTTGTTAGGCTTTATTGTCTAAGCTTTGGCTTCTAGAGGTGATTCCTGGGGAAAGGGAGGGGTGAGGAGAGGCAATGCAAGGGGAGCATTTAGCCAGGGGCAGGAGACAAAGGAAACAGAAGATGCAATGGGCACGATTGGTATAAGTCACTTACCCACAATATAAGAACTCTGAATTGCCTGATTTAGGATCTTTGCCAGCAAAATTCCCTTTCTTTTTGTATTAAGATAGCAACACCTTGAAAAGTGGTGATTTAGATTTCAGATGTTCAATATCTTTTCCTCACTGACTTCAAGGCAGTTTATCAGTTTAGGAATCACAGAATCACAGAATGGTTTGGGTTGGAAGGGACCTTAAAGATCATCTCGTTCCAACCCCCTGGCATGAGTAGGGACACCTTCCACTAGACTTTGAACACTCCCAGGGATGGGGCAGCCACAGCTTCTCTGGGCAACCTGTGTCAGCGCCTCACCATCCTCACAGGGAAGAATTTCTTCCTAATATCTAATCTAAGTCTACACTGCTTCAGCTTAAAGTCATTTCCCCTTTTCCTATCAAGGATGGATGGTTAAATTCTGGGAAACTAAAAGTGAGATGTAACCTCAACTGGGCACTTTAGCTGAAAGCCTGATGTGAGACGTGAGCCCTTGCACCAACGGAAAGTCACAAGGAGAGTGGAAGTTCCTGAGAAAAAGGCATTTTGTCTGCTTCCAGGGGGTTTTGTGAAAGCAGTTGCTTTATGACTAGACAGTAAAACCTATCTTTGGAGTGAGACTTGTATGTGTATCCTAAGTGATTATACACTAAACTGGTGATAAGATGAAAATTTGACTTCATCCTTCAGAAAGAAAAAAAATAAAAATAAAAGTTTAATCACCTCTGAGGAGCATTTCAGGTAACTCAGACAGTGGAACACACTTGGAAGGCATTGGGTTTGATGTAATTAGGATTTCTAATCACTTTGTGGCATCAGACCCCAGGGAATGTCGTGCCAACAGACATATTTAAGGGACTTCTGGCATCTCTAGAGCAAGGACAAAACTAAACAGGGCTCATGTAAATCCCAGTAACATCAGAATTGGATTCAAGGGATTACAGAGGCATTTGGGTGCTCAAATCCATTTTTAGGACGAGCCTTTAGCCTTTTTGTGCCAGAGTTCACCATCTGAAAATAGAGCTATAACAGTGTTCTCCCACTTGAAGAAGAGCCAAACAGCACAATGACAGTAAAGTCTGGATCTTTCAGTAATAAGGAGTAGGAGAGGAAGAAATGGAAAGCCTTTATATCTATCTATTTATCTGTCTAATAATTGTATTTCTATAAGTGGTCAGAATTTGCAGTTTCTTTATGATATCTGAAAATCCCCTGACTGCTGCGATCTTGCAAAAACTGTCTCCTTAATGTCTCCACATCCCAGTTCCTCATTTGTAAAATGGAGATTGTAAAACTTATTTTCTCTGGCTGAACTGATCGGACAGAAAACACTTCAGGGCAGGGACCATGTATGGAAGAGTATCATACAGGAAAGGTAATAAAAAAGTATCCATCCAAATTGTTTTTAATAGAAAATTGTGTTTTCAACAGAGGATATGGGTGTGCAAATCAATTACAAGATATTGTAAAAGAGATAACGTAAAACTTGCCCAACATCCCCTTGAGGCTCAGCTCTGTGGTTGCTCGATGTAAGGTAGGTTAACTTATGTATTGTCATTTCTGCTACTCAGTTTCTCTGTTGCATTTAATAAGGATGTAAAAACCCTCCCTTTGGTACCACGACAAGGCTCCATTCACGCCTGAGAAACACCTTGAGCTCCTCTAACGCTGCCAGAAAAACTTGATTATTGTGACACGCAAACAATAAAAAGTTGGGGAGTAGGAATCTCCATCTCTCCCTTTTAAGCACATCTGACTTGCAAGCTCTATAACTTTCAGACAAGATTAGCATTATCAATAAATCAGCGGGTTCACAGACGAGAAACACGACAGAATGCCGTGTTGCCGAGGCATATAGAATGACAATAGGTGCCTCAGCAGCAGCTATAACAGTGCTGCAACAGATTGTGCCCTAAAGCAGAAAATATCCTGCACACAAGAGGTTATTCAGGTATAGAAAAAAAAAAAAATTTAAAAGTTTAGTTCTCATTGTGAACGTTTTCAGGGTAAAGAGATGAAGGGAGCAGGAGCAGGAAGGATGGGACTGGGGGAAGGGGAAAAGGACTGGGGAGAAATTGCCAGAAAGCTCTCAAGTTTTAAGGCAGCTCAACCAGCTGTCGGGTAGCAAAGCAGAACAAAGTAGAGCACATTTTGGGAGAAAAGAATCTCTATTTGGAACCACGAGGGCATCCACAGGTTCAGTGCTCTCACACACCACAGAGTCCTGACGACACGTATCTTGTCCTGCGAGTCCCACACTCAATTTTCTGACAGCTCACTCTACTTTTCTCACACATCCTCCCTGTGTTCCAGGGTATATCTGGTTCCCTGGCTTGTTCCATCCAAAATCAAAATCGTCTCTGTGCCAGGCATGCTCTGAAAGGCTGGTTTGCCATCAGTTTTGCTCACCCTTTACTGCGTGGACTGATACAGGAGGAAAAGTGGAGAAAAAATGAGAAGAAAATTAAAACCTCAGAAACGCTCATCTAATTGTCCATATATCACGCTACCAGCTCTAAAACAGCCCACTGAAAGGTTTCAGAAGCTGGACAGACTCTTGAGAAACATTTAAACAAGGGGCATTGACATTTGTCAACCAAAGGTGATGACATTTAAGTTCAAAGTAGGAGCTGGTACCAGTGAATGGCCAGGGCTGGAACTGGTGGCCAGCGCTGGAATTGGCATCCAAGACTGCAGGAGGCTCTGAAGGGTGAAGATAGGAAATGAACTGTGAACAGTGGGATGTCATGAAATCATTTAGGTTGGAAAAGAGGTCTAAGATCATAGAGTCCAACCATTAAGTCAGCACTGCCAAGCCCACTGTTACACCCTGTCCCCAAGTGCCATGTCAAAATGCCTTTTAAATCCCTTCAGGGTTGGTGACTGAACATCCCANTCTGAAAGGCTGGTTTGCCATCAGTTTTGCTCACCCTTTACTGCGTGGACTGATACAGGAGGAAAAGTGGAGAAAAAATGAGAAGAAAATTAAAACCTCAGAAACGCTCATCTAATTGTCCATATATCACGCTACCAGCTCTAAAACAGCCCACTGAAAGGTTTCAGAAGCTGGACAGACTCTTGAGAAACATTTAAACAAGGGGCATTGACATTTGTCAACCAAAGGTGATGACATTTAAGTTCAAAGTAGGAGCTGGTACCAGTGAATGGCCAGGGCTGGAACTGGTGGCCAGCGCTGGAATTGGCATCCAAGACTGCAGGAGGCTCTGAAGGGTGAAGATAGGAAATGAACTGTGAACAGTGGGATGTCATGAAATCATTTAGGTTGGAAAAGAGGTCTAAGATCATAGAGTCCAACCATTAAGCCAGCACTGCCAAGCCCACTGTTACACCATGTCCCCAAGTGCCATGTCAAAATGCCTTTTAAATCCCTCCAGGGTTGGTGACTGAACATCCCTGTTGTCCCTTCTCCCACTCCTCTTCGATTTAAAGATAATTGTGATGCAGTGGGATAATAATTGATACCTGTATGTTCAAAGAAGCTCTTCCTTCCCATTTCCATAAACCTGCACTGGGTTCAGAGATGGATCATGAATAACTTCTACACTAAGGACCATTTTCTTTGTATGTTTTCATGAAACCCAGACAACATACTTTTCCAGCCTTGTTAAACAGAATCAACAGCAACTGCAGAAGGATAAATCTCCTTAAAATACATTGTTACAATGTTCTAGCACATTGATCTTTTTTCAAGGAGAGGAAATAGAGCTGTCCCTAGGTAGCTCCATGATATAGGATGTCCAAGACTTTGTTTTACCCCAGATTTCCCGTGTGACCTAGAGGTACCTCCTGAGGGCCAAATGCTAAATAAGGAAGAAGAACTTTTTTGTGTTGCCTAAAAGTTGTGGTGCCACCGTGCTTGAGTTACTGGACCACACGAGCTCAGCCTCAATGAATCAGGGCCTCATTCCTGGGGTTTTCCTTGTTTTGGAGAAAGTTGCCTCACATGGATTGTTCCTAGGATTGCTAATTTGCATCCTCCTTCTGTGACTTCAGTGCTTATAATGTTCAAGCTGACCATGAGTTTTGCAGACTATCATCAGGTTTGGATTGCAACTTTTCTTCAGAGTATTTAGCACCAAAATGGAGCAGTAAGAGATTGCTGCTTCAGTTTAAGCCTAGAATAAGGGAAAATGGTTCAAACTACCTCACCTTCCAAAATGATTCCAGTGTAATACAGTGGCCCAGGCAGACTGTGGGCCCCTCCTGTGTTTGCAGTTGTCTGTCATGAGCCAAGTCCCAGCCTGCTGCTCCAGCCAGGCGGCATCACTGCTCAGGGATGAGTTTCTGTTGTGAGAGGGGATGATACAGATCCGGGTATCACTGGCACAGCAATAATCGCTTCCACCACGCTGCTGTATTAATTCTTCAAGTGGCATCACAGACAAAAAGAGCAAAGCTAACACAAATAACTCCTCTGGGACACTGGACCCTCAGGGCAGATGAGAAATTGCCCTCATCTCTCTCTGGCATCCCACATTGCCTGCTCTCCACAGCTCTGCGCTGTTCTAAGCCATTTTCTCATCACATGTCATGGCAGGAAGAGCAGCTGGAGATGATGGAGGGAGCTGAATGTAGTAGGAGAGAGGAGCAACCCTGATATGAGGTTTGTAACTTGATTCTGTTTGCAGCTTTTCTTGACTAGTGCCTGGAACAGACAGAGGATCCTAAAATGCTCTTGGCCAGATCGCCTTCAGAATCAGAATTCCTGTTTTGCTCATCTGGTCAATCAATCCAGTCTTTTTCAAAGCCAGAGCACATAGCGAGCAGCTTCCCTCTAGACTACTGTTGCAACTATATTCATTTGGAACCAGGTTTTGGATTAAACACTATAAACTTGAAAAAAACCCTTTTTCTTCATCCCTCCAGCTCACCTGAGTAGGGACCATACCTAGGAACCCTTTGCCTTACTCTGATGCCTTGACTCTGCTTCTGTAGGTTAAAGACCTTTGCAGAGTCCAGTGAAGACAAGAGATCTGCTGCAGACATTCATGGCTTTTAGATTAGACTGAAGATCCTGAATCACTCTTCAAAAAATAAATTGCAATATGCTGCATATCCACTTTTTAAATGAGGAGAATCTCCAGCTTGATTACATAGGAAAAGCTATGAGGAGGCAGAAGTTGTAGGTCAGTATTTGCAAGCAGGGATGCAGTAGGTACTTTTTTTATACTGTGAAATGGGTACAGAAGAAATCCCTCGTTTTTCTTCATCAACACAGTGACTTTATGCAAATTTGGGTACTACTTCTTTTAATTGGGGAAGTATTTTCTGGGGGAAAAGGGTTTTATCCATTATAACACTTTCCTACTAACAAGGATCAAAAGCTCCTATTTAAAGCTACTATTATATATCTAGAGGAATAACATGTAAATTCTGATCCAAGACATTCCAAACAGTTTAAACCAAAATGACTGTGAGAAAATAAATTATTAGGTCAGTATTAACAGTTCAAGTTGTAGTGTTTCACTGAGTACTCTGCAGAGGTCATGGCTGGAGGCTAAAAGGGTGAAGCCCATCTGGATGTTGTCCCTACTGAAAATACTTTTGGTATTAGAATGAAAGCTCTGTATAGATTTGAATGAGTTATCAGCTTTAAAATTAGCAGAGGTGGTCAGATTGTGAACTTGCCTTGTTTTCCTCTAGTTATTTGCATAAAAATCTTACTTGCTCCAGCCTGCTCATTTCACAACCTTTTCATAGATCTGAAATGGGGGCTCATAAACCCCTAACAATATGCAAGTGTATCACAAGATTTTAATTTATCTTACTTTTTTTATTCATTCAGTTCTTCCCACTGTGAATAATTAACATGTTGAATCAGTCCCAATTGCATGTAATGCTTTAAAAATAGATTATTTTTTAAATAGCAGCTTCTTTCTGGGAAGAACATTTTTTTTGTTTATTTACTTGTTTGTGGAGGAAACTGATTCCTAAGCAATCACTTGATTTCCCCTGCTGGAAATCAAGGAAAATATCAGTATTATAAATTAATGATATTATATGGAAACATAAGGGTTACCTCAGCTCAAAACACCAATCCATGTCAAAAGCTACGGACAGATATGTACAAAATAATACAGACTGAAGGCTCTGCACATTTTTCCCACTCTTGGAGCAGCACCTGGCCCTTGGATTTGCCCTATAGATTGGTTTAAAAGCAAAACACAAACCACTGAAAAGATGAGTTGATTAGGACATGCAAGAAGAGAACTGGGTAGACTTCTAGAGGAAAAATGGAGATTATAACATTTAAAACCAGATTTTCTTTTCTCAGGTCAAATTATGCTCCTTTTATAAAGATTTATTATTTTTTTCTGGCATTAATAGTCCTGAAGGAGCTTACTGGGTTTACTGCTTTGAAGGATTTTTTTTAACTTCCTTTTTTTTTTCTCCTACAGAAAACTTATAACTTAATCAAATCAAAACACATTTTCATTGGGTCCTTTAGAACGATTTCATCAATGTACTTTCCATGCCAAATTCTGCCTCTGGCCACTTCTTTCTAGAACTGTTTAATTAAACATTTCAGGGTTGGAGGTTTTGGGTGGTTTTTTAATTACATGAAAAAGTTTTTCTCTAATTTTTTTCCCTGGTTCTACTATGCACCAAGTCAGTAGGATAATTTTAGTCAAGCTCTCCAGAAATCAGGCACAAAGAAAAACCAAGTTCAGTTTCCATCAACAGAGATTTATTTATCTCTCCAAGAGGGAAACTGTGTTTAGTTATGAGGTTCTGCAAAATAAATTACTGAGCAGTGATCCAGGTTATCCATTTGTGTCATCTGGCAGCTCTCTATTAGCAGGATGAAGTTGTGCCAATTTACAGTAATTAGTGAATGAAACAGCACAACCTTGCATTAAGAACTATTACTTGGCTCTTCCAAGGTACAGTAAAAACATGTCCCACAAAATAGGTATTTCCCATTTGATATTTTCAGCAGCTACCAGTGCTCTGAATTTCAAACTAGACCTGCAAGGAGTAGCTTGGGTTGTTGTTTGTTATGTATTCATTTTCACTTCTCTAAGTTTAGACTTAAATATTAATGAAGTGAAGATTAAAAAAAAAAATAAAAGCAAATCCCATAAAACCCCTCCAGCCATGCTGGGGGAATCCATCATTTTCTAGCTAGTGGCAATACAAATAATGTAATGTCTTTTTCCTCCTCATTTTTAAGGGTAGTTAGAGATACCTGAACTACCTGGAAAATAAGTAAATAAAAACAATAGAATATTCAACTGCTTGTGCATTCCTGGCACAGGGATGGAGCACATTTCTCCCTGATTAGAACAACAAGGGTTGTCTGTCGGCTCTGCCAAGCTCCAGCTCCAATGCTCAGCACTGAAAACATTTCCTTTTGATGCTTCTTTGGCCATAACTCAATCTTTCTAGTAGCAACAATAGTTAGATAAAGGAGTGTTTTTCAGTTTGCTGCTGAAATAACAAGCCTGAGGAAAAGTACTATGCTGTGCTGAATTAAAAATGAAATTTTTTTGTCAGATTTACAAAGAGGATCTAACCCAAGCTATTTTGTTTAGCTGGCTTTGTTTTTAGCTTTCTTTTAGATTTAGTTTTGGTTTGTATGTCAATGTTTTCTATGAGATATTGTCTCAATTTTCATTTTGAAAATGCTGTAACACCTTTCTACTTTTACAAAATGAAGCATATAATTAAAAAGTCCAGAGAATTATCTACTTAGCATTTATCTTAATCTGGGGTGCTGCAGGTGGCCTTTATTTACCTGTGTGTTTAATTTTGTCGAAAAATGCATACAGAACTGAAATTAAATTTGAAAACCTGATTTAGACTTCATGAGCAAAGTCATAATTTTCACTGATTATGCCTGTTTACAGTCCCAGTAGATGAATGTGGGACTCAGGGCTGTTATTTGGCAAGTTTTAAAAGCAGTCATCAGAAAGTGTCAGAGGGTCTGATTTTATCTGCAATAAATTAATATCTGTAGCATGCTGGTGTCTAGTGGATGGTGTCCCTATCCATGGCAGGGGACTGGAATAAGATGGTCCCTTCCCTAAGGAATTAGAAGTTCCCTTCCAACCCAAGCTATTTTATGATTCTATGGTTGTGTGAGGTAATAGCAGAGGTTGCTGAATAAATCCCAGCACATGGTTTATAGGAAATGGCGAGGAGAGCTTCTAAGGAAGACTTATCTCACTTTAAATATCTCTCTTAAAATACTGGTTTGGGTATCTTAAAATTTGATATGTTTTCACTGCCTGTGTCCAGCAGAAATGAAAGGATTTAAGAACTTATACTAGGTTGGGGAGGGAGGGAAAAAAAAGGAAGGATTAATCATAGAATCATTAAGATTGGAAATGACCTCCAAGATGATCAAGTCCAACCTGTGACCAAACACCACCTTGTCAACTAAACCATATCATAAAGTGCCACATCTACTCATGTTTTCAACACTTCCAGGGATGGTGACTGCACCATTTCCCTGGGCAGCCTGATCCAATGTTTAACCACTCTCTCACTCAAGAATTTTTTCCTAATATCCAACCTGAACCTCCCCTGGTGTAAATTGAGGCCATTTCTCCTTATACTGTCAATGAATATCTGAAGCCCAGTGACGGCCTGAGTTACTTCTGCTGGGAAGGAGGCAAAGGCAAAACCAGGTCAAAAAGCTCTGGATTAGCCCATGGATCTCTTTCAATTAGCCATTTGGTGTTGTTCTGGTGTTCATTCATCTTGTCTTTTAGGTTAGATCAAGCTGCAGCCACACTCAGGCCTTTCAGACAGCAACAGATGAGCCAAATGCTACAGTTGACACTGGATTTATTCTCATAGCCAATGCATTTCTTATCTGAGGGTATCTGTTATGCACTCAGATACACCAGAAGGAAGTGTCCTCATGGAAGTCTCCTCCTATTTTAAAATAACATGTTCACAAGTGCTGGGATGAAACACTCTGGAAATATTTGTCCCTCTCCACTGACTCTGGAGAGAGCTTGTACAGATCTATCTTAGACACACACCACTGAGTAAAATGACCTCCATCACTCAGTCTTGCTCACACTAACTGGTGTTTGAGGTGCCCTGACACCTGGAAAAAAGAAAAGAAGGATTTAATATGCAAAGGAAATAACCTAAGGACACAAGCATGTAATAAATTCATGAATGTGCTTCACAGACCATTTTAGAAAGGTTGAGAGTTCTTACCGGTTTTAAAGAGACTCATGTTCTGATTTTCTTGAAAATTTCTGTTGTATTTCCTATTTCACATCATTTAAAAATAAACACAATTTATAAATAAATATACAGATGCTGCTGTGGTTTAGGGTAAACACAATCCCTGACAAAATCTGAAAAGAATGTGAAAGGTTTTACTGGATTACAGAAAATGTCTTTAACAGTGCCAAGTTTTCAAGAAAAGTTTCATTTTTAAGAAAAGTCAACTCCTGATGCAGAAAAACATGCAGCAGCCAGGTCTGTTCATAAATAAAGTTAATGAATAATTGATTTCCGAGTTTAGTGTTCAAATATAAAAAAAAAAGAAAAGGTTGTTTAGGGAAAAACCTCAGTTGACAAAATTTAAAGTTTTCTGATGGAACTTTCAACTGTAAACAACCTTTACTTACTATTCTGTAATAAACTGACATTAAATGAGAAAAAAATTAAAATGTATTTTTTATCATTTTTGGAATTTCTGAAATATTTTTGTGATGTTGAAAATGTACCCACATACAAAGTTGCATTTTTTCACTAAATAAAATATTTTCAGGAAGGAGCTCACACCTAATAACTTCAAAATAACTATGAAAGACACCATGATCTTAACAACATACATTTGTTTAGTTATGTTGGCACCACTTTTCACATCAGCCATCCTCTGCCTTCCTAAGGCAATAATGCAAGGGTGAGATTCATCAGCAGAGGACAAGATGAGCATATCCATAACGTGGATCAAATGTGGACTTCAGACAGGTGAGGTAAACCTGTTGTCTAAAATCCCTTGGTACTTAATGAGATAATTTATTTCTTCATAAGGTAGGTCTTCTCCGAGACAGAGATACCTTCTGGAAGTCGGGGATTCTTCTGGAACCTTTGTTTCCAATAATCTGAAAGAGAATGATCACAGCCAGCTCAATTTAAGAACCATCTTTAGGCAGCTTGGTTGAAGTTACATGAATCCCACTTTTAGCCACTTTGGCCCATGTACAGAAAATAAAAAGCTGTCTTAAATACTGCAATGGTCTCTTATTTGTCAGGCCTTTTTGTATAGAATCATAGAATCACGGAATCATTTAGATTGGAAAAGGCCCTTAGGATCATCAAGTCCAACCATTAACCCAGCACTGCCAAGCCCACCACTGAACCATGTCCCCAAGTGCCACATCAACACACCTTTTAAATCCCTCCAGGGGTGGTGACTTTAGCACTGCCCTGGGCAGCCTTTGCCAGTGCTGGGCAAACATTTTGGTGAAGAAATTTTCCTTCATATCAANAGTGATTTTCTCTAGTTTATTCACGTAACTTAAATAGTAGTTCTTTATTAAGTAATTGATATCTATTTCAGGTTCATTTAAGAGTTTTCAAATAGTAAGAAAGAGGGAGGGAACAGAAAAGACGAGTACAATAGAGAAAACCTGTGTAAGGCAGAAGAGAAAATAATTGGTTGCCATACTTTGTTTAATCAATATGGTGATAAAATGGATAAAGCCTGAGTGTAAGAGGGCACAGGCAAGATTAAACACTTAATTGTGGTGATTCTGACTTCCATTACCAGGGTTAAATTCAGGATGAGAAATTTTCAACCCGAATACCCTAGTAGGGGAAATTCTTCACCTTTTTGGGAAATAAAGGCCAAAGATCAGGGATTAACATCAAGATTATCCTGTTTGTCTTCCACAACTGTGCACTATCAGCTCCCTGGGTCACACTACACTGGAAATTTTAATCAGTTGGGTTAAGAACACTTATTTTCAAAGCAGCACATGAGAATATACCCAGAATTGTAGCTATGGTTATTTTTTTCCTGTAACTAGTTAGAACCGTTTGTTTTAGTGACTCCATTTGTAAAACCACAGATTATTATTGCCAGTGAAGGGGGGATTTGGAGACTGTTTAATTTTAAAAGGCTTTATGCCATCTTAGCACCTTATTCATTGCCTTAGACACGGAAAGAATCACTAATGCACCGAAATCCAAGGAACACCACCTGATGTCCTTTCCCAAATGCATCAGTCCCATCAGGATGAATCTATTTACATGAACATTTATTCTTGTATATCTTTACCTGTATGTCTATTAATCATCCTTCTTTTTTTTTTCTTTTTTTTTTTTCAGTTTTGTCAGTGTTCTCAACAAATGCCAGCTTGCAGCTCCTGGACCTCAAATACCCTCTGAGTATTTTCAAAATACTGGTGATAATTGCTTTAAATCTTCTGCTGACATAGACAACACTATGAATTTTGCCATTAAAATAGATAAATGTATTTGGTATTCAGATATATATTTACACTTAGCACCTAGCTTGCTTGTTTCCTATGAGAAAATATAAATTGATAGTAACTTTCTTTCGTTATTTTTACTCTAGGAATTATACCCAGTGATGAACAGAAAGAGACTGTGACTTAGTCATATTTTTGCTTATTTCCTCCAGCTGTTAAAATGACTGACCATCTGCAATTCATGTTTTTCCAGTGAAGAGATGTGTCTCCATGGACAGCATGTGCTCATACAGGCAGAATTCAGCTGTGCCATTCCAGATGACACTTTACCTCTTGAAAGGTGAGACTCTTTGTGGGGGAAGGATTGAAGAATTAGTCGTCAAACCACAGTGTAATATCTTAATTCCATCTTGGACACAAAATGAAGGCTTTTCCAGCTCACATCTGGAACTGTGAAGATCATAAGCTGGCAGATGTGTTTGGTTTCTGAGTCTGGGAGTGTCATTTGAAGATCACACATACTGCTCTGTGGGTTTAAGAGTTCTGTATACACACAGGATTCTGCATATACAAAGTCCCTGACAACGTCACAGAATCATAGAATCAGGCCCACATAATATCCTGAATTGGAAGGGATCACAAGGATCATGGTGTCCAAGTCCTTTCCCTGCACAAGAAAAACCCAAGAATCCCACCTGGTGTCTGAGGGCCTTGTCCAAATGCCTCTTGAACTCTGTCAGGCTTGGTGCTGTGACTTCTCTGGAGAGCCTGTTCCAGTACTCCACCCTCTCCTGGTTGAAGAACCTTTTCCTAATATCCAACCTAAATCTCTCCATGCTGTGCTGAGAAGGGATCTTCCCTGGCTCTCCAGGACTGTCCATCTGCCAAGTGTCCACAGCACCACTGTATCTACTACACAACCTCACGTGCTCAAAATAAGAGCTTGGACTCCACTGACTTCAAGCAGAGAAAACACTTTGGGCAGATGGGATTTAGGTTCAGTGTTGAGAACAAGCACCATCCAATGGCCATGTTTTCTCCAAGGTGTGAAAGAGGAAGAAAGAGGGAGCAGGGAAGTAGGGAGGAAGAAAGAGAAAGNACTACACAACCTCACGTGCTCAAAATAAGAGCTTGGACTCCACTGACTTCAAGCAGAGAAAACACTTTGGGCAGATGGGATTTAGGTTCAGTGTTGAGAACAAGCACCATCCAATGGCCATGTTTTCTCCAAGGTGTGAAAGAGGAAGAAAGAGGCAGCAGGGAAGTAGGGAGGAAGAAGTACAGAAATGGGTAAAACATGGGGAGAGCTGCCAGATTAGTAAAATCTCCTGCTTTCAGGTCATTATGAATTACTGCCTCCTACCCTGTAGCTAAAGGGAGACAGGAAAAGGATCATAATTCTCTCTGCCACAGTTCCTTCCTTGGGCTGATCCCAGAGAAGGATAATGACATGACACCCCTGACTCAGGACTCAGCCTTAGGGCACAATGTAGCCCACAGACACCAGCAGTGGAAAAGGCCCATTAGGTCCATTTAGCCAATTCCCCAGACATTGCAGGGGTCTTCCCTTCCTGCTACGTCCAGCCTCGCTAGCCTTGGGCATGAAGCTGTCACAGAGCTCACGGCTTTGCCACTTCACAGGCTCACATGTTGCTGGGACTTCTGACACTGGGCTTCAGCAGTTTCTCAGATGTATAATAGATGATGTTTATGTGGCTGCAAGATCCCCACGACCCTCGATGTGTCAGTGTGGGCACCAGCACAGGCTTTAATGTTGGGTTCAGTTGACACCACACATGTAGCAGGTGAGAATCTAAGCAGTGACTGGGAACAGCAGACATATCTGGTACAACCCATGCATGGGAGTGGCACAAAAGTAGTTTTGCTGGGTAAAATTGACCATAATCTGTGGTAGATGTGGGGCTGTGCTGCACAACAAGAACTGAAGGAGGCATTTAGCCTTTGCAGTGTTCCTCTGAGGGCATCTTCCCCATGTAATGACATAAAGAGCAGAGAAGTTAAGGTTTTTGTTGACTCAGGCCTTCAAATTCCACTTACCACTTTGTCACAGGAGGCTCTTTGCCCCCAGAACAGTGTGATAGCAGATTTGGATCAGGAACAGCTGCCATGGATTTTTGCTTATTTTTCTGGAGCGACAACAACATCTGTTTATAGTCCTTGCACATCTCCATAAAGCTTCCATTGTTTTTCCATCCAGAAATTAAGGCAAGTACGGAGACACTTTTCTATACATCTCCCATTCCTCTTGTTCCCTTGCCTCTTGTTTCTTTGCTGGAGGCATAGCATAAGCAAACAAATCACTTTACTTCTCCTACCTGACTGGATTCAAAGTGCAAGTAGCCCCTTCAGGAGCCTCTGAACATGGATGATAGTTGAATTCACACTTTATTGCTTGTAAAGCAAAAAGTTAAAAGAAATAAAGGCTAAGAATAAGAAACTGTTTATGTCTGTGTGTCTGTATGTGTGTACGTGTGTGTTAAAGAAAAATAAACTAAATTAAATAGGAAAAATATGAAACTAAGAAAACAAGAGAGAGATTTGCAGAGGAAACAGCCAACAGTTGTGTGCTTTCTTAGGGATTTAATGAATGGAAAATACCTCCAAGGGCTTCAAAAAGTGGCCATTTTCCTTACTTTTTTAAAATCATTCTCCTCTTTTGGATTTAAGACTCTAGACTTCTGCCATAAGAAATTTAAGATGTCACACTCCTTAACCCTTTTCAGAATTCAGGCAGTCAGTGGTGCAATATTAAGACTTATATCTGAATTCAAAGGAATTAAAGCATTCTTTCAGTGGAGGATAGAGATGAACCTGGACAGTCAGCATAGTGAGAAGTCAAACTGTTAGATGAGTAAATCTAGGTGGGGAGGATCCCATCCCTCAGTCCTGCCCCTCTCACTTTTTGGGGAGAGTGAGTCTCTTGATGTCTTTCTTGACATGAATCTGAGAATGAGCTGCTTCCTACCTCACTTCCACAGCATTAAAATGGAAATAGTATCTTCCCTTACCCTGAAGGATCAGAAGAGGATAAATCAGGTAATTTCAAAAGGTTGCACCTGCATAACTGTGAGCACCAGGGCTAAATAAGCATCTTTAAGGTTACCATCAGGAAGCTTAAAACAAAAATTGACAAGCTTTTGCAAAATTTCCTTGAATGCTTTTTCTCCTCACTGCTCTGAATTTTTCAGCTCCCTCTTTTAGGATACTCCTGCCTGCTGATCTATACCTGTCCTCACATCCTGTGTTGTGGTTTGTACAGGCTCTAAACCCAAAGTGGCCAGCAGTGGTTAAAGACATACTGTCTTGGGAGCCACAAAGTCTCTTCACTGGAAGTAACATCTTCCTTTCCCAGAACCTCACTTCTCCATGAGTCAGGAGCTACAGACCTCGCCTTGGACCTGCCTGGTTTCACAGGCTTCTCACAAGACTTTGGTGTCCTACACGTCGTACCTTTCCTTACCTTGGAAATTTTCCTTCAGTTTTCCATGCTCTTTCAGGCTCTGTAGGACAGTTAATTAGGGTCAGTTGGATGGCTCATCTATGGGCCACCAGCGAGCTGTGGCTGACTCAGTGGAGGAGAAAGCACTCAGTGTGAACAAGCAGCCAGGACAGAGACTGCCAGCTGGTGGCCATACCTTGAAGGAGGACCCAAGGAGATATATTCAATACAATATTTAATGCCCCAATTTGTCTGAGATGATTAAGAAATATAACAGTATCTCAGGTCCCAGTAAAAACATCTTTAGAATTATATTACAGTCATGAAATCATTTAGGTTGGAAATCACCTTGAAGATCATCAAGTCCAACCGTCAATCTAACACCACTAAACCATGCCCCCAGGTGCAACATCTAGACATGCTTTAAACCCCTTCATGGGTGGTGACTCCCACCATTGCCCTGGGCAGCCTGCTCGAATGCTTGACAACCCTTTCAGTGAAGGAATTTTTCCTTATATCCAGTCTAAACTTCCCTTGGTGCAACTTGAGTCTATTTCGTCTCATCCTGTCTCTTATTACTGGATTTTGTTCTGGGGCACAGGACTTGCACTATTTCACTTCCTTGAATTCTGTCCCTGCCAATGTACAGATCCCAATACCCTGGATGATGCACAGGGCACAAGAGCCTATGCTTTGAGTTGTGTAACCCCATGGTCAGCACTGACAGTGGTGTTGTTCTCCATTGTATGATCTGGAGATGGACACCCATCTTCAGCCCCAGTACTTTGCACCTTCTGTGACCAGACACATCAAAAACTTTCCTCTTCATATTATGTGACCTGATGAAACATCCACCATATAAGAAATTCTGAGATGTCTCCTTGTCATGCAAGAGCATTGGAATATATATCTGGGTCATTGAGTCAACTGGATTTAATCATCCCATCTTTACTCCATTATATCATCTTTTGCAATCAATTGTCACTACTTAGTTTTATCAACAATTCTCTAAATAAGTCTTTTCCACTCTGTTTTTTTTATTATTTATGACTGTAAATATTATCAGGAGCTGGGCACACCCATTCTGGGTGTTGTAATATAAATCAGATGTTGTAATATAAATCCAGTTACGCAATGGGAGAAAAAAGAAGAATTGAGTCTCCTGAATATCTCCTGACTTATCTTCAAGATATGGTGACTACTTCTGTATTAAAAAGCAGCAGCCAGAGAGATTTCCCATTGCTGGAACTCACCTTTCTCTATCACGATGTGGTTTAAAAAGCCCCCACTGGTTCTGCAACAATAGGGCTTATCCTAAACAATCCCTGGCATGGTCTGGATATAGCACAGAGACCATTTCCAGTAGTTAAGTTTGACATAGATATTTTAATTTAGGGGACGAATGTGGAGTGTGTAGGTGCAGATGTGTTACTTCACCTCAATGTTTTGCAGCCACACTTAATCTAGTTGCACAGACATAGTCCATGTCTCTCCCTTGGAACTAACCTTTCTCTCTTTTTTTATTTCCATGTAGTCTAAATGATCCTCTCCAAGGACAAGTGTCATCTCCTCTCCCTTTTTATAGTGGTAAAATCAAAATGTCTCATAGGCCATGTATGGTACTGGAAAGGTTTGTTATGAGGTAGCAACCCAAGATCTTTAGAAGAGGTTTTATCATATTCCCCTCACAGCACTAAGTAAGACAGTGCTTGTGGTGGTTCTCTCTCTCCACGCCACGTTGCTTAATCACATTACTCACTGCTTTCATTTGCTCTAATTCTCCTTCAGTTGGAAGCTTTTTTTTTCCCTCTGAGTAGGACATTTGCAATTTGCCTTTTTACTGTGCATGCAAAAAGTAGCATGTTTTTAACTTCTGAGAACTCATTCAAGGAGACAGCATCATTTTTGTACATGGTGTTCTCTGAGAGTGCCACGCATCCTGCATGCTTGGTTGGTAGCAGCTTAATGCTGTCACGGTCCTCCAGGGGCTTGTCCCATGTGGTTATAATTAACTTTTAATGTCTGCCTTCAGGGCAAAACACTTAAGGGGTTAACCAGTTTTCTCCAACAGAATGAATAGTTAAATGGTAACATACGTTTATCAATATATTCCACAAAGCAGAGGAAAATATCTACATATTTTTTCATCTCCTATTTGTCTAATTCAGAGCCACTTGCCAACTTAAGAGTGGAGATTATCCTTTCAAGTCCTATAATATAAATGTGCTTGCTACATGCTTAACACAATCTTACTTAGTAGCTGATTCAGTGTGAAGCTTTGTTGGACCAGATCTCTTTGGTGTTTAACCATTGCAAGCACTTGCAGTCTTTCTTTCTCCCATAAGTACATGTTGCATCATGCTGAGACTGAAGAGAGTGACTTACTACAGGGACATGTATGACTTTGCAACTAAAGCAGACAGACTTTACTCAGAATGTTGCCAGAGAGATGGGGAAAGTTATTATATAAGAGTTTAATTTCTTCTTCAGCTGGCTCTGCCATGTCAGAGTGGGATTCAGTTCCTAAACACTGCAGCACAGTGTCACCTGAGATACTCTGGAGTATCCAAGGCACTCACTCACTGCTTAAAATGACACTACATATCTATATTTGGGGAACTTAATCCCACCCTCGATTTCAGTGTTCATGAATGACACAAAGAGCAGGATTCAACTGCTAAAACACAGATGTCTAGTGCCAGTTTGGGCACTATGTGCTGTCCTGCCAGTCCAGAAAGCCTCAGTGCTCCTGTGAATTCTTTAATACCCCCAAAAAATCTCCAATTATACCAGTTCATTGTTTTCAGGAAACTAAATTCTTTTTTTCCTGAATGGAAACCAGTCTGGTAGCTTTCTGTGGGTACCTGACTGAGCTGCAGATGAACTCTTGCATATGGAGGTGCAGTCCAGCACAAAAAGTGTCTGGCTCTGAAGATAGAAACTTAGTGGGAGAGTTGCCTGACTTCTTATTCAGTAGTCAACACGTCTGCAGCGAGCTCTCAGCACTGCATGGTGTGGACATACCTTCCAGCTCTGTTCTGAGGCTGGAGAAAACTGATGGAAGAAAGACCAGTGGTCTCAAAGCATGCTGAGTGAGCCCACAAAAGGGACTGAGCTTATCAACAGGCAGAGAATTTGACCAAAAAAGTACATATATGCCCTGCTTTGCTTCTCTGTGCTTGGCTGTGATTTCTTTTTTCATTGATGTACCATCCAGAAATCTTGAGAGAGACTTAAGGGCACATAACACAGCATAAGATTGTTTCCTCTTAGAGGTAATGGAAGATTAAGTCTGCATCTTGAAGGTCTTTAAATTAATTCATTGTGTTCTTAAAGAAGTTACAGTAGATTTGATTGCTTTAATGACAGACTACAATTGGAGAAATGCTTGCATAAAATTTTTATATTCTCTGGGGATTTATCTCCAGGTTATCTAAGGTATTCTAAAATCAGATATAGAAATTTGGGGATATTGCATCCTCAATCACCCCTTCCCCTTGTGTGTCACTGGTTTGGACCATGACATGTTTCAGGACTTGAATTTATCATCTCTGGTGAGTACAACAACCTGCTGGCCCATCATCATGCTCTTCACCAGGAACTGCAGCAGTGAAAGGCTAAAATCTTCCAGCTGTGAAATCTCACAGCCTCACTGCTCATCAGCAGCTGAGGCTGATGAATAGAACCAGCACAGAATCACAGAATGGTTTGGGTTAGAAGACACCTTAAAGACCATTGCATTCCAACCCCTGCAATTGGCAGGGTCACCTTCTACTAGAGCAGGTTGTTCAGGACCCCATCTAGCCTGGACTTGAACACCTCCAGGGATGGGGCAACCACAGCCTCACTGTGGAGAATTTCCTCTTAATAGCCAATCTAAACCTACTGTCTTTTAATTTAAAGCCATTCCCCCATGTCTTGTGGTCTCTATGTTCTGCTAAGCCTGAAGTGTGGGCACATTTGCCCTCTCTGCCATGGGAACAGAAGCCTCGAACAGAGGAATGAAGAGGATCTCCAGGTTGACAACAGCTCAAGCAACGCAGCTAAAGTACCCAAGAACTGAATAAGACCTGTAGATAGAATTAAATTAATTACGTAGCTTAGTCACTTTCCATCCATTTTTCTTAAATAACAAATGCCAGGATGATGTTCATCCATCTTTTAGAGATGAATGGAGCTGAGACACAAAGAAATAAACTGTCTGCCCTTACATTGCTTGGCAAATTAATAACACAAGTAAAGCAAGAGCCAAGATCTCATGAGTGATAGTCTTTCAGCTGACCACACTTTCAAGTCTGTACAATGTTGTAAAGCAACATTTGCTGGCTCCAGGCTGTTAATTCTCTGCATTGTCAGCCCATTCTATTGAGACACGACTGAGCAACATTAACTTTTATACACAGTCATTCCCCTATTGTTGACTTGATCTGATCTCAGTGGAGAGTTGCTGTCAGTATTCTTCACAGGAAATGGGCTGCGTTAAGCACCTCCGACTGGTGTTCTAGCAAAAGCTTGCAACCTTCTGTCAAACAAAACTGCCTTGGCAAAAGGGAAAAAGTGAAAAGACCCTGATACGTAGCTTTTTAGGGATTTCAGAAAGTACTTAATACACTCATCTGTGTATTGTCCACGACTCCAGAATATGTCTTTGATTTTCAACTTACAAACTCTGATTTCTTATCCAATTCTTCTGCATGTCAGAGAGTGCTGCTATGAAGTAAGACCTCATAAACCATATCACAATGTTGTCTTCAGTGGTTTTAAGGCTCATATATTTATTTATGAGCAAGGAGTCAACCTTAAACAGCAGATTTCATTGACATTAGAAGACATCTGGGGTAGCTCTGTGGCAACCACTGCAATGACACGTGATATTCACAGTTACACGGTACAGCTCTTAGTAATCTCCAGTTAAATCATCCACTTTTAAAGGACACCTCAATGTTATGAAATCAAAAGGAAGTAATAAACACCTTTACCACATTCTTCTCCTCTTGGTACTACAAGAAACTAAACCCAGCTATGTCAGCCCAGACTGTACATTCTCCTAAGTCAGTCTCCTTTTCCAAAAGCATTGAGCTAGGTGGACACTTTAAGAATGAGGTCTCAGTCCCCATCCAGAAATATCATAATTATCTTTCTTCTGACTCAGTTATGCTCTTTTATAAACTTGGAGCTATGAAAAATTTTCCCTGCCATCAGGTAATTCTTCAAGCTCTTCCATAATCGAAAAAAAAGTTAATGTTTTATGGAAATCATCATATGACAATGTATTGGAAGTTTTCTATATTGCTGATACTAAATTACATTAATTAGAACTAGCACATTTTATGAACGTAGTCTTGCCTGCTGTACAGGTATAACTGAAATTGAATTTATCTTTTTTTCCTAAAGGATCTACCTGGAGCTGGAGAGAAGTAATGAGATCTTTTTTTCTTCATTTGATTTTTTCCAAATCACCACAAAACTCAAATCTTCAGTTTTGCATCTAGTTAATTAGCACTCTTCCAAACATTTCACAAGTGGAGTGTAAAGCACAAATAGTCCCAAAAGAGAATTTGTGTTAGAAATTCTGATTTACGTTGGGTGTAGCAAGGAGCGTAGCTAAGTTTCACAGCATGAATATGACCAGACTTCACCATCAGCTGCAGAGCAAGAGAATGAACTTGGCACAGCTGTAAATGATTAATATGATTACCAGTGGACTAAAGCAGTCAAATATGGCACACTACATAGAATCATGGAATCCTAGAATGGTTTGGGTTGAAGAGACTTTAAGGATCATCTTTTTCCAAGCCCCCTGCCATGGGCAGGGACACCTTCCACTATCCCAGGTTGCTCCAAGCCCCATCCAACCTGGTCTTGAACGCTTCCAGGGATGGGGCAGCCACAGCTTCTCTGGGCAACCTGTGCCAGGGCCTCAACACCCTCATAGGGAAGAATTTCTTCCTTTCATCTAACCTAAATCCACCCTACATCATCAACACCTCTAGCCGAGCTAATCAGCTACACTGCCTTTTAGAGCAGTGGAGAAAAACCTGTGATGCCTCAGCTTTTGCCACCCCTTCACTTATACTTTTTTTTGTTTCCAGTTAGAGACAACTCTTAAATCCCTGCAACTGTTAGTTACAACTAAAATCTGATTCTTCTAAACTCCAGCATTCATCTCACCCAATATGAGCTCTATGGCAGTTGACCATTTAGTCAGCTAACCTGACTAAAAGAAATGTTTCCATGGGATTGTGAAAAGCTGTTGCAAGATCAGTGTGATGAATGGCCCCCTTGCAATCTTCAAGGTCTTTTCCAACCTTTATTCTTCTATTATTCTCTCTCTTGCATATAGAAAAACCACAGGTAGCTGACTGGATTAAAATCCTACCTTCAGGTGGTTACATTTAGGTGTGATGAATTTTTCCTCTCCGTGATATCCACACAGCACTTCTGAAGATTTCACAGTCAGGTAAGGTGTATTTACAAGTTAGATTACTGGGTTGGAATATCCAGTGATTTACAATAAATTTAAATAAAAACTGACAAAAGCTTTACTAAGCCACCCACTGCAACACAAAAAGATGAGAAACATTTTCTGCTAAAAAAATGTGCTTACTTTTTGCTGTCTTTTTTTATCTATATTGGTAAAAATATGCCTGATTATGGGTTGATCTGAGGTAAAGAAAACTTTTTTTGTACATTTTCATGGACTTTGAGTGGGGCCATAAAAGAAATGTATTTGAAATAGGTCTATAATTTTAGCCCTGTCTTCAGCTTCCCTAAATTATCAATCTCCTCCATCAGAAATCAAGAGAATTCTGTGTTTCATCTACTTGAAGATTTATCTCATTTTCTTTTTCTTTTTTATTTTAGGGAATTTGGGAACTTTTCTTGTTTTAATTTTAATTTTTTTTTGTTTTCACTTCAATCTTTTCACCAGTGTGAACATCTGAGCCTAATAAAATATACACATGAGAAACAGACACATCAGTGAATGCTGTCATGTTAAACTATAATGGTTTCAAGAAATACTCTATTTTTAGTTTCAAAATTGTTTATCTTCTTCCCCCCCTCTTTGCAAACGTGGTCTTAACTAACAGTTATTGTGCACACTGTTCAATTTTTTTCTATCTTTTCTTTGGGGAATACCCAGGGAAAAAGAAGAAAAAAAAAAAAGCAGAGTTTAAAAGATGTTTCAACTTTTAGTAATTAAGCTCTGGTGAGCGTTGCAAGAATATTTAATGCTCTGCTGCTCTATCTGAAGAGGATCTGGAGACTTACAAGGAATTACAAGAACATGATTTACAAAACATAAAGCTCACGTTGTCAAAGCATCCTCTGAAATGCTTTCAGATGAGAAAGGGTTTTTTTTCTAGTGTTTCATTAGAAACAGGCAGTGGGGAGAGTCTCACAGCACTGAGGCATTTTTGTTTGGTTCTGTTTTGTTTTTCACTCCCATACTTAGGAGTAACTTGTTGGCTTTTTTCCACCTCGTGCTCACTCTGGCAGACAAGCATTAGAGAGAATTTGGAGATGGAAGGCCTTTCTGTCTGCAGCCAGCAGGGTCAATTCAGTGTGGCAGCTGCGAGCGGGTGACATAGACTTATATTGACACAACCCACTTTTTGCTGCAGAATCACAAAGCGAAAGCACCCGGGGCTCTTCTGCCTTTTTCAATAAGATACGAATTTTTGCCTTCCTTGTATTAAGCAGAGATCTGTCATCTTGACTTGTACACTAAATGGTCCATTCTGACTGCCTTGTTTGTGTCCAATCCCAGCCAGGATCTAGAAACATGTGTTAACATTCGGCATGTTTGGGGGCGAGCGGGAAGGGCCTGAGGCAAGACTCCCTGATGTCTGCTGGAGGGTAGTCAATAATCATTAGCCCTTCAAGTGGTAGATGCCCAACATAAACTGTATTAATTTATTTAAAAAATCTTTACTTTAAGCCACAGGGAAAGGCATTTTAGAGAGCATGGCTCTCCTGAACTAACGGAG
>VYXB01008934.1:488279-620012 GCA_013397135.1 Pachyramphus minor | reverse complement strand
GGGGGGCTGTGGTTTTTCAGCACTGTGTCATCAGCCACAGCAATGGGAAACTATTAAAAGTCATTAGCCCGTGCCTGTCTGTCACTTAAGTTTGTCCCTGTGGTGATAAAGAAGTGTGATCTGCCCCAAGTCTCTTCTGATTGCCAACATCCCAGCACTGGCTACAGAGCCAAACCTGAGGCCGTGGGGGGGAAGTTCTAACGTTCGTTACAGTCGAGGCGAGGTAAATGAAGCTGGGCTCCTTAATTTTATTTTTGATGGAGCTCAAAGAAACCAAGTTTGTGCTAATTAAATATTCAGAGAAACTGTGAAGCTTCTCATCTAACTGTGACTGTTTATGTGTGGATAGGTGTCAGTGGCAGGCCAAACATTGCTGTCATTTATATTTCCACCCATCTTGGCGTGAGTGGAGTGGTATGGTGTTGACGAAGAGACTTTTTTAGCGTGGTTATTTCTATTTCTATGTTTTCCTACTGCACATATGTATCAGATATATTAAAGTGTTAGAAAGAAAATTCCAATAAAAGGGAGTGAACCTGTAAGATAGCATTCAGTGCGTCTAACATTTTAAGTCCAAAAGTGGGCAATTAGTTTTGCCCCTTGCAGCCAATATAAGAAACAGGTATGTTCAGAGGGTAATTCAATACAACTTGAAATAAATGGGATGAGGTATCTACTGATGTCCTTTGGCTATGGAAACATCTGTGATCTCTAGCAGAGGTCAGTTATCCCACTTTCCTAAAGGTGAAGTCCTTTGAGAAGAGTCCTAGAGGGAAAACTGAAGGTCTCCTACACTGGGAGGAATTTTTTAGGTCCAAAATTAATCTAGTTTTATCATAAGCAAAATCAACTTACTGGTATCAATTGTTTCCAAGAAAAAGAGCTCCAGCAATAAGAACTACGGATTCTTCTCTTTATATTTTAACACTGTAAGCATTTGTTACTTTTACACTGTTAACATTTAACCAGTGAAATACCTAAAAGGAATTAAGGGGTGTTCCTCCAAGATGCTGACATGGCTAACAGCCCACCAGAAGTGTGTCTACACCAATGCACACAGCATGGGCAATGAACAGGAGGAGATGCAAAGAGTAATGGTTTCTACAGGTGTGTCAGTCAGAAAAGGAAAATAAAATAAAACGGTCTCCCCTCCCCAGTGAGCAAGGTTGGCAAACTGGTAACAGTGGGCAAAGAGAATGCTGAGGTACTCAACAACTCTTTTGCCTCAGTTTTCACTGTAGTCTCTCTTCCTACATCTCTCAAGTGGGTGGACTGCAAGAAAGAAACCAGAGGAGCAACGACCCTCCCACTGTAAGAGATCAGGTTTGTTTGATGGATGTAGTTGTCAAGCCACTCTCCATCATATTTGAAAAGTCATGGCAGTCAGGTGAAGTTACCCAGTAACTGGAAAGAGGGAAACATTGCACCCACCTTTAAAAAGCATAGAAAGGAGGATCCTGGGAACTACTGACTGGTCTGCCTCACCTCTGTGCCTGAGAAGATCTGGGTGAGATCTTCCTGGAAGCTATGTTAAGGAATATGGAGAACAGGGAGGTTGTTTGAGACAGTCAGAAGGGCTTTACCAAGGGCAAGACCTGCCTGGCCAACCTACTGGCCTTGTATGATGGAGTGACTACATCAGGGGTCAAGGGAAGAGCTGTGAACATCATCTGTCTGAACTTCTCTAAGGCCTTTGACACAGTCTCCCACAACATCCTTCTCTCTAAATTGGATTTGATGGGTTGACTGTTCAGTGGATAAGGAATTGGCTGGATTGTAGCATCCAGAGGGTAGAGGTCAATGGCTCAATGTCCAGATGGAAATCAGTGACAAGTGGTATTTCCTCAGGATTCCATACTGGGACCAGAACTGCCAGAGAGGTGGTGAGTGCTCCAGCCCTCGAAGCATTCAATGTCAAGTTAGATGGACTTATGAGAAAGCTGATCTAATTGAAGATATCCCTGCTCATTGCAGGGTGTTAGACTAGACGACCTTCAAGGTTCCCTTCTAACCCAACTATTCCATGGTTCTATGATTATTATATTTCCTAGCAATATTTAGACCTTTAAACTTGGAGTTGTCAAAACCAGTAATGTTTTCAAATTTTCTTAGAATTGTTTGTATGGCATCTGCAATACAAATTCATCATTTTTAAGGCTGTGTTGTAACAATTTATTTATTTCAAGCCTATTTATTTATTACAAGCCTGCCTGTAAGTGTGTCTCACTGAAGCCACGGGGATTATGCACATGCCCAGGTTATTTGCTGATCTGGGGCATTAATCTTTAATATTATTGCTTTGGCTGTCCAGCTGGATGAACTGTCTGCAATTAGTTACCCTAAAATAACTGCATATGCACTGACAGATCCAATATCCTCTCTAATTAATTGGAAAGATAGGTCATAGTTTGAGAGCTACCAAGGAGCCACTGGCAAAATGACCTAAGAAAGGAAGGCAAGGCTTCTTTGACAGTAGGTTTCATGATATTCTCTCTTTAATGCTATAGTTCTTCTGAACAAATCTCATGTTTAACAAGACTTGGTGTGTAGTGTAGCAGTGTTTTCCTGGATGGCAGAGGGGCATTGACACAGGTAGACCTGTGCACATCCAGAACTGACATACCTCGTTTATGGAGGAGTTGCATTGGAAGGACCAACTTTTAATTCATCCTAAATATTTCCCAGCTTTCCATCTGATGCTTTAATCTACAAGCTACACAGACAACTTATTGTTAAATGACCCATATTAATTCTTAGAAAAATATTAAAGCCTTTGCCGTGACCTAATTAAAAACACCTTCCTTCATCTGTCCTGTATTAGAGTGTATCGTGACAGTGCCTTGAGCAAGTGATTTGGAAGAAATGCTTGTTTTCCTGTAGGATTTTCCACCTACATAGCCAGTTTTTCGGTCTGTGAGACAAGGCATGGGAAGAACAAGAGTATGCCTCCGCTGAAATCTGAAAGGGAATTTACGGGGTGAAAGATAAAACCACTTCTCACTGTAACTCTGTAGATAAGTGTAGAAGGCACCAGCTTACGGCTTACAGGACACAGGGCTTTGCTGATTGCTCACACCTGGTGCTTTAAACCTCACTATCAAACATCTCCTCAGTCCTCAGAACTGCAAATGAAGACACATCATTGGATGTGTGACTCTGCTCTTCTAATTTTCAAGTACTAAAATTTCAGTGTCCATTCCATGTTCATCATTCAGGAGACCTCCATAGTCAAACAGAGAGAAGTTACATATTGTTAGAAGGTGACACCACATATCCTATTTGTGTCTTCCACACAAATAAGAGAGATCCAGAAAATATAATCATTTTAGAATTACATTTTGTGCCTCTATTTTTTTCTCATAGTCTTTTGATTGCTTAGCAATTTTTTTGTTTAGTTGTTGTTTGGGTTTTTTTTAAGAAATAGATTAATATGAGTCTGATTTTTAAAAATATCAACCATTTCATTCCTTTCATTAAATAAACCTGTTTTGTTATTATTTTGACTATGTTTCTCCCTCCTGTTCACAGAAAAAAAAAATCTATTTTTTCACAGATTTATGGCTGCAGCTGATCATGATTCTGCAGCATCCTCTCTCTCTCTCCCTCTCTCCTATTTTTTCATTGATCCAGTATCTTACCAAATATTTACTGTTACATTTCAAATTCAGCCCATTGTCTGATCAAACTTTATTTTATCTGAATGCCTCCATCTCCTTCTTTCCTCGCAAAGACCAATTGTTAGACTGTGTCACATTCAATATTGATTTTCTCCAGGTTTTTTTTGTTGGATTTGTTTTGTGCTGGGCTGCTGGAATTCTTTCAGGAAAATCCAATCATACTGAAGATTATTCCACCATGTGATTTTTTTTTTTTCCCCTTCTTCTTGTCCCCGTCTAGAACCAACTGTGCATTTTACTTACATCCAACTTCCATCTCACTTGGGAGGAAAGCAAACTCCTTACAGGGACACTTCTAGAGTAGAAATATCTTCTTACTCATGTGCTTTAAGATAGGATGAATTGCCTCTGGAAGTTTCTTTTTCCATGGACTGTAGATGAAACCTAGAGAACTGTAGAATTTTTCTGAGTTTTAGTTGAGGTGAGTCTCATCTACATTTACTACTTTTATCTGCTCTGCTGACAGTGGTCAATTAGGATAGTTGGAAAAAAAAAGTACAAATGTCCTTGGAAGCTGCACTTTTTGAGAATTTTTAAAATGGGCTTCAACTACAAGGGACTTCTTTTCATGCATGATTTAGATTTTTTTGTATGTCATTTTCTATTTATTCTCAATTAGTTGGGCCTTTTTCAGCTGCCTGATGCAAAATAGGAGACTTTGTTTACTGATTAAGCATTGAAAAATTGTTATTCTGAATTATTATTCTACTTCGGCAAACAACTTGAATAAATGCAGGAAAACCAATAGAAAAAAGTATTTTATTTTATTTCTATTTCTGTTGAGTAGTCTTTCCTTCAAGTGCTTAGGATTTGTATTTTGTGCATTTCCAGGGTGAAAGCAAAACTGGACAAATGCTAATTTCCTCAGCACAGTGCAGCTCAGAGGTCTCAGTCAGAAAGAAGCAAGAGCTCTGCAAATCATCAGGTATTGCCAAGGTTTAAACTGATTTGCTACATCCTTTCAGTTTCCTGCCCAGAGAATCCCTCCTTGCTTTTCTATCCATCTCCTTCTCTGAACCCCTGGAGCAGGAAAATTCTGCCTTAAAGCTATTGGGATTAATTATAACCAATACAAACTTTCTATTTGCCCACACTGCTTCACAAAGGTTTAGAGCACACCTGAAACAATCCCCAAATGTGAGCACATTTATTATTTAGGCAGCCTTCTTCAGATTATAATTTTAGTTCTTCTACTCACTGTAAAAATGTCTGCAAAAATAAGGGGTTGGGGGGTAAGCAGATGGGAGAAACATCCCAGAAGAAAAGTCCCACTGGCTCTAGGGCAGAAAAAAAAAATCTGATAGTGTTTATTTTAAAATTTTTGGACAAAACAGTTTCTTATTTTTCTCAGTTTCATGGTGACTTTTTTAAAAATAAAATATCCTAAACTCCTAAACTTGTTAATTCAGTGTGTTGAGTTTGAGTTTTATCAGAATGATGCTTTAGAAGAAAAACGGAGCTTTTCCTTATGGAAGGCCTTGTTTTTTTCCTATAGAAAACAAAAACAAAAAAAGACCCTTGTCCTACCTTGTGCCTCTCGTTTCCTAATCAACTAATTTTCCATTTGACATTTTCTGGCTCTCTACCAGTTCCTATTTCTCAACCACACCTCCCAGGGTTGTTGTTATCTGCAACAACTGAAGGCATCCAACAGGACCTGGGCTGTCGAGAGATGTGGGATGGGACTTGTTTCACTAAGAGTCATCTGGTGCCTGCCATCCCTTTAAAGAGAAAAGAAAAAAAATAAGCATTTCCAAGGAGTAATTTACCAGTCCCAAAGCCTAAAACAGATCAAATGTATTGTTCAATTACAGTCAGCTTCTCTGCTGATGATCAAGAGAGGTGAGAGTAGCTAAGTCATACCTATAGGGCCATTTAGATGGCTAAATATAGGTGCTGGTTGATGCTCAACTTCTCTCTCTGCTAAATGATGGGATGAGAAGGTGTGGGACCTCATGGAATCATAGAATCATTAGGAAAGCCCTCTAAGATCATCAAGGCCAACCATTAACCCAGCAGTGCCAACTCCACTGCTAAACCATGTCGCTAAGCACCACAGCTACACATTTTTTGAAACTCCTTCATGACAAATTTACGATTCTAATATTATATTTATACTTGTATCCACATGACTGTGCCTTGAAAACATGGATTGGTTTATCTGATGCCTTGGTTGCATCTAATTTATTCAAAAAGAACCAGAAAACACTGCACTTATTTTATTTTGATTAGTGTAGATCAGACAATCTGATTACAGATAAAGTAGCATCAGAGGCCGTAATTCCTCTCCTTTTATATCTTGAGTTTCTGTCCTAGAGCAAGAGCTGAGAGTGAATTCAACCAGTGTCATTTTCCAGCCAAAGTGTAGATGTACCCACAATATCACATGCTCTTTTTACTCACATGCCCACAGCTTTTCCATCCTCCTTCCTAAATCCCTTTCCCTTGCACTTAAACAACTTAATAAGCCCGTGTTTCCAGCTGATTCTGCGCTGGAAAGTAAGCCTCTACAGTCCTTCTAGTTGCTTTCTACTGTAAATGCATTCTTTCTCTTTATCTGTGCTATCTATTCATTAAATATGTATTTTTCAACTGGAGTTTTTAATCACCACGGGGATCTATTCCATTTCCATGTGAATGATTTGTTCTTTTTTTTTGTGCAAAGAGGAAAACACACTTTTAATGTAGAGAGTACACTACATGTTGTACGACTGATTACATCTTTCCCCTGCTTCCCCCTCTTTGTACATAAATGTACCCACGTCACACATTTCAGCTGCTGAAAGGACAATAAGTTCAAAATGGCTTGGAGAAGACATGCTGAACAGATGCTTTTCCAGTATCTCAACCCTTGCTTCCCTCTCTGCCATGGATTAAAATATTAATCATAGCAAGCTCTTTATATCTGAGTGTCTGCATTTAAAAGGAAGTGAATTTAGCATACAAGAAGATAAGGCAGTAGCTGTTGGAGCACAAGTTGTGCATTTGTTATCTGCAGCCTGGGACAGAGGAGAGCAACCCTATGGTTCTGCCAGTGTACACGTGCCTTGGGTGCTCCTACCCACCCCTTTTTGGGTCAGTTTGTCCCATGCTTAGGGACACCACCGTATTCTCAAATGGTTAAATAGCAAGCTGGGCTGCTTTGGGCCACTTAGATTAAGATTGGGGCAAGTCTTGCTTGAGCTCAGCCGTATAAAGATACAATCTTGTCTCTCCAGAATGAGAGGAAATGGCCTTGTGTTGTGCCAGGGGAGATTTGGATTAGATACTAGGAAAAATTCCTTCACTGAAAGGGTGTTCACGCATTGGAATAGGCACCAGGACACCAGGGACTAGGAACCAGTGAAGTGGCAGAGTCACCATCCCTGGAATTGCTCAAAAGGCATGTGGATGTGGCACTTGGGGACATGGTTTAGCGGTGCTGGGTTAACACTTGGCTTCGGTGATCTTAGATGTCTTTTCCAACTTTAATGGTTCCATGATTCCATACTTCTGCTGTAGGCTCCCTTGCTAGAAATTGTTCCAAAAAACAAGTAGACATGGCACTTCATGGTATGGTTTAATGGGAAGGGTTGTATTTGGTTGAAGGTTGGACTTCACCGTCTTGCAGAGCTTTTCCATCCTTAATGACTCCATGATACAAAATTAGAGTGGGATAAGTCTCTTCAAAGGGGACAGCCTTTGTCCTGAGGTGGAGTGAATGATCTTTGGGAGGTGCTTTTACCTCTCAATTGACTAAGACCTCAACCAGACAATTGGTTAACTTAATTTCTCTATAATTACAATTAAATGGGATGAATCTGACCTTTGTGTTTTCCTTTATCCCAAGGCTCAGTGACCCTCACTAAGGGCAATAAGCCCTTGCAGCAGTTGACAGACCAGTGTTTCTGCTGGAGTAAATCCTCGTTAGCCTGAAGCTCCAGTCACCTCAGAGTTCTTGGTTATCTATTCTCATGGCCTAAAATCAAAAAAGCACCATCCTTTTTGGGATCAACAAACATGTCACAGTAGGGTCTATGAAAAATAAAACCTCTGCCTCCTCAGAGACTTGGGGAAATTTAAAATGTTTCTTGATGTGGTTTGATTGGGGGGTCACAGCTTTCCTATGGGTCTGATCCAACAGTTAATTATGCTCCGTGGCTCTGAGGCTTTCCTAAACAAATAACTTACTGTGGGAAAGGAGAGGCTGCATGGAGATAAATGAGACAGGATCTCAGTGGCATTTAGTGACTGGATAAAACTCATACTCCAGGGAAGGGGTGTGAGGAAGAAGAAATTATTCCTTTAGGTATTTTAAGGGTTTTTTTTTAATCTTTGCCTGAATGAAAAGACAAAGAGCAATGTCCTGATGCTGCCTCAGCTCCCTCCTCTTATTTGCCTCAGCACTGGAGACTTGTTGTGGCATCAATTTTACTAAATTTTAGCCTTCTGAAAGTCATATTTCTGACCTAAGCTTGGCAACCAGTTTCTATTTGAGCAGAGATATTTCCAAAGGGTTAACCACCCCACCCCAAGCTTCCTCTTAGTTCTGCAGTTTACAGAAACTCACTTGAAAACTGGGAACATTTGGATTTTGGAACAAATTCAGCCCCTAAGCTGCATGCAGTTTTCTAAGAGTGGGAAGAGCTGAAAACCAGGACAAACTCAGGGGATGTAATTAATTTACTTCTTAAAATCAAATTAAATTTTTTCCCTTGGAAAAAAAAAAATTAGAAATTAATTCATATTCCAGGATAAATGGCTCAGGCTAACTGAAGATGGGATGGTTTTGTAAGCCTCTTTTGGATGCTCCATGATGTTGCTTATGACAGTAAAGTTTTGCTCCTCGTTCACTCTCATTATGAGCTGTGGAGAACACAAGAGAGCTCAGCATTGTTGTCAAGACACTCAAAACATTTCATTAGTGTGGTCAGCACCACAAAAGTTTGTGTTTGTTCTGATTTGCAGTAGCTGTAATTGACTGGAACACTCAACTTATTTTTATTTAGGGACATTAATCTCTTCTAGCTTTTCTGAAAAAGTCATAATCTACTGGTCTTAATTAGTAATTAAGATTATATAGCTGCCCCTGGTGCTTTAGCACTGGCAGATTAGTTGCTGGATAAAAAGAACTGGGAGGATGAAGTTACTCAAAGTTACATCTGAAAAAAAAAAAAGTCTTGAGTGCTTGATTTTGCTTTTATTTAACATTTGTTTGAGGGCTTGATTTAACCTTTTTTCTATCTGGCATTATTTAACCTTTCACTTTTATGAACAATTAAAAGCAAATGAAAATAAGCCCTTCCAAAAATAGAAGAATCTGTTGAGGCCAAAGGGAACATCATCATTTTGCAAAAGGGAGAAAAAAAAATATTTACCTTTAGGCTACTTAAACACTCAATTTACCAAATTACCCCTGTTTAGTGTAATGGAATAAATGGCACGCATAGAGGATTGCTGTTGGCAGGAGATCATTAGAGCTAAAAAGGTAATGGGCCCTGAACAATGCCCCGAGGAGCCCTGGGTACTGCAAGCTGAAGCTGAGTGACCATCTATCAGAAGTTAGAGGAGAGAACATACAAGCAGGAAAAGAAATCCAAAAGCTGAGCTTAAAATTTTTTTGGTTTGCAGTGGAGATTTCATCCATGACTTTCAGATTACCATGATATTTTGCTGACTGTTTAAACCAAGAGCAAACTCTGAGTAGCTGCAGTAGTGTGGGATTTAGTGTTACAGGATAGCAGTATACCCAGAAAAATGTATTTAAATGCAATACTTTTCTTCAGCTGTAGATGTTTAGAGGTGAGCTAGTAGTCCTAGGCTGTCTGCAGTCAATGGGAAGAATCAAGCATGTCCATAGTGCAACTGAGCCCATGTAGCCATCTAAAATAAGCCAGATGATCACCCACCATCACCACCAAGTGCCTATTTTGTCATTGACCTGAAAGTTCAATGAACTTCCAGTTCAATGACCTGAAATCCTATTTATTATGAAGTGGTAGATGTGAAAAATGCCTTTAGACAATGTAGGTCGTAGGAACTCAATGTTGTGTGGATCTTGTCTTGGAATTACATTTATAGACTCAGACTATGAATAATGTCTGAACTGGCTGGGTGGGAATGATGATGGGGCTGCCAAAAGAGGACTCCACCTTTCCTGCAGGACCTCTCTGACACCCCTCATCTTCTACGGCATAGAATCACAGAATCATAGAACTGTAGAATATCCTGAGTTGGAAGGGCTCCACAAAGATCTCCAACTCCAACTCCTGGCCCTGCACAGAACAAACCCAAGAATTCCATCATGTCCCTGAGAGCATTGTCCAAACATTCCTTGAGCTCTGTCAGGCTTGGTGCTGTGACCATTTCCATGGGGAACCTGTTCCAGTGCCCAACCACCCTCTGGGTGAAGAACTTTTTCCTAATATCCAACCTTAACCTTCCCTCACAGAACTTCATATGGAGTATTACATATACAGAGGTTCAATCTCATTGCAGATTTCACTGTATTTTAAGCAAAAATATGTATAATTTCATGAATTGTTTCATCTGATGTAAAATACAATTTTAGGTAACAAAATAGTAATAAACAAGTCTAATTCACAGCACTGCCATACAAGTAGACCATCCTTTTCTACTGAATGAGCAACAAGCACTTCAGATGTGAAAAGTCATTTAATCTCCTCTCTTTCACACACAACACTTTGATGTTTTATCTTTCATTTGGTAAGGGAGTGTCTTCATCATCAGTGTGGAACAGACCCTGGCGTAAAATGCTTTCAGTCATTCCTAGTGGTGCTATTTCTCTTGGCATAAATAACAAAACATGCACTGGAGCATCGACTGAAATGCAGCTGCCCCACCTGCCAGGTGATTGTCCAAACACTGTGACAGAGAGTCCTGGATATTTACATATTTTTAAACAAAGTGTAATCACTTTAGAGGGCTTATAAAAAAAGAGCGAGAGCAACTTTTCACAGTCATGTGAATGGTTCTAAATTATTTTTAAACAGTTTTTTCAGGGAAAAGCTTTAAAGTAAAAAAGAGATTTGGATTAGATGTTAGGAGGGAATTCTTTACCCAGACGTTGGTGAGGCCCTGGCACAGGTTGCCCAGAGAACCTGTGGCTGCCCCAGCCCTGGAGTGTCCAAGGCCAGGTTGGATGAGGCTTGGAGCAACCTGGGATAGTGGAAAGTGTCTCTGCCCATGGCAGGGGGGTGGAATGAGATGGTCTTTGAGGTCCTTCCAACCCAAACCATTCCATGATTCTATGACTCCAACAGCAAGGTATAAGGAGTGGTTACCCCAGAATATTATAGGATGTTCAGATGACTAAAGGTTCTTATACACACAGCACTATCAATAAATTAACTTTATCCTAACCATTGCTGTATCCTATAAAAGACAGTACAAAGCCCTGCTGCTGTTTTCTGTCTGGTATTCATTTTAGACACAACTGTTCTTGATAGTTTTGTGATAGACAAAGTTACTTCACTTTTTGAAAGGACTTAAGTACCTAATTTAGGATATTTAAGCATTAAGTCAAAATAATAATATTCCAGGTATATTTCTTATCCTAGATATCACCATTCTTTTCTTAATATTTAAACTCTCTCCGTACTATAAGATAAATCTTCTTCTGCTGTGAATTAATTTTATCCCTTTCATATACACTCAGAATTAAACTCTAGATTTTAAACTCATCTATAGATTTTGAGTGAAAGAGGAATTTACTTTAGTTAACCTTTCTCTGTGCTCTGGAAAATTGCCCTCATTTTGCACTATTGACCAAAAATATTTCTCATTGCCAGAGAGGTATGGGACAAATCCTTGGATTTCTGTTTTCCGGGATTCTGATATGGCTTTAGGTATTTTATTTTCCCCCTCTTAGNTTAAACTCTCTCCGTACTATAAGACAAATCTGCTTCTGCTTTAGGTGTTTTATTTTCCCCCTCTTAAGTTTGCTATAAGGGGCCAGAGCATCTTCACAGAATGACACAATACACTGAGTTGGAAGGGATCCGCAAGGGATCATCAAGTCCACCCCTTAGCCCTGCACAGGACCATCCCCAAGAGTCACACGATGAGCTGAGAGTATCATCCAAATGCTTCCTGAGCTCTGGCAGCCTTGGGGCTGTGACCACTGCCCTGAGGAGCCTGTTCCAGCACCCAACCATCCTCTAGGGGAAGAACCTTTTTCTAATATCCAACCTAAACCTCCCCTGACACAACTTCAGACCATTCCCTTGGATTCTATCACCCTTCACCACAGAGAAGTGATCAGTGTCTACCTTCACAAAGAATTTTGTGATTTGTGATTTTTTTTTTTCCTGATAGGAGGTTCTGTAGAGTTTGGGGGCATGGATTTGCATTTTTTCCCAAGTCTATGTACTTACAATCATCTAAGGGACACAGTTTGCACCTGGCTGAGTTTAAAGATCACCCTGCTAAATACCTCAGCAAAGGACCATGCAAACATGGAGCAAACACCACAACAAGGCACAAAAATCCTGGCTCCATCACTGTGTCCATCCTCAGCTGACAGAAAGGAAGATGGGCCAGGAGTGTTGCAGGGAGGGAGTCAGTCAGTCCAAGGCCAGAAACGGGGCACTGTCAGAACTCATTAATGTCACACCAACCACGAGGAGAAATACGTTATTTAGACAAGCCCTGGGGCCATCCTAATTGACAGCGTTGAGCTCAAAGCCACCTTTACTCCCTGTCCAGTGGTGTTCAGCATCTTTATAAAATTTATATCTCTTGATATACCCCTGTGAGGAAGGGACTGGCTACCCCATTTTAAAAACAGGTATAGAAATAGCAAACCATTTGACTTATGACACCCAGGACATCTATATCCAAGCCACAACTGAACCCAGATTCCTCAGGCTGCAGTATTTACACCCAAGACCATATTCACCATATATTAGACATGTTTTAGAAATGTTAAGCAAATTAATATTACATGGGTTAGCAACAGATTAACAGAATGATAAAAAAAAATCAAAAAGCAATCCTGGAGTCTTCGCATTCACATTGAGCCTACTTTAAAAAATGCTTTGATGATCATCTCTGAACATAAAAAGAATTCAGCTTGCATCTAAACACAGACATGCAAAATCTACCCCCCTTTCTCTCTTTCTTGCTTAACATTAGTAGGTTCTGTTTCTTAAACAGAAATTACTGATTTCATATTCTAGGTTGTCTTCTTTCTAGAGATGTCCCAGATTTCAGATGGAGGGAGCAAAAAAAATGATAAAATTAAAAAGATTAGTCAGGAAGGGGAAAAAGACTCATATCCCCTTGCAAAAGGGTCACATTTAATTGACATGTAGGATATATACCACTCATGACGCTTTAAATGGCATCCAAACACTCCCAAAGACACAATCTAAACTTTAAAAAATTTCATTGTTGCATGCTGTTTTTCATAATCTGTCTTAAAACACACAGTGCTGTACCTCAGAGGGGTTTTTATCTAAAAGAAAAAGCCAAATCTCATCCAGTTTTTTCCCATCAGTAGCTCACAATGTGCTCATTGAATGCTGATCCAGCCAAAAAGGACAGTTTAGTAAGAGAAAATCTGAGTTTGTGTATATTAAAAGTGATAGAAAACAAGATCCTAACCTAAAAACATTAAATTTTGCAGTCAGTAAGTCATGAAGAATTAAAGCCACTTCTATAGTTTAAGATTATGTAAATGAGTTTAACTGTTTTGATGGATTTTAAAAGCTTGGTGGTTAAGACAGTCAATGTTAGAAATCAAAGCATAGAAAGAAAAAGAATAATTAAGATCTGAGTTTATTTTGGGCTTCCTTAAGGTTAAAAATGCAAGGCTTCTTTAAATACAGGTAAAATACATTTGGCAATCTATAAAGGAGATCACAGTAATGCTACATGTGATGAAGTAGGTACAGACAACAAACAGTGTCTGATGGAAAATACAGAAAAAATTATAAAAGTTGCTTTTGATGTGAAATCATCATGAAGTGGCACAAAGGCTGGCCCTGAAAGTAAAGAAATAAAATAAATAATGAGCCTTTTGTAAAGCAAATGTGCTGTACAAATACAAGCATGAATAATATTCCTGTGGGATGAAAAGGAATGGATTTAAGGAAGGTGCACTGAGGAAATAAACATAGATGCACATATTCTTACACATGGTCTAAGTAACTGAATGGTGAAAAAGCAAACTAGGTTGGTCTGTATGGATTTCCATCCATTTATCTCTCTACCTACCTTATTTCACAGCTTCTGTTACTACAAATGAAGGAAACATTTGTCCTATCTCTAAAGAACTTCACAGTCATTGAGATCTTTCCACCCCACGCTGAGAAAAACCCTATATTTTTATATTACAATTTGAGAGATCTGACCAAAACATAAAGCAAACATTAAATGTTTTTGATCTCTCATTTTGATTTTAGCTTTTTCATATTTTTTGCCTACATTTCAAAGCAAATACTTACTTTGCACCAAAAAAACATAAAGTTTTCCTTTTATGCATGTTAGAATGGACCACTGTGGCATTTCAGAACTGTCTTTCAAAATTTGGGAACAGTAAATTAATCAAAATCAACCCCTTATTAAAAAGCAGAATTAATTTGATGACCTACATGTATTTAAAATTTTTAATTAGAAGAAAATATATTTTCAAACCCCTCAAGTGTCTTACAGCACTTGAGCTAAGAATTCTATCTGTGGTCCTGAAATGGCTCTCAGCATTCCTGTCTTTCTCATGGTTTGTTGAGAGGAATCTCAAGACTGAAATCCCACCACCTTTAAATGCATGCTGACTTTTCCTTTACAGCAACCAGTTTGGGAAAATGTCTTATTTTATGATAACATTAATTAAACTGAGCAGTAAACTATCTTAAAACTATTGTCAGTCAGGAGGATAAAGTGTCCTTCCAGCCAGTATCTCCTTGGTGAGGTCCCACACCAGCACACTGGGAACCTGTTCAAATCCTTTCCATGCCCAAGGATATGGTGTAATGTCCCACTCTTAAGGGGAAGGGAGCACCCAAGATTTACAGATGCTCATATTTAGAAATGAATTACAAAAATCAGAGGGTCCACAAAACCAACTTAGTTTTATAAGTGAATTATATGCTTAGAATGGAAATCAGTATAAGTTATTCCCTGAACTTCTAGCATGAGTACACGGGTGTGTGGTCTTGGATAAGGTGTGGGGTGAAAGGGAAGACAGAGGGAAATTGGAGAGAGAGAGGGAGAGGGAGACAGAAGAAAACTGAGAAAAAGAAAGATCACTAGTTCTGGCTCTAGCACTGATCCAGCTGACAGGGTGTCCAGGGTCCTGGCGACACCCCCTGGCCCCCTTTCTAGATAAGTGTTCCCCACCCTGGAGATAAGTGTCTTGCTTTCTGTGCAAATTAGTTATCATGTTCAGTTTATTCTTCTAGACCTTTCTGGAAATGGGTCAGAGGGCTTTGGGAGGCTTTGACCCTGCTGGATCAGCCTTTGGTTGACATTCTATGATCTCTTTTTGACCTCATCCCTGTGTTTGTGCTGTTCTGTGTTGTGCTTATCTCCAGGAGCCAGAAAGTGCTGTCCTACCTCATACGGCCCCTTCTCCATCCATGTCCTGTTCTTTCTCACATGTTACTCCCAACAATCCCTGGCTGGCTCCATGGATATTTGGTTATGGGTGTTTGAGAAACACATTAAGTCTCTTATCTTCTAGGCTTCTATATATGGATCTAAATCAAGTGTCAGATTTTATTACAGAATCATAGAATCCTAGAACCATTTAGATTGGAACATACCTCTAGGATCATCCAACCACAGTGGGTAAGAGATAAGTGGGAATACTGTGGGGCAATCAAGCATGCTTCTCCCAAGGGAGAAAAAAAGCATCTTGGGTTTATGATGTCTCTCTGTGTCATGTTGAAAGACTTGTTTTACATCAGTTGCAGAGGGAATTTAGCTCTTCTGATTTTTAGCTCAGCATTATGACCACAGTTTCACTGCTGATATGTGATAACGAAGTCCCTGAAACTACACAGCAGCTGTTGAACTTCCCCCTGAAGGTGCAGTTGTCTTTCAGGTAGTTAAGGTAATTAATTTCTCTTTTAATGGTATTTTCTTTACTTTGGTTCCTTGATCTACCTTCACTCACAGATGGAAGAAGTTATTGCCTACAGATAGTGAACTATAACAAACACTGAATATTCTTCTGTGGATATTAATTTGAAAATTGCTTTTCAGGTTATTCTTGCTCATTGTACCAATAAGACAAAGCTAAAAAATGGACAAGAGGTCAGACTGTGCAAGATGCTGAACTCTGAATTCCAACCTTGAGGAGATTAAAAACTTGATCACCACCTTCTACGACTCATATTGCCATTCCTTGGAGACTGGAAAACAAGGCAAAGTTTTGATCTGTGTATATCACCCACTTCTGAAATAGCTGGAGCTGTGGGCTGTGTTGACAACCACAGCTCTCCCGATGAACCTCTATCTTGAACACCTACAGATGGAACGAACGCCCCTTCAGAGACCCAGGGAAGAAAAGAAACCACACTCTACATTGAAAGACAGGTGGTTGCATGGGCATACAGACCTCGGTTTAAACAGCATCAGTGCTGTGGGTTCACTTTTGGGAAGGCTGGGTAGCCAAAATGCCCCATCTACCCTCTGGCACAGAAGCCACCCCGTGTTCAAGAGGTGTTTGTGGTTCCATTTGCTGCTGCTCAGTGCAGCTCTTTGTGAGCTCGCTACCGTTTAGTAAGAGATAACAGATTAAGCCAAGTGCAGGGATAATGAAATATAAATTAGTAGGTTTGCCAGCCTTTATCCACAGCACTGTCAGAGTGTATTATCTGGTATATCTAGTTCAGAGCAGTCAGTTAAATTTCCCCTTATCAGAAACTGAGTGTGAAGTGCGGTAATGTTGCTAAGTGCAGAACAAAAATCTCTCTTTTTTTGCATCCCATGACTGCTCCAGGCAACATTCTTGGAAACCTCTGAGTAGGAAGGAAAAGAAGACCCTGAGATATATACACTGTGACAAGCCAGGAGGCTAAGCTCCACCGGTAAACCGTCCTGTGAGCGGCAGTCGCCTGTGGCTGTGACATTACCACACTTTGCTCAGCTTCAGAAAGGGAAATTTAACTGACGACTGCTATGAACTGAAGCCACAGCCTAAACCAGATAATACACCCTGACAATACTGTCAGGCAAAAAAGGCTGTGTTCCCATTGATTTCATCACATTGGAGACATATTACCCAGGGCTGTGTATGTTTGAGGGTATATGTGAACACTGTGGGAATATCAAAGGGAAAGACACACTGATTTGGGCAGAAACGGGCCTCGCAGAGATAAATCCCCAAAGTGCACTGACTGAAATATATATTATTTGGAGAAGCGGGCATGGTAAAGATATTGATTGTAATTATAACTTAATCCTCAATCTACATCTGATATACCCTGCTGGGTTTGTTTAAAGGAGTGCAAAGCAGGGAAAATCACGTTTCTTGCATCTCTGGGGTGTTTCTGAAGGATTGGAGGTCCAGTTTGTCGGCATTTCCAGCAGGATACAAACATCAATGACAGACAGAACTCGAAGGGTTCAGAGCTTGGGTTCAGCTCAGAGAAGATCCACGCTTCTCTAATCTCTTGGGCTCTGGGCTACAGTTCCTGAACAAACATATTTTGTGATGACAAAGGCAAATATCTAGTGTCACAATATATATTCTAAAATAATTAAGAAGTGTTTTGAAACAAAAAGGGTTCTCATACTTTAGAACATAGGCCATCCCGAGATGAGACCAACATCTAATTATTGAGCTTGCAACTTACAATTAAACCTCTCTGAAGCTGGAAAGGAAAGTTTGTGTTTAACTCCCTTGTTCACACTAACATTTGTAAGCCTTTATGTAATGCTTGTCCCCTTGCAGACCTTAATACCTGTAGCAAAGTGCTAGTTCTTAAATTTACATTACTTCAGTGATGTCCACATTTTGTTTGGCTTAAGAAACAAGAGAAAATTTCTCATAATCCCCGTTCTCTCTACTTCTTGCTCTGACCAAAGCTTTGGAGTATAAGTGCAGAAGGAAAGCTAAAATATGTGGCCAAAAATCTCAAATAAATTGTTCTGTCATAAAAGTAGCAAGGCTTCCAGGTGATCAAGACTTACTATTCCATGGAACCTCGATCTACAGGTCTGTTGTACTGCTGCAGTCAAGTTGTCCTCCAGGATTTGGTTAGGAACTTTGGGGTGGCAGGGTAAGAAGCTTGCTTTGTTTACAGTGATAAGCACATTCATATCTCATCCTTCTGCAATGAAATGTATTGCAAAATTAGAGTGGGCTGCTTGTGAACAACTATGTTGCTCCTTGGACTATCAGAAGAAGGTGACCAAGTCGCATGGCTTTTAATTTCTGCTTAGCAGTGTCAGCTATCCTTTGGAAAAGGAAGGGAAGGGGGTAAATATATTGATAAAACAAATTATTATTTATTGCACCTTTCGTAATGGAAGTGTTTATCAAGATAGTAAAGCAGGAAATAACAGACCTAGTCTTCATGTAAAAGATATACTTGGAATATTTGCAATTAATTCACTCTTCATTTCACTGCTGTGCTCTCCAGCTGCATATACTGCCTTTTTTTCATTCTTAAGAATTCAACAGCTTCAAGCCCAGCACTCTGCAAAAGCCATAAATTAGGACCCAAGATGAACTGATGTTTCATTTGAAACATTTCATGCTGGTTTGCAGCTTCCAAATTAGCATGAAACAGCACCAGAGGAAACAGAGGGATTCTCCCGCATTGTACAAAGAGCCATGTGAACTTTTGAAATGCCTGAGATCTCATTACTGACAACATTTTGACCTCAGAGTTTTCATGTGCTGACCTGGAAGCCGCCTTTGGAAGTAGAAATGAAGATTCCCCATTCAGCATGACTGCATGGGCTTATCAAGCCAGATGATTTTTTTTTTCCCAAATGCAAAGCAACAGTATGTGGCTTCCAAAAATGAGGAAGAGTAATTAAAAATTATAGATATGAGAGCAGGATGAATGAACCATCAGCCAGGAAAAAGGCAGACAGAATGCAGTCCTTTCTGGGGTGCTTTTGGTAAGCTTTTATGTTTTGTTGCTAAGCCTGTTGAATCCTATCCAGAGATCTGGGATTAAAAGCTCTACACAGGCTTAAGGTACCAAACAGAAAGCAGGGAAAGAGCAAGAGCTACTCGTCTTCTGAAGCTCCCTCTTGTTCCTCCTGTGACCCAGTTTTATTGGGAAAGCTACTCAGCAGCAAAAAGAAAAAAAATATCCAAGATAAGGTAATAGAACAAATACTAAAGAAACATTTTCTGTTTAGTTGGAAAAGAAACCATGCAAAACATCCTGGTCCCACAGAAGCCAAAAAGAGTCACTGCTAATGCCAACAGATCCAGACCTTCACCAGAACACAAAACCTTTTCAAAATCTGGAGTAATTACTTTCAAAGAGATTCTCATTCAGAACTTGGGGAAGAGCACTGAATTCTTGTTTTATGGGTTGCAGAAAACAGGACCTACGGGGTGCCCATGCCAGGGGGGTGGAACTAAATGATCTTTAAGGTCCCTTCCAAGTCAAGTCATTCTATGATTGTATAAATGAATAAGTAACATTCAAAATTTCTCAGGGTCCACAGAATTTTATTTCTTTCAAAAGAAAGTCTGGAGACTTTTTTATTAAGTCCCACTATTTAACAGCAGAGAAGGCACCAGCTAAAAATCTGACCAACTGGTCACATTTTTCACCCAACCTCTCTCCATTCAGTTGAAATGTCATGGAATAAATACAGGAATCCTGCAGGGGTTGAATGAGTGTAGAAACCCTCAGGTAAAGGGAGCAGCAAATAACTTCCTTTGCAGAGCAAGGATGGAATCACTGTCAGCCCAGCAACAGGTCACTTTAGACTTGGGATTCAATGCAGATTTTAGTTTGTTTTGCACTATGTATAAGACCTGTGAGCTCACCACTTATCACTGATCCCCTTGTTCCTTTGTGGGGTTGTTGTATTCTATTGCAACAAAATAATGCTGCAAGCAATTTCTTCTCTGTGTCATTTTCATTCCAGATTGCTCCACACTGGAAATTAGCTGGATGTTGTTGTTTAAACTGTTTTTAAAATACATAGTGTAAAAACCTCACCTCCAGACTCCGCAAGACTTCCCTAACCGACTGTGACTGCATGGAAAATTCTGCTGCTCTGATTAAACTTATATGTAGAGGTGAATAAAATATAAAAGAGGTCTTGAGCATCATCTTTTATTTAGTGTCTTGTCCGATAAGTATGATCATACTTTTAAGGATCACAGTATATTTTTAGACACCTTGTAAAGCACTCAAGCTTTTGCTTAGAGTACTAAGAGTGTATGGTTTAATAAGCCAGTTGACAGAACATTAGTGACATCAAAGCAATGGAAAAAACTCTGTTTGCTTGCTCTTCCTTTCATCTGACTTTAAAATACAGTGCAATCGACAGGATTAGGAGAGAAAAACACATATACACATGCAAACCAAGTGCATTTGATGAATTCTGTGTGATGAACTGTTTGAAAATAATGATTATTTTCAGGAAACCAAGATAATCTTCTCCTTCTAAATGCACATCAGATTTTATGCAAGCCCACTGTCTCAATCTGTTGTATGTTGCAGTTTATGAAGGGGTTTCTTGGGGATACCAGATTGATGCCATCTGGGTATTGTGTAGACAGGAAAAGTACACGATGCTTCTCCTCCTTTCTGCTGTTAACCCTCAGTTTGTCAGGTTTGCTCTTGAAGACAGAGAATATTCACGTTTCTATGTCTAATGTCAGGCTATAGCCCCAGGAGAGGTGGTAGGTGGTTATATCCATCAGGTCACATCTGACATAGACACCATACATGGGACACAATGTAAAATGTCTGCAGAGCCGGTCTCCTGCAGTTCTCAGCAAAGCCAACATAGAGGAAGGGGCATTTTGAGCAAATAATTCATCTGCCCTTCTGACATATTTATTTCAAATGATTTGCACTGATTCTTAAAAGTGGGGGGTTTTTTTTCCCCCTTCATTTTTTTCTTTCTCCTTTCTTTCTGCCAGGAGTTACGGCATGTGATCATAGATATCTTCACTGTACACGATGAAAAGTAGATTACATAAATTTGGTTGCATTTCTACGTATGACCGTTGAAGTCTCAAAGCTTTCCATCGATCTGATTGTCCCCAGAACCATCTTGTGTCAGATGACATGATGATATTGTTTTTGGTTAGACTTTTCCCTCATCAGAGAAGATCCCAAGTTAATTGCAAGAAACAGCAAGGCCCAAAGCACACCTGGATGTAGAGATATGGAAAAACCATCCACTTTGCACACTACCACTTCCACCTGGCTGTCCAAAATGATGGATTAGAGGAAGATTTGCTCTCAGAACATCAGTAGAAATACGAATTTGGGAAAAATATCACCTGTTAGTTAATTTTATTAGTTACTTCAGCAATAATCCAGTTATACAAAACCTTTCAAAGGCTGCAATTTTGTACCTTTGCCCTTTGGTTCTGCAAAGAATGGGAAGAGTAATTTTCTCTTTTACATCCTGGAGATTAATGCATTACTTTTTGATAAGAAAGTATAGCACAGGAAGGATACAATATCATCCTCATAAACATCTAAATTCCAGGTACATCTGTTTCCAGATATCAACCATTTAGTATTACTCCTCTCAACAGCAGTAGTGTTTCCATCGTCTGACTTCACCTTGGACTGGTAAAAATTTGATTTAAAGTGTTATAACTTGAATTATTTATAAAATATTACCTGGTCATTAACACATGTTCAGAGAAGTTGTAGATGCCCCTCCCTGGAAATGTTCCAGACCAGGTTGGATCAGTCTTGGAGCAACCTGGCATACTGGAAGGTGTCCCTGCACATGGCAGAGCATTGGAATTAGATGGTCTTTAAAGTCCCTTCCAACCCAAACTGTTCTGTGTTTTTTAGGGCTGCAGGTCTTGAGGCCTGTTGTTAATGGGACAACAATGTCTTTGACCAATAGAGGCTTTCCAGTTTACACATTGTGTATCATCTCTGCTTTTCCAATGCTTTGCACAAGGTGGTAGAGCAGGAGGATTTCCTAATTCACTGGTAAGCCAAGAGCTCATATCTATGTTACTTTCCATATAAAACACTTAGAATACACTCAGCTGTGAATGTAAAGCCAAAGCCGAACAGTGAATTCTCCTTAAGGCCTGATTTTCCAGGCAGTTTTTTGCCTATGGAGATGTTTCAGCATTAATTTTGATCATATTCTCTTTCACACCCTCTATCTAAGGTACTAAAAAGGGAATTCACAGGAATTCGTAAGGTGCCATAAGCAATGTTCTCAGAAGTGTAAAAGAAATGAATACGATAATAGCTTTCAAACTAAGTTCTCCTCAATGTGTTTAGTTCACTGGGTGTTAAAGAACATTTAGTAACAGTTTAAACGAGTCAAATGAGGATGCAATCAGAATTCATCAGGTGAGGCACTACCCAAACTGAATGTTATACCCTCTTTGTGTGTGCTCTAAAGGTTCTCTCCTTTCTTGACCTGTTCAGATGAAAGCTGACTGGCTTCTTTAAAGCACATTATTCAGGGACATTTATCAGAGAGCTGAAAAAGATGGGATTGATGCTTTTTTTTTTTTTTTTTTGCTGTTCTTTATTTCTTTTTAAGCTTAGTGTTTAATATCTCAGCCCACTCTGCATAAAAGGAGCTGTCAGGCTTCTGCTGGAAGTTTCTTGCTTAGCAAGAGCTGCACATTGGGCATGTCCACTCCTGGAAGTAAATCCTATTCTTTTGAGTATTAAGAGGTTTGTGCCATTCAAAGGTGTATTACAGCACATGTTGTACATCCCAATAGTTCTGGGTGTTCTAGGTGTGCCAGGTGAGGGGCTGTAGGAAATGCCATGAGCTGGTTGCAAAGTTTTCACTTGTTTCACCACTCATCCTTGATATATTTTGTATGGATCAGATTTAGATTAGATACCAGGATGAAATTTTTCCAGGTGGTGAGGCCCTGGCACAGGTTTCCCAGAGAAGCTGTGGGTGTCCCATCAAGGCCAGGCTGGATGAGGTTTGGAGCAACCTCATGTAGTGGAAGGTATCCCTGCCCATGGCAAAGGGGTTAGAAGCAGATAAGATTTAAGGTCCTTCCAATGTAATGATTCTATGCTATAAACTCCATATGGAAATTTCAATAGAATTTAATTGGGAGGAAAAAAAAAAAAGACCTCAGAAATTTTTAAGTGCTTTAAATTGAACAATGAATTTTGTTTTCTCCATGGGATTGAATATAATCCTCCACAGGAGATTGGTTATTCTCTGTGCTGATCCATATGTTTTCAGCGTGACTTCTATTAAATTCCCAGATGGAACATTTCCAGGTGTGGATTTTTGGTTTTTTTTGTTTCACGCCTACTTAATGACTTAAGACTGATGCAGGGAGAAACAGCAAGTGTCTGGACTGTGTTACAAAGATGTAGGTATCTGAAGAACCTTTTAATCTAAGGTTAGAGACATTATTGTATATAACACCTTATTGACAAGTATTTCCCTTCCATAAGAGCCAACAGGACAGATTTGCTGATCAGTCTAATTTACTTGAACACATTCCATAAACACATTTTATAAACATATTTATTTGACTATGTTGCCCACACATGGTACATGAAAGGAGACAGAAGGATAGCAAAATGTGGGATAAGTAATGGAATTATTGAGTAGAAGGGGTGGATGATTCTGCAAGTTCTCTTGTTTCTGTTTTTTCTTCCATCACATGGAGACATCACCACTCCAAGCCACATGCTGGAGATTTCACCTGGCACATGTGCTCAGAAAGGGCACTCCCTGGCCAGAGAGTCCTCTGGAGATGACAGAGCTGCCCAGTCTGACCAACGACCTGCAGCCAGGCTTCACAGGACATAGGAGGTCTGAGCACAATGGCTTTTGAGTTCCTATGTCACTATGTGGAACATGAGTTGAGACATCCATGCGGGACTCACTTATTCAAGGAATACATTTCAGGAATGAGACTTAGTACATAAAGAATCACTGAATTGTTTAGGTTGGAAAAGACCTCTAAGATCATCAAGTCCAACCATTAATCCAGCATTGCCAACTCCACCACTGAACCAGGTCCCCTGGTGCCACATCTACACATCTTTTAAATACCTCCAGGGATGGTGACTCCACCACTGCCCTTGGCAGCCTATTCCAATGCTTGACAACCCTAATTGTTCCTAATATCCCATCTAAACCTCCCCTGACATGAGGCCATTTCCTCGTGTCCTATCTCTTGTTATTTGGGAGCAGAGCCTGATCCCCACTCGGCTATAACTTCCTGTCAGGGTGTTGTAGAGAGCAAGAAGGTCCTCCCTGAGCCTCCTTTTCTCCAGGCTGAGCCCTCCCACCTCCCTTAGTTGCTCCTCATCAGACTTGTTCCCCAGACTCTTTCCCAGCTCCATTGCCCTTCTCTGGACACACTTCAGCACCTCAGTGTCAATGAAATTCAAAAATATCTCAACCTGGTGGGATGCATAGAAGCTCATTATCACTCCAAGAAAACTGACAAGCAATAAATAAAACTGTCAGATGAAAATTGTTTTGATTATTTAAGGTAAGCAATAAAATTGAAGTTCAAGAAGGTTCATGACATGGGTAGGTGGCATTAATTCTTGACACAGGCAGACTTAGAAGAAACAATTTGAAATATTCATGTAATATATTAGCTACTAAGTCAGTTGTGAAGGGAACACGCCTGCACACTGCAGGATAAGAAATGATGCAGATCTGCAATGTGTAAAAGCCAGAAAGCACAAGGAATAAGGCAGTAAATATGGGAAGAAATGTGAGGCCATCACTTAGGAACATGTTCTCAGAACTGACCATTTAAAGTTGTCAGTCGCAGTGTTTTGCTGGTTTGGGCAATCACAATATACCAACAATGTGTCAGAGTATAAATTGATCAAATTTCATCTTAAAACCTCAGTATCAATGGGCTTCTGGGACCATAATTCTTGAGTTACAAGTGTTGAAAGTAAACTGAGTAACTGAAAGGCTCCCTCTGGTTCTAAGATCATCTGGCACAGTTTGGCCTCATTCATGTTATGAAATTCTCTTCCTTCCCCATATAGGTTGTCCACAGACAAACTGTCTATGCATGAACCAGATTAGCTCTGTGAACAGAAATTCATGGGCCAGTGCTGACCCAAGAAGTGCATTCTTCCAAAAATATTCATAATTCCATGTACTCCTCTCCTGACACAGATAACTTTGTATTGTTGTAGACCTGGTTTCCTGCATGATCTTCTTTTACTTAACAGCTTAATGATTAAACCATTAATTTAAATCAGTCTTTTACTCAAGAAGGACCATGGGTTTTCTGACTGGCAAGTTATTATGAATAAATGAACAATGTCAGCTCCTCTGGTCCTTCCTATATGTGTCCAAATAGAGACTATTGGAATTTGTGTGGGGTGAAGGTGCCTGAGATCCAAGTCCAAAACAGGATCCATGTCAGTATAACAGCTTTGCTCAACTTCCACCTCTGTAGCCTTTGAGATTTCATCAGCCTTTTCCAAAAGCTTACAGGTACTTATTAAATAAAAGGATCTTATGTCTTAACCTTGATAAGTTTAATTACTGACCTTAATACTTTGCCTGTGAATTTTCCTAAGATATATTGTGGATATCAGTGCAAGATCTAGAAAGAACTACTGATGTATATTACTAAAATGTGAGCAGAATAACCCATATTTTTGCTCTTCTGAATTTCAGAGTCATCTAACTAAGCGAATACCAGAGCCACCAATGACACATTTACTCTTCACTTAAGAAGGACAAACAGAAGAAGCCTTAAAGACTTTCCTAAAGTTGTTAGTCAGACAAGGAACACTTATGACCATACACCAAATAACTTCATGTTGTCTGGGTTTGAAAACAACACAAACATCTTTGAACATGTACCAGTTAGTTTAGGGACACCAATGGATAAATACTAAGGCATATCTTGGTAATCTTACAGGTCTTCAGGCTTTCTGCATTCCCTTTGCAACCTATTAGTGATCTGTCTACTAATATTAAATAAGCTCCTTTAAAGAATTTTCCCTGCATTGATTTGAATGAGGAACTCTGACATTAGACTTAAAATAAAATAGTGTTTCTGCTGAAAATTCAGCTCAAGGAAATTGCCCATGTGTTTCTAAGCTGCAGGTAGCCTGGGCAGTCTGGTGCCATCATCCCATATGGAGCTGTTGATCCAGGACAAAATAGGCTTAATATGGAGGAGGGAAAAAACAAAACAGGCCATAGATGGCTACTCAACTGTTGGGCAAACAGCAAAAATTTGGACAGGATTTTAATCACAGAGACCTCTTAATGTCGACAGGTATTTTCCCCTTGGAGGAAAAACGCATAGCATTTCTGGTGTTATCCTGTGGACAATTGTGTTGGACTTAAATGAAAACAAACCATTGTGTTTTGGTAAATTAAAACTGGAGTAATTTGAAATATATCATTGTGCTTAAAAATTTTTATTTTAATAAGAATTTAAAAATGCAAGTGAAACTCCTTATTTTGAATGATCTTCTCCCATACTCTGGTTTTCCAAATATAGGAATTCTGGTTTTATTGGTTAGTCTTGGATACCAGAACACAGAATTTAAGGTAATTTTTTTGTGCTTTCTGGTAACCCATGGAAAATACTAAAATTTTATTCATTTATTTAAATAAATATATAGCTTTATATACATATATTCAGCCTTTTAACTACCTTGGAGAAGGAAAAATGAAGTCTTACTTCCTTACTAGATAATGACCAACATTTTACTCCCAACTTGTATCAAGTGTGTTTGTGTGAATATGGGCATCAGATGAAAATACAAAACATCAACAGCACAGAATTGCTACTGTTAGATAAATATCTCCCTCTCTTGCTCCTGCTTCCAGCTGTTTAAATCAACACTGGAAACTGCACTTGGAAAAATGCCAGATACCTCTGATGAATAAACTGCAGAATTAAAATGAAAAATATTTCCTACAAGCTGAAAGAAGAGGTAATTAAACAAAAGGCTTTAAAAACAAACAAACAAACAACAGAGAAAGGAAAATTACTTACTTTTGGCAAGTTAATTAGCAATTCTGCATATGCAGCTTTAAAGTCTACAATTTTTTTAAACCCTGACCAAACAAATATTTATGTTCTTGTTCAGCTTCAGTTATTTTGACAGTAAAGACAAAGGTGTGTGTGTTCTTATTTTCCCTAGCAGAGTCACCAGTAATGGGAATACAGTAGATAATCTGTTGAGCTATACCTGATAAGGGTGATTTAAAATATTTTACTTCAAAAATGTTTTAACAATTTCTTGCTCTGCTCTTGCCTGTATAAGAAGACTGACTTGCTATCTCAAATTTATGAAAAGATTATTTTGATTCTGCATATTATTTTAATTTATTGAAATTGTAGAATTGCATAATGACAAATGGTCCCTCTAAAATATGTTTTCTTAATCCCAGTACAGCCTTAAAGAGGAGTTAAATCAGTTTTTATAAATAATGTATTTAAAGTGAAATTATCATTCTCAGCTTTTAAATTACCACAGCACAAACAGATGTTTGTTCCAAGTGTTTCTAATTTCTTTAATAGAACGAGATACAATAGTGGAGGCACTAGAACTGCTTTTGGGGGTTTTTTTGGTGTGTTTTTTTGTTTCAGTCACTTTCAGAACTGCACTTGATTTTGAGAGGCTGTGATATATCAGTACCTATCTTTTTTTTCTGATGCTGAACTAGATACCCCGGCAGGAGTGGGAGCAAGGAGTGCTCTGAAAAACTCTCTTCAGTAGCTCCTGGGACTCAGCAAGATGCACTGTGGGATCCCTTATGGGCTATGGATGACTTCTGTTCCCTTTCCAGGACAAAATTCTCCTTTCTCCACTATTCCTTCTCCTTCTTTCTCTCTGCCTTTCCTCACTCCCCCTTTTTTGTCCCTTGTGGAGACTCTTTTCCAGTTGTCATATGCTGATGTTCTGTGGCTAAGTGGTGATAACCAGAAAATAACCAAGTCCACACCCCACTCTGCACGTATGGACACTGCAGACAGGTATCATAAATCAGTCTGACTGATTTATTTATATAGGGACTATTGATTTTCTCCTTCTCTCCATGAACCAGAAGGTGGCATCTGATTACTGGCTTGTAAATTTGCATCTCTTCTATCTTCACTGCAGCGGTCAACTTAAGTAAAGCCTTTTCTTTATATATCTATCAATGTGAACACATAAAATTAATGCTCACCTGTCTATATTCCTAAGTGAAACACATATATCTATATATCTATTTATATATATATCAATCATTGTCAACGAGTTTTCTTTATTACAGCAATATTTAACCTTGCACTGAATCGTTTTGCTTTAAGGCTCTGAACTGCATTTATTGAAAAGTCCAGCAACACAATTCAGAACTCGATGTTATTATTCCCATTCTCCAAACTGGAATGAAAGCAAAAAGAAACCCAAAGGGTCTCCTTCAGAAGCAGACAGAAATGTTGTGACAAAGCATGAAATATTTAAATTTCCTTACTCTCACTCATGGACTTTCAGCTAAAAGATCAGTCGAACCAGGTGCTCTGTTTTACAAAATCATGATATTTGCAAACTCCTCAAGTGTCTGACATTAGTTTCTATGAATGCAGACCTTGGTGAAACAGTTAGTGTGTTCTGACCTCATTTAATTCTGATGAAGATGCATAAACTTTCTGTGTCCCCAGCGTAGCTGATCCACAAATGAGATGAGTTGTTCCTCTCAACCTTTAAATATTTGGATTTTTTAACCAAGCAGGTGATGCTTTTAAACCCAAAAGGTTCAATCCCTTTTGCACTAAGTAAAGGATAGTTCTTATACATGATTTCTATATTATGAGAGGGGATTTTTGTGAGAGCAACAGTAAAAATAATTGGCTTTTCTTATGAGAAACAGCTGGGCAGAGGCACAAAGAGAGTTCTCAGGGCAGCCTGTTGTGTTCAGAGTGTAATGATTGTCAAGAGCAACATTTTAAATAGTTTTGGAGGAGTATCATGTTAATTGCTTAATGCCAGGATTCAGATGTTTGGAAGTTTCTGTCCTCAATCATCAGAGGCTCTTTGCTGTTAAATGGTCCTTTCCCCTGACAGAAGGTGCTGCTATAGATTTTATAGACCACAGACAAGATCTGTTTGCCCAATGTAAGAAAACAAATTGTGCTCTGGACAGCTGGAAATACTAAACACTTCACACACACACACACTCCTGTTTCTCCTTAATCCTGTAAGCAGAGAGCTTGAGCCATGAAAGATCATATAGAAAAATGCATGGAAAGAGGGACAAAGACACAGGGATTTCTGAGCTTCATGGCAAAACCTCCACCTCCAGGGAAGGAGCAGGAATTACTGGTGCAGGTTGTGAATGTGAGTATTGCAAGGTGACAGGAACATGGTGAAACAACAGTCAGGACTGTGAGATGGGAACTGACAGGAGTGAGCTGTTCAAAATCAAAAAGAATATAGTTAAGGATGATGGGATGTTGATTTATTTAATGCAACAGTGAAGAAACAAGAAGGAATAGCTGGGGTGAAAGGGAAGCTGTCTGGGTCAAAGTCACACAGGGGAAGAAAGATAAAAGAGTTATTGATACAGTAATTCTTGAAGTCCCTTATAGATTGTCAGGAGAAACCATGTGAATACAAAAAGAGATTTTTGTGATTTTTCATACACATATTGTTTTATATAAACATACATGGTCATATAGTTTTAGACATAAATAATGTATTTTCTATCACAGTGTGGTTATAAATCATAAAATCTATAAAAATGTTATTAAGAACTAAATCATTAACATGTTCCAGCTCTCAGATGAAAGCTGAAGAACAACAACAAAACCATTTACCTATTAGATTCAGTTACTCCTTTTAGAGCTGGCAGTTTTCCGTGACAAATTCAACAAGTAAACCTGTGGCAGATCAGGTTTGGATTAAGTTTGGCCAAATAAGAAGGGTCCTCTAGAAGGCAGATCCACTGTGAAGGGAATGTACATCTGAGCAAAGAGCATTCACTGAACCTGGGTGGTGGCTCAGGTGAACAATATGTTCCCCTTCTTGTCTTTGTCTTCAACCCATCTTCACAACTTACTCCACTTTTTTCTCTTGACTTCATATGGATCTTTTTTGCACTGCTTTAATTTCTTTTTTAATTCTCTTGCAGTTTGATTGTACAGTTCTGCTTTTATTTTCTAGCAGGCACCCTTTCACATTGCTAAACAGCTTTTAATCAATTTATATTTCTGATCTGTCTCTGATTCTGATGAAAACTTGAGAATGAGGGAGAAATAAATTAAATAAGCCATGAAATATAAGATAAAACTGCTTTTACAGGCAAAGAAAGTTCAGTGGATAGAAAGGTTCCATTATAAATTTAGGAAAATAGAAGGGTTTTAGTCATCAAAACCTTGTAGAGCAGCTTTCAGATAGAAAAATTAGGAGTAGAAATTGTTCTTAGCTCTCAGGATGAAATTTATTCTGCTCACCAAACTTATTTTCTGATCTCAGTATTTACAGTAATAAAAAAAGTAGTAATTCAGAACAACTTTTCTATCCTGAATTTTGGGAAAAAAAGAGTAGAAAGAATAAGATTCATCTTACATGACATTTAACTTCCTTCACAATCAATGGGGGGAAAAATGGCCCTTTGGGGTTTGATGTCACCTCTCCCTTAGAAAGTTCATTTTAGAAGAAAGTGACTCTTTAAGAAAGGAAGCTCTACAGCTGTTTTACACACAGGTGTCCCTGTTTGGGTTTTGTATCCAAAGATACCACCAAAAACTGCAGAAGTGGGTCTGCTTGTGGATTACACCACTGCGCAGGTGAAAGAGGCAAGTGCATTCATGTGTGTGTGCATAAATATGTGTGTGGCTTCCACAAATGAATCCAAAGGGGAAAATTATATATGAGCATGTAATTAATTTCTTACATCCCTTCCACCTTCTGCTGCCACAGTGTTATACAAAGCTTTTATTTAGAAAAGGTAGTAATTTTGTTCTAACATGCAGAACACCTGGCTCCCCAGAATATCATTATGGAGAAGGAATGCTTTTATTGTCTTATGATGGTTGCTATCAAAAAACAATAAGAAGAGTAAATGTGTTAAATGATATCTAATTGTCTTTCTATGGCTGATTTGACAGAATAAAACATCAGAACCTTCTGGAAGCAATTACAGGTATTAGTAAAATGGATTTGCTGTGTGCATTTATTGCTGATCATTGCACAGAGCACATGAGCACACAGCACATATGCAAATTACATTATTAACCTGCACTAAATGCTCTCACATTTCACCTGGACTTCACTGTTTGGTGTTGTGGCCTTGCAAACAAAACCAAACAGAAAATGGAAGAACTGGTTCAATCATATAAATGAATAAAGAACAAAAACACTAGACTGTCTTTTCTCAGTGGTTTGTTAACCTTGGGCCAAACTTATCCTTGACATAAGTGAGGAATCTGGGGTCTGAGCTTTCACCTTTGGCCTTCTTATTAACCGTTTGATATTGTTCAGCAGGTGGAGCTTATGGACAGCAACAAAGAATAAGAAAAAATTCTCATTTTTTTACTGGTAATTGTAACCACGTTTCATTTTTAGTGAAGATTAACTGGTTTCCTGAATTGTCTGAAACACTGAAATGCACTTACTGGAACAGACATACAAATTCTTGCAGTTCTTCACCAGTCCTTTGCCATCCACCTCTGACAGAGGGGCTTCTGCTTAGAGATTTTCTCAGAGCAGGTAAGTGTGTGTGTTTGGATGTGCACATGACTGCACAAGTTGAAGAAAGAGGGCAGGATTACTATCCCAAAAAAAAAAAAAAATCCAGCATAATTGCAGAAGTTAAGCCTACTCCTTTAAAACATTTCCATACTGTGAGCCTTTTACAGCTGCAAATAGATTAAAGGGGTGTTTAAAGGTATAGCATTAAATGAGTACAAATAACTGTTTTACGTAAGTTGCCTGGGGTACATCAGTAGCCTTCTAAATGATCAAAAGGTATAGCTGGAGGCAAGGTCCAAAACCACCTGCTTATATAAAAGCCTTTTATATGAGGTAGCTGATATCATACATTTACATTGATCTTCCTTTAAACACTGTAATGAAATCGGCATCAAAATTATGTTAAAGTACCGTTATAAGTACCTTGAAGAGATGGAGGAGGAGAAGTACAGCTCCATCCTTGGATTGCCCCGTGTGCCACTGCACTGGGATCCTGTGTCACACCTGTCTGAGGGTCGGCAGGGCTGAGCCATCTTAAGCTTTTCTAGACTGATTTTGAGACTGATCAAGCAAACTCTGAGGAAAGTACTTCACTATAAGCACATGAGCAGTTCCATCCAGCTCCACCAAGGACTTCAGCCTTTGCTGAACTAGTTTAATCCAGGCTTGAGCGTGGTTGAATGTCTGGGTAAGGCCCAGACTGGAGGCAGACATTTATCCACTATTGCTTTGCTGAGCTGGAGGGTTTTCAAGCAGAATTAAGAGCAAAAGCTTATTTAGAAACAACTGATATTTTTTTCTTCTAAATGTGGCACTTTTATGATTAGGTGTGAAATTTTTATAAAATATTTCACAGTTCTGCACATCCAAACAGTACAAGAAGCATCCCTTTTCTAAGGAAAATTCACCACCAACATCTGCAGTATTATTATTATTCTCTGTTCATTGGTCATATTATTTTCTCAAGCTTTACCTTTTGAGTCAGTATTTTGATAATTGTAATGTGCCTGCTCCTAAGCAAAGGTGGTCCTTTAAACAATAGCATTTATGCAATCAATACCATAAAATACTTCTAAGGAGTATTTTTCTGTTGCTGTTTCTGTTTACCAAGAGAAGTTTTAAACTGGCAACTGACTAAAAGTGCTTATGTTATGGCTTCTCTACTTTACTAAAACTGCAGTCTTGCCTCATAGTTTGCAGGATAGGGAGGGCTTATTTGTGCCTGTAAAGCAAACAACCAGATTTTTTTTTTTTTATTACAGTATTGCCGAGATATTTTTTACCTATTGAAAGTAAAAGACAAAAACCTGAATCCAGACCTGGACCAGATTCATTTTGCTTGCTAAAATATGGCAACGTAACTGATGTTTTATTTCCTCCTTAGAAAATAAAATATTTAGCTCTCTTTTAACAAGGAGAAAAAATAAAAGAAAGGAAAAAAAAAAAAAAAAGAACCCAAGGAAAGGTCCTAAAAAAAAACCTGCAAACCTGAAAGGACATTGATCAGCTCCTTCTCCCCCATGAACACATGTACGATAGAAAGCTTTTAAAGTGCCCTTATTGTCAGGATACTGACCTTGTTTAAGAAAGAAAATGACATCTTTGTGTTCTGCATTTATTCCCTAACTGGGTAACTTCCATCCAAAAACAGAGGAAAAGAAAGAAAAAAGACACAAATAGAAAGCTTTTTTTTTTTTTTTTAGATTTGTAATACTTAGACCATATTGCTTATAAAAAGATGGAAGATCCCACAATTATGTGCATTACTTTTACAGAGAAAAGTGTTTACAAAGTCTGGGGAAAAGAAAAAAAAAAAACCTTCAGCCAACCTCAGGGTTTAAAAGCCTTTTTCAAGATATCCTTTTTCTCTCCAAGGTGCTGAGCTGGCGTCGATAAAAGACCTCTCTTTGAGAATAAAATGCAAAAAGTCAAAACAGTTTTCCATTTTAGAGGAAGTCTTTCAGTGTGTTTGCCACTATTTCAATGAGTTCTTCCCCTCTCTGGATGGTTGATATAGGAATGTTAACCATATTGTAAAAAAGATAAAAACCAACAACAAAAAATAGTGTTACTTGGGCCAGTGCTTAAAGACGACAAAATTCTTGATAAAGTTTGTTTAAAATATAATGCCTCACACAGCCTGCAGGGAAAAGGGCCCAAAAAGGTCATTTTGCTAATGAAATTATAAGGGGAAACCATCCAGCTCAGGTTCAAGCCTGTTTTGAACATCAGCTCATCTAGTTGGACTGGATTATTACTTCAGGCCCCTTCCAAGTGAACTATTCTATTCCACTGGAATCGATGTGGCATATACAGGACAAGGCATATGAAAGACAAAGAGAAAAATAAAAAGATCAGGCACTGAGATAATTTCATGCTCTCAGATATAATTAATTTAATTTAATAAAGGTACATAAGTATATATCTATCCCCAGTGGCCCTTTCCTAGACACTGGCAAGTAGATTCTTCCTAAGCATCTTGTAGTTTTTAGGAAATGTCTGCGAGGGATGCAGCTGTTTCTAATTCACCATCAGATTTCTATAAAAATAATTAAGATGAAAATAGAGTGCAAATCATTAAAACTCAGGGGTAAATTAAAAGAGGCTGAATGAAAAGCTTCCTTATGACAAAACACAAAGAACCAGGGAATGCAGTGTTTCCTTGAGGTGTGGATGTTGATGGGCAGACCACTCTGCATAGGACAGTGAACTTCTGAGTCCTTAATCTGTAGTCACTCCTTACCAAGAAGCACATGAACTGGAGTAACAACTGTTGGAGATGGTCACACAAAGAATGTTGAGCCAGCAAATGTCATCTATCATCCTTCTGCCAACGAATGCTGAATTCACCACCAACCCCTTTGTGATATAGGATATAGGAGACCAAAGTAAATACCTGTTGTCAACACCTGGAACTAAAAAGACCACCTGCCAGGATTGATTGGCATGACTCGCCTTTAACAAAAGCTGCCTCAAAAAGACTACAGGACAGAGACAGGCAGGCAGAGTTCAGAGGGAACTTAAATAGCACCACATGCTCCCCATGACGGCTTTATCTGAATCCTGCTCAAAGCCACCTCCCCTTGATTTTTAATTCACAAGTTACTGATGTCTTCAGAAGTGGAAAAAGAAAGGACGAGAAGAAAGGAAATAGTTCTCTCTCTGCTTTCTCCAAGAATAACACACTGTTTGGCTTTGGTTATGGGTAATTATAGCTGTAATTTCAGATTAATGATTTAGTCCTATTGTCTGGCCAAACTTGGTTAGCTATTTCACACAAACATGGGCTTGGGTTTAGGACTACAGTGTCTAGAAAAAAATCTGTTGTATTTACAAGTCTGGCAGTCTTGCAGAGGTCGTGTCCACAACCAGACTTTTTACCCAAACTTGAGGATATTTCTGCCAAAAGAAACACACCAGGAGATCCTGCCTTTCAACAGGAGATTGGCTGCCAGTTCCCTTGTCCTGTTTTTTTGTTGTCTGCATGACAGCAAGGTAACAAGGGAGCTTGGCAGCCTGGTATCACCTGCCTCCCACTGAGGTGTGTCCCTGAGTACCAGAGCTCCCAGCTCCTGACACTGCTGCGTGCCATTGGAAATCTGCTCACCACAGTCTTTGACACTCGTGCCACAGCTTGCTCAGCCCTAAATATCATTAAATCCATGTACATCAAGGTCATCATATTCAATTCCCTCCTGGCTACAACCTGGGATTGCCTGTATTTCTGAAAATTGCTGCCGTGTAGTAGCAGCAGCTATTTTTACATTCTCAGACTTGGTGCAAGTATTGCAGAAAAAGGAAGGATGTGTCTGTATTGGGCCTGCTGAAGCTGAAAAGAATGGGAGCTACTGATGAAGTAGAGAGGTTTTGATAAACATATGCCTAAGGTCAAGCTGTTTGATAAACAACGTGGAAAGACACATCTGCAGATGACCATCATACTGTTCACAGGCTGCCAAAAACCATAATGATGAGATACTTGAGTCTTTATCCAGCTGTGACAAAATAAACATGAGGGTCTCAGTAAACAAGTCCAGCAAGTAACAAGTAGATATTGGAGCTCTAGAACTTCTTGATTATGTCATAAGAGCATACAACTACCAGACATCCTAAGGTGTCTAATGCCCATCCTTTCTTGAGTGGAAAGGGAAGTGAGAACAGCTGAGAAGGAGAAAAAATTGCAAGGAAGGAACAAGGAGATCTCTTTGGGCAGAAGTGTGATGTTATCCTGTGTTTCATTTGTTAAGATTAGAAGAGTTATAAAGCAGTCTGTAAAACGCTGGGCCTGGATTTGTTAATATAAAATGAGTCATGGGGAGACATCTCACGGAATGTAATAAACAAAAACTGTACAGAAGTATGGTTGAGAAAACACTACTATTAAAGCTATACTTCAGAGAAGACACATCTCAGTTTCATTAATTTACTGAGTCAATGCTTCTTTCCATGATTATCCTACCAAGATCTTACAACAGACTTCTACAGAACCTTTCCCAGAGTTCACAGATGGCAATGAAAGAAGCAGGACTGCACTATATTTCTCTTGTTAAATACTCTGCATAGGAAGATGATCACTCTATAAATATGTTTGTTTAGCTGGATTGCAGGTGGGCGGTAAAAAAATCTAGACACAAACACAAAAAGTTAAACAATGGCTGGAGACAAACAATTCTGCAGTGGGCACTGGTGTCCCCCACCGAGATGCAGACACCTACTAACAACTGTGGCATCTGTTACCTGGTTTTTATTTTATCTGGAGCACGTCATGGGATCTTATCTGTCACTGAAGTGGAATTAAGGCCTTTCTTCAGAGGTGTGACTTAAGGAAAGATTCTACTGGCACTTCTACTTCACATAATAAGTTTCACCGGGTAATCAGGTGTTTCTGTGGGAAATGCTTGATAGGGCCTTGGCTTTGCTGAACCAGCCTTGCCCACCTAAACTCATTTTCAAAAAAAAGGCTCAGGTTCAAGGTGAAGATACTTATTCCACCCAGTCACCTGAGAGATTTACAAGTGAGCTTGCTCAGAATCAAGCCTCTTACTAAGATTTTGGGCAGAACAATTAAAAAAACAAAAAAAACCCAAAAAAAACACCACAGGTAAGAATGTTTGGCATAACAGCCCAGTTGTTAAATCAGTCATGCAGAAGGTAGAAGAATCATATGATCATAGAAACATTGAATGTTTTGGGTTGGAAGGGACCTTAAAGATCATCTTGTTCCAACGCCCCTGCCATGGGCAGGGACACACTTTCCACTATCCCAGGTTGCTCCAAGCCCCGTCCAACCTGGACTTGGACACTTCCAGGGATGGGGCAGCCACAGCTTCTCTGGGCAACCTGTGCCAGGGGATCTTGTTTGTAGAGTTTCCTGGGCTGTAGGGTGGTTGTGACAACAGTTTCGACACCCAAACAGAATTCTCTCATTACTGTAATATTCCATAGACATCTGCTCAAGACTGGCAAGATCCATGGGGCCAGAAGGAGAGAATGTGCAGTTCAGGCATTTGGCTGGAAGTAGGAAGCTATGGTGTCTTCTTTTTGCAATGTTTATAGTTTGTAGAAAATAACTATCTAATGCTAAAGAAACATTTTTTTTCTAATATTTTCCATCTGACTCAGAAATCTTACAGCATAATATAAACATTTAATTCTGCCTCCTCCTGCCTAACTGATGGAAAAAGAAACAAAACAGGAGTTTAGCAGCTCATTTCAACACCATAATCCCTGTGTCAAACACCTTAGTTCACGAGTGGAAAACTAGGCATGAATTTCCTTCCCTGCAGCCTTTGAATCCCAAATCTGTTTGGCTAAAAAAAATTTTGTGAACAGGTATTTTCATGTTAGGTGCTTCTAGAGCCAAATACATGCAGCATGTATATGGACTGCAGTAGTCTGAGGGAAATATTTTTAATATTACCAGGAGAGGTTACTGGTATCCATATGAGCTATTATTTATTTTTAAGAGTAATTTCAGTGTCTTTTTCATGATCTATATGGTTTTTTGTATTCTTTAAAAAAATTTGAATTTCCAAGTAAATATATTCAGTGTTTCTGAGCAGAGGAATTCTTTTTTATCAAATCCTAAGATTATACTGGAAAGCTTACAGTATCTAGCAACTTTTTTTATTATTATTATTCTTTTCTTTACTTACATCCAGACCGAGAAATACACTGAACACCAATGGGTATGTTTTATGGATCTTCACACACACAAAAAAAGAAACAAAAAAAAAAAAGAAAAAAAGGGCATAAGATAGAGCCCCAGCGAAAGCAATGAAAACATTTTCCTTTCAAAGCTTCCCTTTGCTTGCTAGGAAAATATTTATGAAATGCAGTTTAATGCATTTGCTGAAAATTAACACAGAGATGCATTTGCAGCTAATTAACCTATTCTCAAAGAAAGCAATTGGGAAATGCTTGATTAATGTTTAAGGCATAAGATACACACAAAAAATGTAGGCAAAACTTCATCATGGCACCCAGGAGATCGCTGTGTGACACAATCTAGAGTCTGTGTGTAGCTCACTCTCCACAGGAACTAATTTTGAAGCGCCAGAATGCTGTGAATTGTCTGTAAAACACTGTAGAAGAAGCTCAGTGTAGAACAGAAGGCATGCTTTCCCTAGGAAGAATGCTGATAAAATTTTAATGAAGTAACATGTTGTCATGGGGATTTGTTGCTATTCATTAATTCATTGTGCTTTTCCCCTATAGTTTTGCTGAAGTTGAGTGACAAATTGTCAAGTAGCAGTCTTAGAGGTTTAAAGTTTCTCATTGATAATCTAACTTTACCACAGATGAAGTATCCATTGTTTATGGAATAAGCCTTCCGAGGTATGAGATTCAGACTCATCTGTGTGGGGAGAGTCAGGGGATGGACTGTGTTTACCATATTCTCTCAACCACCTCACTAGCAGCAACTGAAAAATCCAGCTCCCAGGCATGAGTCCTAACATGCCTGAATATTTCCACACATGTTCACATTATCAGAATGCCCATCTTTTAAAAAACCAGAACAACTTACCTGAAAACTATGTGCCCCTTCCCACTGAGGATGGGATGAAGAGTCTGACTTGAAGTCGAGTGTGTTCAGAGAAGGGCAATGGAAGGGGGAAGACTCTGGAGCACGAGTCTGATGAGGGGCAGCTGAGGGACCTGGGGGGGCTCAGCCTGGAGAAAAGGAGGCTCAGGGGGACCTTCTCTCTCTCTACAACTCTCTGCAGAAGGGTGGAGCCAGGTGGGAGTTGGTCTCTTTTCCCATGTAACAAGCGATAGGATGAAACAGCCTGAAATTGCACCAGGGGAGGTTTACATTGGATATTAGGAGCAATTTCTTCATTAAAAGGTTAGTCAGGTGTTAGAACAGGCTGCCCAGGGAAGTGGTGGAGTCACCATCCCTGAAGGTGTTCAAGGAACATGTGGATATGGCACTTGAGGATACAGTTTACTGGTGGACTTTGCAGTGTTAGGTTAACACTTGGCCTCAATAATCTTAGAGGTCTTTTCCAGTCTAGATGACTCCACGATTTTGTGATAGTGCTGCTCCCCAAGTCCTTGGTATAAAATAAGTGCTTCCTGATTCTGCTGCAGTGTGTTTGCACAGGGCACTTACCAAAATGACTCCTATCAGGTTAGGGACTATCTATGGAATCCACATTTACCAGAAGGCAAGTACATCATCCAGTCAAAAATAAGGTTTTCTTGGCTGACATTTCAACAGCAAGAGGGAGCATATTTAAATCATAAAATGGTAGGATACATGGAGAAAAAAATTTAGTGGCCTTCATTTGGGAAGCCATATCAACTCATTTATGCCTTTGGCTCTCAGGAGCTGTTATTTCCTTATGCAATATGTGTTTATGCATCAGAGCACGATTTTTATCTTAAGCTTTGCAAATATCCACCCCCAGCACAAACTTTTGTAATGTCTGATGGCAATCTAATTTTTCTATATCTAGGAAGTTACCCTAAACTACCTTGTCATTAGGCAGACAAGAACCAGCTGTTTTCAGTTGGATCAGTTGTTTCTCATCGGAGCTATTCCAACAGTTTGGGACTTTTTTCTGTGCAGGGCAAATGCTTTAAAGATTTTGAGGAAGAAGATGGTTTAAATTTTGCATGATGAGGTGATATTTACGGAGCAACACATTACTAAAATACAATATTTTCCTGGACTGGCTTCCAGCTGTTTTCCAGATATGCTGACAATGCTGCAATGGAAATAACTAGAGTCTAATATCAGACATGAGCCTGAAAAATCCTGGTCTCCACATTTTAATTCCCAACTAATACAGCTGAGAATGAAGGTGGTGATTTTAAACAGACATTTTGAGGCATCTCTGTTTACCCCAACTTCCTGAAATATCAAAAGTGGATGTGCATATGTCACTCAGTGAGGGAGATATAGGAGACAAAATTATTTGATGGACAGTATGATCTACATTCAGTTATTTTAGTGGTTGCACATGTGGTTTTGAAACATCTGCAAGAGGAAGAACTTTTCCTTCAGAGGATCACCATAAAACTTCACCACAAACTGGAGATGTAAATTCTTCAGTCTACTAAAAACAGTCTTAAAACAGTCCCTTAAAACATTAAATTTCATATCAGCTGTGTTTTATCAGAGTTCACCCCAATACTCTGTTGCCTGGAGGGGGACCTTTGACAAGGGTAAATGATAGAACAAGGGGCAATGGCTTTAAATTGAAAGAGAGCAGGGTTAGATTGGATATTAGGAAGAAATTCTTCCCTGTGAGGGAGGTGAGGCCTTGGCACAGGTTGCCCAGAGAACTGTAGCTGCTCCATCACTGGAAGTGTCCAAGGCCAGGTTGGATGGGGCTTGGAGCAACCTGGGATAGTGGAAGATGTCCCTGCCCATGGCAGCGGGGCTGGAAGGGTTGGAACTAGATGATCTTTAAGGTCCCTTCCAACCCAAACCATTCTGTGATTCCCACACTGTTTTGCTGGAAACCAGAGAGCAATATTTCAGTTTAAAATAATTTACCTCAGCGGTGACCAGTGTCTGCCAAGAAAATTCACCATCTCACACCCTCTGCTTTTCTGAAGAACTCTCAGGTGGTAAAAAATTTGAATCAGTTACTGCTGGGGCTGCACCACATCTAAACTTAGAACTAAAGGTGTATAAAGCTATTATTGGTACCCATTCATCTGGTCTTGCTGTTTGTGCTGTGGCTTACTTGGAATCAGGATAACTCCAGAGATTGAATTTGTCTCTGTTGCCTTATTTCTTCAGACATATTTTCTCACTTCAACATGGATAGAATAATCTGTGGCTTAGAAACAATAAGAAAAAAATAGACTTGAAAAGATGGGGAAAAAATGGAGATTACAGGTCTAATTATGAGAACTAACAGAGCCAAAAAATTTGGACTCTGAGTTGATTTAATCAGTGCAATCTTAGATCAGTGTAACTTTACACCAAGTGAGAATCCAGGGCAGAGCTTGCTTTGTTAGTATTAAGTGGGGAGTTAAGCCAAATTATCCTGTTACACACCGGATCAGAATCAAGCCTCTTGTGATCCTCCACCTAGATTTTCTTTGCTGTCTAACCTTCTGCATCTAAATCCCCTTTTAAACACACTTGCCTTTCATTCCAGTAGGACCTTAGCATAATTTGCACTTTAATTCTACCTTTTGCTAAATGATCTTAATGTCCTTTACAGGCATTAATTGATTAAGGCTCTGCCTGCTCTTAAGAGTGCATGCTTTTATCCTCAGTTTATCCGGGGGGATATTGAAACATATCCAAGTCAAGTAACAAGCTCAAGGTCACAGGAGGGGAGTGAACGGAACTGGGAATCGAACCTCCACGCCTGGATCTGCCTCGCTGCAATCCCTGCCCTCAGTTCTGCTCATCATCCTGGGTGTTCAGGCGGGTCTGGATCAGGCAAGTTTTACTGAAGCCTTGCAGTGAGATGTAATTAATTTGTTACGATACCTATAAATAAAATAAATGCTGAAATGATCCGCACTTCTCTGTTGTCAAAAGCATCCCCATCTCTCGCAATCCCCACTCACTGGCTGCTGACATTATTTCTTGGTTACTGGATGACAGTTCAGTGCCTTGAGTGTTCCTCTCGCTGTAGGGTTAGTAGGATAATTGACAAACCACAGGGACCAGATCCCTGGATTAGGATGACCGGACTGTCAAAACAGCCGTGACAAACTCTCACATCAACTTCTACTGCAAGTCAAGTCTATGAGGGAAAAATGCACCTTGGCAGAGCCAGAAGGGAAGTCTTTAGTTTAAATCTTTTTCCCACTGCACAAAAAGCTACAGCAAGGGGGAGGAGAGAGCATGGATCTTTGTGTTTAATTCATAGAAAACTCTGTTCCAGCAAGTCACAATTAATTAGAGTACTTGAGTAAACATTTTGGGGTCCTATTGTGTTTGCTTAATGTGTTTACTGGAATGCATGACAGATGTCACTTCTGCTTCTTATTAGAGACTGACAAATGACTGTGTGTGTCTGTAGCCCTCAAGAACACACACAAACACAAATAAATCAATTTATTTTGGCAAGGTGAATATTAGCAGCTAAAAGTTCTGGGTATTACTTGAATTAATTACTGGTTACTTACAAAGTTTAGACATTTAAAGCATTATAGAAATACCATTATTAGTATTACTGACTAATATCTTCAGGGCTTTTTTGTTTTTTTCATTTAAATTTTAGAAAAGAACACTTGAAACAATAGTCGAATCATTTGCTTTACTTCATGTCACTTTTAACATGTCTCTTAGACTTTCAGAAATTCAGTCACACGTCTTTGAAATGACAGCTAGAGTGGCATCTGTTTATAAAGAAAGAGAAGTGTTCTCTGTATGAAAATCTATATTGCAAAATGTTAAAAGAAAATTAAAATGCAAATGCAGAAGAAGGTTATTTACTTCATTCGGAAACTAACACATGGGATCGGGACACCTAGGATTAGAAATATTCAATTGTTTTTAAAATATAAAACTTGAAAATTGTTCTTCATGCATCACTTGGGCTTTGGCGTGTGATCAAATGGCTTTAGAATAGTTAATCAGATTTTTGGGGGGTTTGTTTTATCGAGAGTCACGTTTAGAAAGAAAAGTGAAATTAGAAAAGAAGATTTCACAGACACTGTTTTACTTACTGTCACAGAATGCAAAAGAAGAGCTATAGTATAGAGGATGAGGAATCAAAGATAGGAGGGAACAAATGTAGGAAGAAAAGACATTTTCTGCAAGAAAAATAAAATTATAATTTTGGTTTGCATTTTTCAGAATTTTGTGGTGCATTTTGGTTTTTTTCTGGTAGGGGAAAAGAATTACTTCCTGAGGTTGATTGTTGTCATTTAGATGTGAAATGCCCTCAGATTTCTGGAAACACATTTTGAATAAAAGACTCTTCTATGTTTTTTAAGAGTCCAGTCCAGTTATGGGACTCTTTAAAGATGGTTCCTGTTCTATTCTTTGCTTAAAGAAGGCACATGGGCATGTGCATCATCAGGTTTATTCATGTGATTACAGAAAAATCTGCAGAGAAGAAATAGAGCTGGAACTATTTTTTTCCTCACAGTGCAAATAGTAAACATTAAATATGTGTAAACCTTTTTTAAAACTTTCTGATATACAGCCAAATGACTCTTTAGCTGCCAATAGGAGAGAAAACCAACATGAGGGACCTGAGTTATGCAGTCATCTAGAATCCCTTTTACCAGTCCTGAGCTGAATGAAATTAGCTCCAGGGAAAGTTTGCTGAAGTTCTGTGTTGGAGGAGTAGATTCTCCTCTGCTGAGAGAGCCAAATAAAAAGTTTATTTTTGGCCTTAGGCCAGTCCTGCTCAGTACCTGTGAAACTCGGTATCAGTGGGAGGTTTGAACAAAATCTTTTTTGACCAAGCAGCTGGTTCCTTCACTCACATTGTTCTTCTCCATGTGGTCAAGCAAGTTTGGCAGTAGGGGAGAGGAGTTAGCGGTCTGTCATCGTGGTTTTATTATTATGCCAGCTGTGTCTTTGCTTACAGCAGGCATAGAGAAGTATTCATAACACATCTTGATCACAGAATCAAAGAAAGGTTTGGGTTGGAAGGAATCTTAAAGCTCATCCAGTTCCAACCCCCTGCTATGAGCAGGGACACTTTCCACTATCCCAGGTTGCTCCAAGTCCTGTCCAACCTGGCCTTGGACACTTCCAGGGATGGGGCAGCCACAGATTCTCTGGGCAACCTGTGCCAGGGTCTTACCACCCTCACAGCCAAGAATTTCTTCTTTATATGGCAGAGGGTCTTGAAATTTTGTAAGATACTCTGTTCTTATTATATTTCAGACATAATTGGAGAGAAGGACAAACAGAAGCATTTTCTTCCTCCAGCAAAGTTGTGGCTATTTTCGTTACCCAGTACCCTAAAAATCGACTCTATCAAAATTTAAAAGTTAAGAATTTTTTTTTTAAACTCCTTCCAAGTGAAAAATCTGGAAGTTTCCTCTTGAAGATTATGAATTAGAAATGTATCATTGTTTTTCCAAACACTAATTTTTTTTTCTTTCTGCACAAAATAAAGCTGCGAAACCGAATTGAATTCCTAAGACCATTTGGTAATACCAACTGCACTTCTCACAACTCCACTGTAGTACGTGATACTCAAAAAAATATTTACAGCAGGAAACTTAAAACATCAGAAAGCATGTTCCAAAAGGATAATTTGAGTTTTGTAGTCAACTTCTATACTCTGATTCAACATTTCTCATTTAAATAAATGTATATGACTGGAAAAATGACAGCAGTGCCAAATTCGTGTGGGATACAAGCACATTTGCCACATAAAAGAATGACACTATTCAATGTGGCAGAAACTGCAGCACTAGAGTTTGAGTAAGTTTTCTATAAAATGCTACAAGCTTGTTTTGATTAACTCTTCCCCCCAAATAGTAGAATTGAAAATATCGTTCTAGAGGCAATTTATCTCCTGTTTTATTTTTTGCAGCAGGGTTCTTCACTACTGAGTTCCTGGTATCACCTTCTGTTAACAACAGATTTATAACTGTCCATGTTGGGCTTCACACAAAGATATCACATATTCCTGACCCTTGTGTTTTATGCAATTAGCAGCACATTTAGAGGCTTACCTGGTAGCTGGCAAGGAACACCAAGCTGGTGGATTTGCAGACATCCTTATTTCAGGAATTGAACAGTCAGCACTGCCAACCCACCTCAGCATTAGTTCACTTCCCAACGTGTTGCACTGACTCAACAAAGACCTTCTAATGCCTCCAGCATAGAAAGGAGATGACTTTTCTCAACTTTTGGTAAGGTAAAATGACCAAGACCTTTGAAAGCAGAAGTCAGTGCAGTGCTGAGAAAACTGGAGTGTAATCATTATAATCCAATATAATCCAATGAATAGGGCCTAAGTAAGAATAAATGTTTAATATGTTAAAAGCAAAAACACACCAGAAGAGACCAAAGTTCCTTAATCATTTGTATGAAAGAAACCCATATAACCTTAGCAAGAAACAGGCCTGAGTGCTTATATGGTATAAATCAGGACAGGATTGTTTAATGCTGTGTTTCTGGAAGGAACAAAAGAAAGAAAGAAAGAAGGAAGAAACATTAAGTGTGAAAATTTTTTCCCATTTATAAAAGCAGCCCTGAGTTTTTTGAAATTTATCCTTAGATTGGGATCCCTTTTTCATGGCATGACTTGGATTTTGAATCAAAAGCAGGCAATGAAGGTGAGTCAAGAACATCTGACCCAACTTTTATTTTCTTTCTTGTTCCATCAGAGCTGAATTATATAGAGCTGAATGAGGCTGAAGGTGGCTCATGGTGAGATTTGTAACCCATGAGAAGCTTGTCCATATCTAGTGGCTGACTGAAAGAGGTGTATAAATATGCAACTACCTACAACTGAAGGATATTTTAGTTCAGACAGTGAAGAATCCAGTTTTTATTTGAGGGCAGTTTGGGATAGATAGAGAGATCAGGAGTGTTTCTCTATATCTGGTCTTCATTTCGTGAGCCCAGATCCATGAGCTTAAACCATTAAAATCAGAGATTACATTTTAATTTTATTTTTCAAGTCAGAGTCTCAGAAGCAGGATCAGAATTATGCAGAGGAAAAAAATAATAATTTCACACACAAATTATATGTGCTTATGAACCAACAATAGATATTTTTACATGAATTTAAAAATAAAATTAACTTTAAAAAAGAAAAAAATTAATTCCAGCTCAAGATTGAACCTTGAATGTAGCGGAAGTTTCTGACTATAGTTCCAGCAATAACATGAACATGTTGAGATCTGTCAAGAAGCCAAACTGGGATGAATGAAGTGGTCCTCAATTAGGTTCCCACTGGTAGCCTGGGTTCTGCAGGCAGCTCTTTGGCAGCAGTGCACAGGATCTCATGGACCTCGTGCAGCAGAAGTCAGTAGAAATTTCCTATTAGAAAGCAATTACTTTCTAACAGGAGTCATCATGCTGGATATGTAAACTTCAAGCCCAACAGGAAGTCAGAACAAACACTTACCTTCCTTGCAGAAGGTCAGTCAAATTTGCTGCCTACCTTAGATTTCAAACCATTTCAAGGTCAGATGGGATATCTGTCTGAACCTGCTTCCTGCTTGCATTTATTTAGTATATCAACCATGTTTTTTCTGGATCATTTGTGATTCTTACACTCAGTACACAGCTGATACACATCAAACCTTGTGCAATACTGAGAGGAGGGTTGTAAATGTGTGGGGGTTTCTTCATGCTTATGTTTGTGCTCTGTCAGCCACGCTCATTCTGGTGTTTTCCATCCTCTACTGAGCTTGGTAATAAGCCAGAATAAAAGAGTGTTTAGCTTTTTCATAGAATCACAGATGAACAGAATGCTTTGGGTTAGAAGGGTCCTTAAAGACCATTTAGCTCTAACAACCTGCCATAAGCAAGGACACTTTCCACTACTGCAGGTGGCTCAGGGCCCCAACCAGCCTGGAGTATGTACACAGGAAGGCTACAATGTCTCCTCCCCTCAAAAGAGCTCAACTTGGTCCAAAACATGAGGACTCACTGGACCAACTGGGAAGAAAAGCCCTTAGTTGGGAGGAAACTTCATGGTACTGGATTTTTCTCCTTCTCCACACCTGAAAATTGTATGCACTCAATAAATTAAGGAATGAAGTCTGGGATGGGCTTGGAGCAAACACAGCCCTGCCTAGCCCAAGGGGTTTACATAAAGGCAAGTTGTCACCTTGCTGCATCTTCCAGTAGTGACTTCCAGCCACCAACACCTAAACTTTACTGTTCAGACTGGCTTGTTTATTATGAGTCTGAGGCACAAAGGTTACACCCCTCCAGCAATGGAGAAACAGTGTTTGCTATTAGAGATAATGCAGTAAATGAAAAAGGCAGCTGCTCTTTGGAATAGCACCAACACCGGCATTTTCCCTCCCTGAAAACTCTCCTTCTCACTGTTCCTCCTGCTCAGCACCTGCTGTGTCTCAGTGCAGGAGTCCACAAACACACAGGTGATCTCACTGCTCTCAGCAGGCTTATTTTTAGTCAGAAGAATCATTTGCAGCAGCAAACTCTGAGTGTTGCTTACAAAGAAATGCAGTCATAATTGAAAGGGGGTGTGAGATTAAAACTTAAACCAGTAAGTACTACAAGGAAAAAAAAGGTATCCACCTCTGTTTGTGCAATTTATGTGTATTTATATCTAACTGTAATTCTACAGATTTTTATTTATATGTCACCAAGCTGGCAATAATTAAGACGGATGCAGATGCCTGTAATACAAACCATTTTTGCCTGGTATTGTTTGTGCTGTGTATGCTCAGGAGCTTTAGTTATGTTTTGAACAACCAGCAAGTTAAAATTGCAAATACCTACAGATCTGAGCCTGCCTTGAGCAGCCTTTTTGGTTCTGATTCCTGACCTACTTTAGAGGGTTTATTTATTTTTTTGCTGAAGGTAGCACCCAGCTTTTCAAAATAAAAAATGCTGAGCTGGAGAAATATTTCTAAACAATAACTTAGTTTGAGAGCAGTCAGTAACTGTGGGCTGCGTGAGTTCTGGGAATGAAAGATTATATCAAACCAAGGACCAACAATTTTCTTGAGGTAAATATACAGTGACTTCAACTGGATTGTAGGGAGAGAAATGCCGGTAGTGGAAGATGAAGGAAAGGATGAGATCAGGAGAGACTTGTGTGAGGTCTCACAACCACAGGACTGTTTCCACAGCAGCCACTGCAGCAAATCAAAATGTGGATGTTGGGGGTACTAGAGGGGAACACATGAAATCCCAATCCATGCCCCAAGACACCATCAACTTTCTCTGCAGTTTAACCCATGCTGGATGATTTTATTACCTTCCCAACATGTATTTTTCTTTCCTATCCATTTAGCCGAATAAAAATCTCTAAAGTTTGTAGGTATTGTATGTAGCACAAGAGAAATTTATTCTTTGAGTGTACCATAAGGAAAAAAAGAAGCAATTTTTTATATGTGAGGCAATGCTGCCATGGTCTTATGTCCAGAGAAATCACATTATGTGACATTATGTAGAGCAGCTCCCCATCAATGACTTTCACTTTCACTGAACTTTCTTCCATCACCTGTCATCTCAAAGCAGTGTGTGCATGACTCAGAAGTCAAAATCAATAGAAATAAAGAAAATGTAAGTCCTTTAGGCCCACTTGCTGCTAATTTCAATGGCAATCCAGCATCTGAGGGCTACAGTGACAGCATTTCAGACAGAGCTTCTGCAAAATAAAATGCTGTTGCAGTTATCGTACAGTGTTCTGGAGATCAGGGTTTGCATACAACACATTGATGTGAATATGTGTTATTTAATTTAATATTTATCAGATTATATAGGGAAAATAGACCATCTCCAGCAAAAGCAAAATGCCTGCAGTTCTATAAAGGGGAAAAAATCTAGCAGATTTCCAAATAAAAATTCAAATAGGCTTTAACTTTTACAGCTTTGAGTACCAATAGGTAGATTAAAAGTTAGCTTGAAAAAATGCCTGAGGGAGCAAACAGTTGCTTAATGAGGATACATGGAATGAAATTAAAATGCAGCCTTAATAAAGATAAATTCAAAATGTAATGTTAGCAAAGTCATATTATTAAAATCACATTCCCATCTATAAAGTGACTACATTTGGTCTATCTGGAAAAACAGAATGAAGAAAACATACACAAACTCTCTAATGATCTCCCAAATCTCAGAGGTTGACTTCAAAATTATGGAATAAGATTTAGCCCACAGAGAATATGAATGGTTACATACAGCGCAGAAAACCTCATTTCAACTTAGGGAATCTTCAAAGCTGTCTTCCCAGAAGGGCTGGATGTGCATGTTTTGGCTAGTGAGAAACAGATTAGTTTTGCTAAATATTAATAAGCCTTTCCTATATGCCTTAATACCTGTTATATTCTCATGCTGTTTTCCTCAGCAGTAAGAGTGTCTTATTGATCTGACACAGGTATTTCACCGCTCACAGTGGCACTGAACACACAGATGTTAAAAATAAGACCTGCCAGACTCAGAGCTGAGTTGACAGGCATAAACTTCATCAGCCACATGTGCTTCATCAGGCACAGCTCTCATTCAGCTCAGCCCTGTGACCCCATCATTTAAAGCATTGCTCTGAGATGTGCTGATGTGTTGTGCATGAGCTTCTGCAGCCTCAGTGTCACAGAATCATAGAATATCCTGAGTTGGAAGGGATCAAAAGGATCATCCCTGTCCAACTCCTTGCCCTGCAGAGGACCACCCCACAAATCACACAATGTTCCTGAGAGCATTGTCCAAACACTTCTTGAGTTCTGGCAGTTTTGGTGCTGTGACTGCTGCTCTGGGTCTGGTACCTGACAACCCTCTGGGTGAAGAACCTTTTCCTAATATCCAACCTAAACCTCCCCTGACAGAGCTCTAGTCGTTCCCTTGGGTCCTGTCACTGGTCACCAGAGAGCATAGATCGTGCTTGTCCCTCAGCTTCCCCTCACAAGGAAGCTGCAGTCTGCTATGAGGCTGTGTAAGCTGGAAGTTCAGTGCAGGGTGTCACCCTCAGTCCCAATAAAAACACTATTTGTACATCCAAGCTTACCCCACCCTGACAAATATCCCATTACATGATACAGCAAAATGTGTTCAGTGCACACAGAAAGAAAATGTTGAAGCAAGTCTTCACCCTACATTTGAAGTGACATTTCTTATATAAGGAGCTGGTTGTAAGATCGAGAAAGAGCACTGAGAACAATTTTCTGTACAGTAAAACACTTCTCACAGAGCTGAGACAGCCATCAGCATGGCAGCGTGTACCGCTCCCAGTCTGATTAGAATTCTGGTGAACAAGCTTCTACAATTATGATTTGATTTTAATTAGTTTAGATATTAACAGAATAGGCCCCAGCAGCCTTTAAATGTCACTGAGTTTCCCAGAAGGCCAAGGGTGTCTCAGCCATCTTTCTTGCTTTGTCCAAAGGGCCTCCGGGAAACCAAGAAAAAGCCAAGAAATATCAAAGCCTCGAGTACACTGTGGTCACCCACACTAATCAGCATTGGGTCTCTGTGACTTACATTACCAAACCTTTCAAAAGAGGCACATTTTAATAATTTCCTGAAATTACCCACTAAGGGCATATGTAACATTTAGCACATTATTATATACACTGCACTGAAGTTCATCAATCAATCAAAACACAGTGCAATGTGCATGTTTTAAGCTGCTTCACAGAAGAGGCTGTTGTTGTTGAGAACTTTTCAAAACACATTGGTGCCAGTCTACTGGGGTGGCAGTTAATTAGGAAGAAGGTGACCGGTGCCACTGTGCACTGGGAAAATATTACCAGGTTGACACTGAGTGTGAAGCAGCTTTTTTTCTTAGCTGAAGCAGTTGATTTGCTTTTTGTGAAGCTCAGAGACTGAAAGGTCCTTGAGGAATCTGAAGGCCTTGACTGTTGTTCAAGTCAGTCCTTTAGCTTTGAGAAGAAGAAGAAAGAACTGTAGAGCTGAAAAAGTTAGAGCACAACCCCGTGGAGGGAATTTAGTAGACAAAACACCATGCCAAATATCATTTTTGTCATGATGCAATTAAAGTTAGTTGTGAGACTTAAAAAAGGGCCCCGGTAGATTATTAATCTAAGGTTCCAGAAAACTGAGATTCAGCTCCAAACTTAAAGCTGAAAGTGCACTGCGAGAGTGCATTGAGGGTCACTCTCATTATTATGGGCTGTTTCATCCTTGAGAGCATTCAAGACCAAGCTGGATGGGACTCAGCAACCAGATCTAGTTGGTGGCATCCCTGCCTGTGGCAGGAGGGTAGGAACTAAATGATCTTTAAGGTCCCTTCCAACCCAAACCATTCTATGATTCAATGTTTCTATTTTAGCAGATTCTGGCTCGTATTGGTTGTCTAACAAAGGAAATTTTGCCCTTTCAGTTGCATTAGAATATTGAAAACTTCTGCTGAGAGATGCCAGGTATGACACAGGAGATGGATAAATCTACTCCATTCTGAAGGAACATCTAAAGGTTAAGCAAGACATTGCACAGCACTGCAAATTACTGGGCTAAAGGAATTTAATATCATAATATCCAGTCTTTTCTCTACTACATTGTATGTAACATAATCTTGGAGATACTGTCTGTGGTGTCTTGGACACAAATTCCCCGAGCACTTAAATTTTAGGATAACCAGTCAGTCTACATGTTGTTTAAGAGGTTGCAAGTCAGTGGACTATGAGCTACCTGTCAAATCAAGATTACTGAGACACACTAAATTCTGTAGACAATAACATGCCAAGGAATAAGACATTAATATCATCTCTGACCATCAAAATGATCAAGTGGGAGTAAAAGCTGACTTGACATGAGTATAGGATAAAACTCCAGGAGCAAGCTCCTTACCTGGATTGTTATCAGGAGCAAAGCTGTAAAATAACAAACAGAAATGCTTGTGAGGCACCTCCCATGTTGTGATGAGAGAAACCACATAAATACCATGAGGAGAAAGGGGGGAAAATACTCTCTAGGGTGGTGAAGCTCTTCCTGTCTAGAGTCCCTCTTTTCCTTGACCCTGAAGCCAAGGCTGGCAAAGTTCACACTAACTTGCACTTGCCCCTGGATCTCTGTGGGGCTCAGTGTGAGGTTCCCTATGATTCCAAGATGTACAATTATCTTCTGGATGAATTTTCCTTTCTGTCAGGCTAAAGGGTTCATTCACCATCGGAATGGAGTTTTCCTGTCAGGCAGCTAAGAAATGCTCCACATGTGCAACAGAAAAGCATTCAGCAACCTTTGAGGTTGCAAAGCCTCCTATGATTTACTGGAATACTACATAAGGATGGAAGTCAAACCTGAATAATTTTGGTCCATGTGCCCCACAAGGTCCTTGTGCCCCACAAACCATGATTAGGCTGTGCCTGGAAGATGATGTTATTGGTACAGACCACAGCTGTGACAGAGAACATTCCAGAAGTAAAGCAGGAGGAAGGATAAACAGTTGAGTATGTAGGATATTCTTTGTCCTGTGTTATGTGGCATCAGTGGTAACTCTGAAGAGCTGCTGATTGGTTTCAATGCACTCAGGCATTGCTGTTTGGCAGCCAGCAAACACCAAGGAATTTTTAATCAGGGCAGGAGGGGAATGGCTTTCTGATGGGGAATTTTACCTAATTTAACTGTTATCAATTAACAGAAACTTCTAGTTTTTGAAGGAAAACTTAGGGAAATGTCTTCTCTCTCCCCTACTCAGTCTGAAATTCAGTCAACAACTCTTTTCCCCTCTTCCTAGTTTCATACTTCCTTTCATTATTTATTTTTTTTATTGTGTCCCTCAGGGGTGATTCAGCCCCAGGGTGCAATGAAACAGGAGGTCTGTGTGCTGGTTTTTTCTGCCCTGAAGCAGAAAACCCCAAGTCACCAATAGAATCATAGAGTCATAGAATCATTGAGGTTGGAAAAGACCACTGAGATCATCAAGTTCAACTGCCAACAACCATAGTGTTCAGCATCAAACCATGTCCTCAAGTGCCATATCCACAGGTTTTTTTTACACTTCCAGGGATGGTGACTCCACCACTTCTATGGACTCTGTTCTTTTAGAATCCTTTCTATTTAAAAAAAAAAAAAATCTAATCTAAACCACTGCAGGTGCAACTTGAGGCCATTTATTCTTATTCTGTCATGTGTTACGTGGAAGAAGAATACTCCAAGCCTGGTTCTTATAAAGATCTGTATCTTATGAAGTTTAGGTGAGGTTGTGTATGTGTGTGTGATTTCACATGTTTATCTATTTCTCCTTAGTGACTTTTTAACATATTTGTCATTGTCAACATAATTTGGGAGGTTGACAACTCTTCCAATGACATCAAATTCCAAGAAGTGTCACCAGCTAGCTCAGAAAAGGAGAAAACACATTTTCTTTTGATTCCATTGAGAAACAGCTGCAGTATGAACTCAACACCTGATTATTAAAGAAGGGTCACCATGTAACTCAGGAGTGGGAAAATCTCCATGCTTGCAGTTTAATAGAGGTCAGAAAGCCCAAACTTATCACTTCAAACCATGACAAACCAAGCATCATTATTTCCACTGTTTTAGAAAGTAGTAGTTGGTGAATATCTTCTGGGAAAGAGCTTCTCCAGGGTCGTATTCAGTATCACAGAACCACAGTACCACAGATCATCTTGTTCCAACCCCCTGCCGTGGGCAGGGACACCTTCCACTCTACCAGGTTGCTTCAAGCTCCATCCAACCTGTCCTTGAACATTTCCAAGGCTGGAGCAGCTACAACTTCTCTGGGTAACATATTCCAGTGCCCCACCACCTTCCTTAGAATTGTTCTGAGTCAACTGAGAATAGATACTTTTCTTCTATTTCCTCCCATATTTTAAATGAAATATTTTTTCTATTTTATACCGAAATACTTCGCTTTTAACTGCTATTCTGACCCAAAACTGATGAATTAGTTATGCTGGGTTTATATACCTACACCTAATGGTCTGGACTTTGACCCAATCTTACAGCTCTGCTTTATAGCAGGGCAACAGCTCGGATTCTGAAGTACTTTGTGATTTGTGAATAGAAAATGATGCAAGAAGATAATTAACCTGCACCATGCAAGAACTGTAGTTCTTTATTCCAAATCCTCTTTCCTGCTTCCTGGTACTTGCTCAGGGCATCCTATTTGTTTACACATATAGGCTGGATTCTGGCTGGAGACGTCACATGGCTGATCAAGGACTGTGCAGAGGTTTTGTGTCCTTTTGATTAGCTCAGGCAAGTGTTGCAGGAGAGTTGCCTCTGCCTTCCAGAACTCCCTTTGTTCTCCTTTGTGTGTGTTTATGAAGCAACATCCTCTAGACCTTGGGGTTTAGGAGAGTGCTGCTGTCCATCCAGCACCCCACACATCCATGTTCTAAAACAACTGGAAAATGCAAAGGTGAAGAAGCTTTAGCTCTTCACCAGTTTTCCCCAAGTTATTTCCTCTCTTACCCTTTACCTACTCAGGGAATAGACAGCCCAAGGTCTCAGCAGAGCAGTTGAGATGACACCTATGTCCATCTAGGAACAAACTGTCTTCACATGGCACCATTTAGCCAGAGAGATGCCACCAAAATGACGTGGTTAGCTGTGTTCTGACTCCTAGTCAGGAATATTTGCTGCTGAAGCTACAGGACTGGTGTGTCACGAGCAACAAGAAATCAGTCTTCAGCACAAGTCTTTCTTCTCTTGTTTCAGTCACTCTCAGCTTTTGTCTAAGTGAAGCTATTTCATAGAGGAAAAGCAACTGAGATATGTTACATTAAAGAGCCTATCATTGACAGTGTTTTATATTTAATTACAGCTTTGATTCCTGTTTGAGAATAGCTATAAGGCATCTATTGTTTACAGTCACCTCTGTCTCATTAACAGCAGGAAAACTTTCTTTTTTTATTTTTTTCCACTGGCATTGTTTGTTACTGTGAAACAAACAGTGAGTCAACTCTGACAATTCTGAAAGTCTGATGTATGACAGATACTTATTTTTTAAGGGATCATTCATATTGTTTATTTTTTTTACCAGGAGAAATCAGATACACTTTTAACCAGAATTTACTTTACAAAGGAACAATGTCTTATCAAGAAATTATCAAAATTCTCCATCCCCCTGGAAAGAATCTAAAAATACTGTTACCACTCACCCAGACAATATAAAAGCTAGAAAACTTACCCCCCCTATATGACAGACACTTTATTTATTAAACAGAGAACACATCAATTATGTATAGTGGTTTTACTTATGTCAACTATTTTGTTGCACAGGAAGATTTATACAAGGGTGGGAGGATCATATGAAAGTGTGAAGATAGGAAAAATAAATTTATTTAATAGAAAAGGTTAAAAGAATATGAGATATTAATTCAGTAAAAAAAAAATATATTAAAGGCTTACATGCTTGTGAGAAACAAACACATTTAAGAGGACAGTGATGCACAGCCACAGAAACATAACCACAGATAATGAAGCATCAGAAAATGCCCCTGTGAGTGTTTTCTACGTAAAATGAGAAATTTATTTTCAGCTTATGAAAGGGACACAATCAACTATAAACATTCATAATTGTAACTGTAAACACATAATTAGAAACTGTAACAATGAGTTAAACGTTAAGAAACCACATCTGCTCCCCAAGTTATTGTTTGCTGCTAGAATTCTCCCCTTCTGTATATAACTAAACAAAAAAGGCCAGGGCTGGCTCTCTGTCTGTAAGACCAGCTGGGAGGAGACAGCTTGCATCCATATGCTTAGACACTGTTCCTGCTGAAAACAGAGTGGCTGCATCCCACCTGCTGCTTGGAAATGGCTCCTGTCTTGCATTAACCCCTGAGCAGGGTGCAGGCACTGTCTGTGTGGGTGCTACTTAGCAAGGACCAAACCCGTGGTTGGGAGCATTTAGACAGGTCAGGATAATCACAGGATGGTACCCAAGCCCCTTTCCTTGTTCCTGCTGGTGGGAGGGACTGGTAGATAAATGGGGCTCGGAAGTAAGAACTGGGTGGAAGGATCAGATCAGGAAGAGCTGTTTATATGTACAGGGAACTGAGGAAGTCACTGTATTAACATGAATCTCAGCTAAGCAATATGCAGAAAAGAAAGAGAAAATGGGGTCACCAGATACCCCAGAGTGAACACTTGAAACCTGAAATACATTTTAGACCACAGATATCGTGGAATCATAGAATGGGTTTTGTTGGAAGGGACCTTAGAACTCATCTTGTTTCAATCCCCCTGCCATGGGCAGGGACACCTTCCACTATCCCAGGTTGCTCCAAGCCCCATCCAACCTTGCCTGGACACTTCCAGGGATGGGGCAGCCACTGCTTCTCTGGGCAACCTGTGCCAGGACTCACCACCCTCACAGGGAAGGATTTCTTCTTAATACGTAGTATAAATGTCCCATCTTTCAGCTTAAAGCTGTTCCCCCTTGTCCTGTCACTTCTTGGTCTTGCAAAACATCCCTCTCCAGCCCTTCTTTGGGCCTCCTTTAATTACTGGAAGGGGCCCTAAGGTCTATTTGGAGCTTTCAGGGTAAACATCCATAGCTGATCAGACTGTCTTTATAGGAGAGGTGCTCCAGACCTTTGGTTTTCTTCAATAACCTCTTCTACCCAAAATTTTAGAAATAAGATATGTAATCTTTTCTTTTCCCCTTTTTCAAGCCAACATGTTGATAGATATACGTGGTATATATTCCAACATAATGCAATAGAATTTAGAGATTAACAGTAGCATCAATCCTTATTCTAGACTATAAAACTCAGTGGAGTAAATATGTTCTCTCTGGTGATCTCTGCCACATGACATCATTGGTGGTTGGATAATGTTCTTTCCAGCCTGTTCCCCTTTCCTGACCCCCAAAACCAGTGAACTGAAAAATGTCATTCTTTTCTCCTCGCCTTTCTTTTCCTATACTGATATTCTTGTCTTCTCGGCCCCATCTTCCAGCACACTGTACTATGAATAGATATATTAAGAGTCAAAGAATGTATTTATATAAGTTACAAAGATTCCAGCTCACCTAAAGCAGCAGGCGTGGGAACCTCATAGTGATTTTGCTTCTTTTCTTGTACAGAAGTAGGAGTTTGACTGACTCACACCTTTATCAGAACTCAGCCATAATGTGCCTCTGTGTTTCCTTAAGGGACCCTCAGCCATCCCTTCCCTTTGGATGTCTATTAAGAGTGTTCTTCCCGGGTCTCTCTCTGTGAAAATTGCATCTGTGGGTTGCATTGCCCTACTTTGCAGCTACAAGAGCAGCATTCCCAGGTACCCACAAATAAAAGGAAAACCAAGAAATCTTAAACTGCTCTTCTCTGTGCCTCAGCTAGACCTTTCCTTGCAAAGGGGCAGTGGGAATACTTATTTTTCCAGTGTTACACTGTCAGAAGGAACACTCAGGCAGAATGCAATGCTACTGCTGGTTATAATAGCCTTTATTCACAGATGAGGGTTTTGGGGGTTTCTTCCTTTCTTCTTTTATTCCTTTTTTTCTATTTTTTTTTTTTTAATTTGTATTTAAGGTCTTATTATTCCTTGCTATGGTGCAGTAAAGCCCCACAAAGAATTACAGCCATAATCATCTGAAGCAGTCAAAGTATCCAGATAGTTTGTGCTAAGCAAGGCAGGATAAATCCAGCAGCCTTGAGTTAGCAAAGGGCTCAGTGGATTAGGTTCAAAACTTGGTTCTCAGGGGTTGAAAAGTGAACAAACACCTGGCACTTTCTTTGGAAACTCGAAAAATAAGAGAAAAAAAATGAAAAGAAAATTTAATCTCCTCTCTAAATGTTCCCTTGTCCATAACACACCTTCTACTTCACAGACTAATTGGCTTTCTTGAAAACTCACTTAAAGCTTTTCCCCTTTGTCTAACTTCACCCCCCCACACATTTTTTTTGCTTTCAGGATGGAAAGGGAGGAAGGTGACATGGTGAAGGATCTATAAAGGCCATGAAGTGCGTGGAAGTCTGTCCTCCAGCTACTCAGCCACATGGTCATTATTGGTCTTTCATGTCATGGTGGTATCAAAACACTGAGGAAAAAATTAATCACAACCTTTGATCTGTTGAGTTTGAACTCAAAGACAACAGTGTTATGAGAATGGAGCCAGAAAGTACTACAATAAAATATGTTAAATTGATAATTCTGTGGGGCACTGTCCATCAGTATCGCTCTGGGAAAACCTTGAGAAGGAGCAGGGGCAGGAAGGCTCAATTAACGTGTGTTATTCCATCACTTTGAGATTTTTTTGTATTTCTGCTTAAATTATATTAAATTTCTCAGATGCTTTTTGGAAATATTATTATTTCAAACTTTGACAAGGGACATCAAAACTTTTCCAACCATGGTTTTAGTGTGGGGATGAATGGATAGTAAAGACACACAGACAAAAAAAGGGGTTTCTTTCTTTGTGGATATAAGTAAGTCCTTTCTGATGGAATATGTCCTTGCTGAAGTGACAAACCTGACCTGGGTAGCAAAAGAAAGAAGACATCAGAGTGCTCAGCTGTATCTGAAGGGTCTGGTGATGCATTAGTCCTTGGGCTTTGGCACACCCTTACTGCTCTCCTGGATGGGACCTCTCTGTCACAAGTTTCATATTGCCCATCAGACCTGTAGAGGAAACATCATTTTCTATAAAACTTTTAAGCCATTTTGAGTATTTCAACATATTTTCCCATTTATTCCAATAGAAAAACCCAAGCCCTCCCTCATTAATGGCCAGACTTCGCGAACGAAGATCTGTGGAAGGTCTTTGTACGCCTTCCAGCCTGCGCATTGGGTTTATTTTAGGTGGGACACAGTGTGCGCAGAACTGAGCCCACCCTTTAATCCTGAGGTTCATCTGCNGCCCTCCCTCATTATAAGACCCATAAAGTGCATGAGAACAAGTAAACCCAGAGGAAGTGGGATTTCAAAAGAAAATAGGCTTGTTTTCCCTAGGAGCAAGCTTGAAAAACAAGGATTTCTCCATCCAGACTTAGTCTATTTTCTTTTACTCTTTCAGGTCATTCACCAAGGGCTTGGGAAAACACATTCCCAGAGCTTCAAATATTCTTTCACTGATAAGGATCTCCAAGCTCACAAATTTACTGAGAGTGCTACTACTAAAGATCTGGAAGATTAACCCAATTCTGAAGTTGGAACCTGCCTATTACAAATCCCTCTCAAAGGATACAGGAGATATTTGAGGCAAAATTTTTGTTAGTGGGAAGAGCAGAGAAACTTAAATGAACAAAGCCAGACAGTAATTCCACCTTTAATTCAACCACTACTTATAAATCTCCTCTGATTAAAGATAATTCCAGCATTTTAAAGATCAAAGTCTTGCTGGCTGCTTGATTGCTTTTTAAATTCTGATTTTATATTCTACTAAACTGTACACCATGAAAAAAAAACAAAGGAGAAATAACATGTGCCACAGTGAGGGATCCTATTTCATTTAACAGCTGGGGATGAGAATTGCCTTCAGACTTCTTCTGTTACAAAGATCTACCTCATGTCATCAATGACAGAAGACATGATTTTCATCAAGCACTTTCCACAATAAAAATTTTCGAGAGAGGGATAGTATGAGAGGTATTTGGGGGGTTTTGTATGAGATAATTTAAAGACATGCTTACAAGCCCCTGAAAATAAGAACCTATTGAGATGCCACAATTTGAGGCATCTGAAAGCTCCATCTAGATTTGAAAATCTCACCTGTGTCTGTAGCATCCTGACATTCTGACTGTGCCCTATTTTGAGGGTTTTTTTGGAAAAAAATAATAAATTCCAGAACTTAGCTCTACCAGTTTCATTACCCTGCTCTACAATACTGTGAATATTTTCAAGCTTTTCCCTTCTTCTTTATAGCAAAAGTTTTAGGAAGTTTATATAAATTAATAAAATCCTAGGCTCTATGAAGCCAATCTTGCTTTGAACATGCTTTTATTGATCTTTCAGGTAAATCTACTGTGAATGTTATGAGCCAAACCCAGATCACCAACTTCAAACAGAATTGGCGGTACCTGTAGAGAGTTCTCCCTGGCAGACAAGCTTTCACTAAAGCCAGCAGAGCAGAGGTGAGGATAAAAAAACTTGCTTAATTAACATTTCAGATGTATTGCAGGTTGAGTGATTTAAGGTAGCTTAAACTATCCCAGCTGTATTGTGGAGGATGTCATTTTTATAGGATAGAGAATTCAGTCATAACTTAATAACAAGGTGTGTTGAGATGAGGAGAAGAATTTCACTTACCTCTGCTTCTTTTGTTTTTGTTTGCCTCATTCGTAGGCTGCAGCTGCTCTCCCCCAGTTTCCTGAAGTCAGAACACCTGGGAAGTTGTAGAAGGTTTTTATAATTTGTTAGGACTATTTTTCATTATTGTGAGAGAGGGAAAGAAAGACTCCTGTCTGCTGGTTTGGGAATCATAGAATTTGTTAGAATCATAGAATTCAGGTTGGAAAAGCCCTCTAAAGTCATTGGATCTAATTGGTCCCCCAGCACTGCCACCACAAAACCATGTCCCCAAGTGTCACACCTACACTTTTTTTGAACACTGTTCCCTAAAGTCTTTATCCAAAACCCACTGAAGTCAACTGAAAGTATCTTAGTGCCTCTGAAAGCTTTCAGACCAAGTCTTGGAAGGACTAACTGGAAAATCAAGTTCTCCAGTGTTTCCTTGTTTTCATTTTTTTTTTTCCTTTTTCTTTCCTCTTTCTTTTGTTTCTGAATGTCAGAGAGGATTCAAAGGGACAGATTAAGAACCACTGCCCACAGTGAGAGTTGCAGCTCTTGAATGAGGCTACTGAAAGCTGATTATTAGATGTACATCTACAAGTGCTCTCTTCTTCCATTCAGTTACAGAGGATTAAGGGAAGGACTTCTAGAGTGTTAATCTGAAAGGCAAATCAATCCTGTTATGTATTTTATGAACATGACAGGACTCACAGTATCTCTGTAAAATCTATTACAGTAATCAAGTCCAAATGGACTTCATGGAAGGGGGTTTTTTAACAGTTCTGGGCTCAACACTCTAGAAAATAGAAGGCTTAGTTAGAATGTCGACAGCTGACAGAGATTTGTGGGGTATCACAGTATTACTTGGATTCATGGAGGTTCACCTGAATGCTCAGCAAATTTTCCAAATCCAATTAAGCAAAGGGACCATTTCCTATGTAATAAAAATGATGAGTGTGCTAACAACTCTTTCACAGCTTGAACTATCACTTAAACTAAGGATGAGTGAGCCAGCTTGGCTATAAAGAAAAATAAATGGCCATGCTTGCCATTTACACTGTACTCACTTCATCCCATGCTGGAAGCATAGTTGAGCAATTTATATTATTGTTCAACAATTGCATTGGAGCAATTGATACCTGAAAATAATTTATGGTCACAGTGACAGAATGATATGACATTTCCATAGTGTAAATGAGAACTAAAATACTCTGAAATAAACACAGATCTGAAGAGGTGCAAGAATTTGTTTATGATCGGTGTGGTTATCCAAAGTCTAATTTATTGCCCTGTGGTGTGTGTGTCTGTGCACAAGCACATGTAAATCTAGTCATTATTACAAAGTAACAACAATGGTCATTCAAGTGGAAATTTTCTTTATAGTAGAGAAGGAGGCAGTTTTTTGGTTAAAATTATTGCAACTTAGACTTTCAGGAAGTTGTGAGGGGAGGAATGGCCCACAAGCACAGGGGTGTTGCAAGATAAGGGTAACCACATTGTTGATCTAGTTTTTTGGGTGAACTGAAAAGTACTGTATAAGTAGAAAGACCAGAGTAAAGCAAAAGGAGGTTGGAAGATGGGGTTAGCAGCCAGCAAAGAAGAGAAAGGAGAAGTAAAAGAGACATTGCCTTCTACCTGCAGTAATGCTGGGAAAGACAGGTTCCAGAGGGAAAAACAGAATCAAAAGTAAGGGTAAACTCTTTTATTATGTTTAGAAATAACTCTGACACTTCTCAAACACATGCGTTACCTCCTTCCTGTATCACAAGAGCAAGGCAGGTCATACACTCTATGACAAACTCACTGAGTTTCTCAGGGACTATTTCAGAGCAGAAGACCAAATATAAAGAAGGAAAAAAACCTGTCCTTGTGTATTTCAGGAAATCCTTGAAATAAAAGGTGGGGAGACCTAGAAAAAAAAGCCACCTCTTTAGTTCAAGGCAGCAAACAACCAGGACTCCTAAAAAGATGCCTCTAATTGTGTGACAGAAACCGTGACAGCAAAAAGGAGTTTTCTACACAAGTTCTGGGAGGGAAGTTAAATGACAGAAGAGCCTGGTTTTGTAAAGTCTGACACTCTTGATTCTGAATGCTGGTAATTATGACAAAGATGCACAGAAATAAAATGATGTTCCTGCAGCAAACTCAACAGTGAACTGTCAGCTGTGTACCAGTAATGAGAAAGATGTGTTTTAACACTGGAATGTCTGTGATGTGGGGAAGAGTAAAAATCCAACACTTTTAGTGTTGTTTCCCACTGTGGTATTCCTTAGTGACAGTGTCAAGGAGTCACTGAAAAGAGAAATCATCTTGGTTTCACCTGTGCATTAAGGTTTAGGAATGTAGTTGGGGAGTCACTGGGGTATAGTCTAGATTAAATCTGGAAAATGCTGTGGCTGAAAGTTAACCAGTGTATCAAACTGAGATTTCATAAAGATGTCAGTCTTCCTTTGACTTATACAATATCCTGTTTTAGAGAACAAATTAGTAGTAATCAAATTGTCATAGAATTATGACAAGTAACACTCTGATTTGGAGGATGACGATGATGTCAACTTCAACAAGGAAATATCATTCACATTTCAATAGAAATTATAACACCCAGGCTAAAAAATGCTAAATAAACTAAACAAAATTAAACTAAAAGAGGTTATGGAATCCCCATCCCTGGAAGTGTACATTGCCAGACTGGGTGGGGCGTTGAGCAGCCTGCTTTAGTTGAAGGTGTCCCTGCCCACAAGAGAGGAGTTGGAACTAGATAATCTTTAAGGTCCCTTCCAACCCAAAACATCCTATAATTCTATCATTCTGTTAAATAAAACATAACAAAGGAAAATAAATACAATTAAATAAAAATTCAAAAATAAAATTTAAAACACACACACACAAAAAGGCTGTCTTCTTCCGTCTTCTGGAGTCAGAAGAACCAAACAAAATGGATAGGAAAATATCCACTTTCCCAAGCAAGCACTGTTTTTGTTGGGTATCACAAGCCACAGGCTCCTGTAAACAGTATCCCCTTTCCTATAAGAGCCATGGTCTAAAAGGCCACAAGTTCAGAATGTTTCCCTTGCAGAAATCACTACCAGGATCAAGGCCCAGTCTCATAACCTTTAGAAAAAGATCTGATTTTATGGAGACACTGCAAATGTGACAAAAGAAAAGATCTCTTGATGCCACTTTTAACAGTAAATGACACTATTATACTTCAAGATAGACATGAGGCCCCAAGTCAACCTTATTTCAGAGATGAATTACTGAGAAGAGTGCTACAAACCTGTCTTACTCTAAACAGAAATTAAGGTGACAAGGTACTCGCGGGACTGAGGCAAGTTGAAAGGAACTGTGTTGCAACATAAAGTTAAAGCTGACTCTTTTAATTTCACATTTTTGCCTTACAAAGAAAAAGAAGAGGAAGAAGCAAAAAACAACAAAACCCCTGAAATGTTGAACTGAGTATGTTTAAACAAGTATATATGTGAAAAACCCTCTCCAAACCAGACTAGTGCAAAGACATGATACACTCGAAAAGGAGATTCAATCATTAGTCCATGCTCTGAGCAGCATGTCAGCATCTCAGGAGAAAAAGATGTAAAGCCCCAAATTCACATATTCAGGAGAGAAGCTTTTGAAAAGCAGGCATTTGAAACTGCCAACAAACTGGAGACAAAATGAGATTTGATAGAGGTGACAGAGCCTACAGCATCAGATTAGCTCTTTGTTTGTCACAGCGAGCAAAAGATGCGGTGTTCAGTCTGACAGACTCGCTCGTGACCTTTATTCTGCCAAGCCAAATGAGAGGGAGGACAGTGAATGCCATTTTGCATCCTGGAACTGTTGCTCAGGAAGCTTGTAAACAGTGATTTGAATAGAAAATGAAAAATCTGAGCACCGAGATTTCATACTGAGCTGTCACTTCTCTGCTTCACCATTTGTGTGTGTTGTGTTTAGACAGAGGTTCAGTTGTCAGCTCTCAGAGAAACGTTCAGATAACAAATACCCACCATGTCCAGATGACTCTTCAGTGTGATGTTATAGCTGAATAAAACTAAGCATAGCAATCCTCAGTTCTCTTCCCTCCTCACTCTTTCCCTCCTACTCTCTCAAACTCCAGTGGAAAGTGGGTTGTTGAAAATTACACCACTCAGTCCGTGCAGGGCTGTCATGGGAAGAGGTGAGAGGGAATATTGGGAAGGTGGGAAAGCCCTGTTTTGAGATGGATATCAAGTGGTCAAGGCCAGGCTGTATCGGGCTCTGAACTACCTGGTCTAGTAGAAGGTGTCCTGGCCCATGGCAGAGAGGTTGGAAATAGATGATCTTGAAGGTGCCTTCCAACCCAAACATTCTAGGATTCTGTGATCCCCTGTATTTACACCAGTCATAGTGACTTATTCTGATCAACATAGTGATTCCCATGACAAAATCACATTGTTGTGGAAACATCACTCTCCTTAGCTTCTTCTCCACAAGTCATAGCAATGAAAGGAAATGTAACAGAAAGATTAAGGGACAAAAGATTATGACTAAAAGGAGAAGAAATTCCAAGATGCAGAACATTCTTCCCGGTTCGTTCATATTTTTATAGCTCAAAATACTTATTGTATACTTCCCATCTTCTCTTATTGAGATTTTTTATCTATAACATTTATCACTTGTATCATTTAATTTCTGACATTTCTTTGCTTGTTTGAGTCTTCCTCTCAGTGAGCACAAGACCAAGCCAGACTCAAGCAAGACTTTGCCCTCGGAGTAGCCTCTGAAGTGTTCCTCTGTCTGTTACACAGAGACATATGTTTTTCCATTTGATTCCAAATGATTTAGACAAATCTCAAGATTCTCACATCTTCACCAAAAACTTACAGGCCCAATATGCTTTGCCTTAGATGTTTCTTGTCTTTGTACTGTTAAGAAAAGAAAACTGAAGCTTTTTGATATCAATCAGATGCAAATTCTGTCAACTCTCTGAAAATATTTTGAGCATATTTATTTATATGTAGACACTACTAAGATTTTCAAATGTTTTATGGCCAGTCTGTCTTTGTTCTTATTTAAGAGATGAAAACCATATTATTTAAACTTCCTCCAGAGGATATATTTATTTTCACTGAATTTTATGGCTGGTGTGAGCATGGAAAAACTGTAGTTGCATTTGTCTGCACTGTAGTAAACTATTCACTGCAGATCTAACTGAGCTAATGGTGCCTGTGAGGATGAAGGGCGATAATACCATGTCCAGTTCTGGGCCCCTCACTTCAAGGAAGACATGGAGGTCCTGGAGCATGTCCAGGCAAGAGAAACAAAGCTGGAGAAGGGTCTTGAGGGTAAGTCATATGAGTAGTAGCTGAGGGAGCTGAGGGGGCTCAGCCTGGAGAAAAGAAGGCTCAAGGAGGACCTTCTCACTCTCTGCAACTCCCCGACAGGAGGGTGGAGCCGGAGGGGTTGGGCCCTGCTCCCGGGGAACAAGGGACAGGATGAGAGGAAATTTCTTCAAGCTGTGCCAGGGGAGGTTCAGGTTGGACATCAGGAAGAATTTCTTCACTGAAAGGTTGGTTAGGCACTAGAAGGGGTTGCCCAGGGAGGTGGTGGAGCTTCCATCCCTGGAGGTGTTCAAGAAATGACTGGACATGGCACTCAGTGCTGTGGTTTAGTTGATATGGTAGTGTTTGGTCAAAGGTTAGACTCAGTGATCTTAGAGGTCTTTTCCAACCTTAAAAAATCTATGATTCTATGAATACTATAATCCTGACAGTAGAAGAGAAAGCACAGTCTGAAAAATCTACCCAGAATTAATGTTTGGGTGGTTACCCTGTACAACACTGCTTTGATGCAATGGTACTGCTAGAAATAAGGAAAAGGCCTTGGGAATATGAACTTGTTTTTTGATGACACCATGGTGTACATCTTTGGCAAACCCTACCTTATCTCCCAAAAGTCAATACTTGATTCAAGAGTGTCATAGAATGAAATCCTGGATCTCAATATCCTTTAATTTTTATTGGTTTGGCCAAATGACAACCACATAATAGGTCCCTGTCTCGGAATCTGTCACCTGTCTAGGTTCAGACCAATAACCTGGGGACAAAAGGCTTTATCCTATTAATAATGTCTTGATTCATTATTTGACAGAAGAGAAGTTTTGAGATGCTGCCTGGTTGAATATGCACCAGAAAGGCCAGTAATGTTACTGAAACATCCTTTGATGCCATCAGTCTGTGTGCATCCTTGCTACCCTGGCTCCCTGCCCATGCAGAGACAAAGAGAAACTTTATGGGGTGTTCAGCTCCCTCTCATTTCCTAGAATTTGCAGCTGGGATCCACTTCACCAAACAATGCACATTTATTGACAGGTAGTCTGACAGCTTTTTTAAGCTGCTTGGCAGCTTGTTTTTAGCAACACATTGTCATGTTCGGTGTTATCACATTTCTTTTAGTTTTGTGTGATACTAAAAGGCCAAACCTCCAAGGCATCAATATGGGGTGCAAAGCAGGACTAGCTCTAAGACACCCAGGAAAATGCACCTTAGGGGTCCATTGATTCTTCTTCTAAAAATGTATAGCTACTCACTTTCCAACCTTGTCAAGGACAAGCATCTTAACAATTGTTTCCCAAACAGCTGCTTTAAGTTGATTTTTTTTTTCTTTTGCCTTAAGCTCGCAGGTGTCTAAGGAAACTAAGCTGAACAGTGTTCACAAAACTCTTCAAACATCTGTGAAATGCAATTCAAATCACTTTCCAGGAAACTTAAGAAAGAATAAGGCACCTTTCTTGGGATGTGATGTGTTAGTCAAACCCTCGACTGCTCAGGAATACAATTGATCACAGTCAGTGGGGAGTCATTGCAGAGCTCAACACCTGCAGTAAGTTGTAGGTGCAGCTCTTCTCTACTGAAGTGAAGGATCCAGAGCATGTCAGTAATCCAAAGTCAGGCACTTTAAGAGATGGCAAAATATTTTTGAGGTGCTTAAATGGGTGAGTAGAACTAATTTTGTTTGATCCTTGCTGGGTTTATATCAGGGTCAAGCAATTTGCGAGATAGTGGGAACTAATACATAGAGCTCCTAAGTTCTTGTTATTTCTTCCGTAAATTAAATGTGTTTGTTTTGGAGAGAGATTTTGATGCCTTTACAGGTTTCCTTTCAGGAAATAAAATGTAAATTATAAATTCTATCATATATGAGCTCCAAAACAGATCCTGTAACATTAAATAAAACTGTCAGGATTGTGCAGTGAAGAAATTCTTACATTTGCTGTATTCTACATGGGCTTTCAAAAATTGTGCCCTCCAATAACCTCAGCTGTAAGCAGCCAAGACAGTAGCAAATAAATTTGGTCCAGTTCAAAAAGCAAACCCAAAAAGCTGCTGGTATTCCCAGTTTATGTGCCTGTCCTTCAGAGTTATTTCAGCAGCAATAACTGCTCCCACTACGTGCTGTGTCCAGAAGAGGAGAAACAACTGGAAGGTCCCAGCAGCAGCTGGCAAGTAACAATGATTGAATTCCAGATGGATCTAAAAAACTAGTGATCCCTCCTGGGAAACTTTGAAAAACATCTTACTTTGCGATGATCCTGTTCACATCACACTCATTTTAAATATTCCTTTTCCTTTGTTCTTGTCACAGAAGGAACAGATGAGCTCCTGAGAAATAATTCCATTTTGAGAGACCAGCCCCCACTAATAAAGGCACAGAGAAGAAACAGGACAGGGAGAGTTGCCATTCTGTTGTGATTTCAGACATCAGCTGTTCATTTGTGCTGTTCACTTGTGCAGTTGCTGTAGCTAAATATGTTTCTAAGGATTTTCTTAGAGCCATGAGGTAAGATATGTTAGAAACAACCTTTGCAGCAACTCACTTGGTCCTGTACCCCCTTGGAGCAGGGCCAAATTATATTGGGCAGAATCACAGAACCACAGAATGGTTTGGATTAGAAGGGACCTTAAAGTTCCTCTCATTCCAACACCCCTGCCACGGGCAGGAATACCTTCCACTATCCCAGGTTGCTCCATGCCACATCCAACCTGTCTTTGAACACTTCCAGGGATGGGGCAGCCACAGCTTCTCTGGGTAACCTGTGCCAGTATCTCACCAGCTCAGCTCAGGTCCTTGGCCACTGAGGTTTGACTGTCTCCAAGGATGAAGATTTCATAGCCTCTTTGAGGCCTTGTTGCACTATTTGACCACCTGCGTGGCAGAAAGAAATTCCTAACTCCCAGCTGCAATTTCTCTTGTTGGAACTCATGTCTGTTGGCTCTCACCCTATCAACTGTGCATGTCCAGAAAGTCTAAATTATCTTCTTCATGCCCTTTGGAGGCAACAAGAAGATCTTCCATCAGTCATCTCTCCTTATCATGGAACAAATCTTGTTGTCCTTGTACATCATGTCCTTGCACATCATGTCCTCGCATATCATGCCCTTTTTATACCCTTAACAATCCTTATGGATCTCTCCTGCACTCGCTCCAGTATATCGATGCCTGTCTTGTATGAGGAGCACCAAGCTGGACACTGCTCCCCTGTGAGTCCACATCTGAACTATTTTCAATTTTTTCAACCAGTTCTCCTCCCTCGAGCTGATACAACCCCCGTGCACATCCCTGAAAGAACATCCTCATGTCAACTAGCAAGGACCAGCTGTTCCACAAGGGAGGACAAGTCAGGATGTGAGGGTGACCCCAGCACAGACAGTGTCCCTGCTGACAGGGTGTAATTCTGAGCACATCAGGTAGACCTCTGTGCTGGAAATGGGGTCTGACCAACCACAGCGAGGGGAGGAACCAGATCCATGTCCCTTCCAGAGAGCCGAGTCAGGATCCAAATGGGATGAGACAAAACACAGATCTGAAGAGAAAGCTACAGCAAAGGTCCAAAGTCCATCCAGTCAGAGGTAGGACTGGAGATCTGCAAACCTACAGCTTAGATTAAGCAGAGACTGAAACACAGGCCTGAGTTTAAATGAGGTCCACAGGGAAAAAGGGCTGGAGGTCCCAGGTGAGGCTCATCTGGGCTGTTAAGACCTGTCACTGCCCTCATGACCCTGACATTGAGATCTTTCTGAAAGGAAGCCCTGCAACCAATGTATTGCCCATTTCTCCTCTTTTCTCTCCTATCCTCTGAAAAAGCTCCTCTCTGTCTGGAAATTAATTGCTTCCTGTGGGTGTTAGCAGAGGCTTTATGCACCGTGTCCTGCAAGCTGGAACTCTGCCATGACATGGAAGGATCTTGAAGAAGGGTGGGAAGAATAGTTCAAACCCCTATACATGTGTGATCTCAGGCTTCTCTTACACAGCCCAACTCATCTCCTGCTAAACAGATAACATGCTCCTGACATGTTCAAAATGCTTTCATTAAGAAAGATAACAATTCTGTGTCATGCCTCAGTTGCCTGAAGGGCTCAAGGAGTGTTCTTTCCTGAGTACACCATTAACCTGATGTATTTGGGGTTGGGTAGTTTCTTTTTCTCAGCCTTCCTTGGAGACATCAGTGATGGTGGTGCTCAGTACTCCAAGGTGGCACAGACAACTCGTGTTCTTTCACAGTCAGAGCACTCAGTGGATTCAGGAAAGAAAATTCCATTTAAGTCAGACAGGCAATGCTCTGGATTTTGTGGATTTAATAGGTTGCCTTTCGCTGCTAGGGAGCAATTAGGATGCAATTTATCTTCAAATGTACAGTAGGAAAAGGACATCCAATTGATTTCCATGCTATGCAACCTTAGGTTTTGGTCACACCTTGGCTTCTCCTTTTCTCTGACAATGACACACACCTGACAAACCCTGAAATTTAAATTCTTTGACTCACTCAAATCTGGGGATGATATTGGGTAATGCTGAGTGCCCAATGATAGACAGAAGGTCAAAATTTAGTAGGATCCCTTGTGGTTTAATAGTCTATGCAATGAAAGCCATTAACTCATTTTGCAATATTGAAAGATGATGGCCTCTGGCATATTAATCCTTCAAATAACTCTGACTTATAGCCCCTTTGGCCATAAAGCCTTACACTTTTCCTCCAATACCATAGAATTGGAAAATGCACTTAGCCTGAAAGTTTCTAGATTAACTATGAAGGAGAAAAAGACTCTACCTGTAGGACTGTAATATCACAGCACTGGAAATTCTCCTGCCAAGCTTGAATAAAATTTATGGAAGTGCTATTTTTTAATTAATTTTATTTGAGAAAGCTCAGGAGATACAATTATGGAATGTCTGAGAACTTATCAATGCCAAGGCAGTCAGCTAATTAAAATCTATTTTGGAAGGGCCATCTAATTTTAAAAACATCTTGTTAATGGCCATCCATAGTTCCAGTGCTGTTTATATCTCAGAAATTAATTTGCCAGCCCCAGAAATGGGTAGATAAGACAACACATTTAATAATTAGACAGTTAAACTTGGGTGAGATGTCATGACTGTGTCATCACTCACAGCAAAGCAGGTCTCTTTAAATCATATGCAGATAGAAGCTGTAAAATAATGGTTAATTATTCTAAAGGAGGACTGATAGCAGCTACCTTCCCTTAAGAAATATATTTGACAGCTTTGTGGAAGAAACATTAACAGTAGATTTTTCTGTCAATTAGAAGAAATTACTGTTCATCTAGTTTGGATAACATTGAAAATCCCTGTCTTTAAATGAAGTCCTCCTTTAGTAAAATAAAATAAAATTTAAAACCTTCATTTGAATTTGGCTGAGATAGAATATCCATCAAAATCCTTGCTGCAAAGGTTAATTCCTCTCACTATTAAAATACATCAGTCTTTTGCTCAGCCTGAATTTGTCCAGCTTAAATTGTATTTTGTATTTCTTACATTCAGACTGATTTGGTGAAGATTCAGCTAAGCTGCTGCATGACAGACAATCATGCCCAGCACATGTCAAGGCCTGTCATAATTATGTCATGTTATACCACAATACAATAGTAATTCTATCTTGTTGTATCATTTCTGAAATTATTAACTGCAGCTCTGACTGAACTATTCTATTTTATTTTTTGTAAACACGTGTCTCCTGTTTTAGCTGTAAAGAAACAATCTGACACTTTGACATCTTAAATAAGAACAGAAAGCATGTTTTCACCACATTAATTGGAGAAAAAGTCGATCTTGCTGTTCAGAGAAATGAAACGAGATATTTAAAGTAGCAGCTTCTCCATTAACTGTGGATATAATTTGGGATTTGCAGTTAAGCAAAGAGTACACTGAACTTACAGCACTGCTGAGAAGGTGGACTCACACTTCTGATGATTGTATTTTGGAAAGGCTTTGTGTTGTGTTTATATTTTGGGAGTCACAGTGAAAGAAGAGAATTTATTTTGAGTCAGAGAAAGAGCTGCTGAGCTCTGATGAAATATGCATTACAGTGTATACTTGATATTCACTCCCATTTTTTTGCTATTGTTGCTGTCAGGTTTTCCTGGAGCAAGGACACATCTAACAGAACCACAAAACAATAGGCTGCTTCAGCAGTCAGAGTGCAGGTGCCTTTGAAGAAAAGTCTGTGGGTAAGGTCTAGGTAATTTCACAAAATCACCTTTATTTCTCTCTGTTATACCAAATATAAGGATGGACAGGTCACTCCTGGTACCAGGTTGGTGTCCCATGACCTGGCCAAGTGTCTTCTGTAGGTGCAGAAAAGGAGAGAATAACGAACTGATGGTTTTTGGATTCTGCATCATGTGAACAAGGAAGCCATCAGGAAGTTTTTCTGCAAGGTCTGTTTTGAGAAGAACACTAAGAGTCAATGAGAATTTCTAAAGTGTGTTCACACCTTGACTGATGAAGCCTCATCCATAGACCTGCAGTATGAGCTCTGGAGTTTGACCCTCTGTAACAACCAGGGTTGACTGTAGAGGCCACGGAAATGGCTCACATGGATGTATGTGGAAGCTGATGGACTGTGCTCACTGCTGGAGAGCTGGTGTAGAAAGGGGAACTGAGAATAAAATGGTTGTTAGGACCATGAGTGCTTCCATCCTGGCACACTGAGAAATATTTAGGCTGCTGGATGCTCCTAAAATCTAAACATAAATGAAGTTTTTGGAGCTAAGTGTTGGCTGCAGCTGCTCAGTCACGATCCTTGCTCTTGGTTTTATGTTCACCAGCTGGAGGTACCCCACACATCCCACAGAATTTTCAAATTCTACCAAAAGTTACACTAACCTACAGTGTAAGAAAGGCAGATCCTGTGTGTGCCAGAGTTGTATCCTCCACCCCTGGTGCACTGACCTCAGTTTTACTTTTGCAGTTGTTTGTCCCGACACTTTCCTTTTGTAATACACTTTGATCAAAGTAGTGGCTTCATTTGGCTGCACTGTAAATGGATTTGATCACTGAGAATGAGAAACTTGGTTCACTTGTGAAGGTTCTCCATGTTTTTCTGTCAATGAAAATTCAGAATTGAATTTTAATGACTTGGTTATGCCATTTTCTGTAACTCACCAGTACAGAACAACAAACTCCTTGGATGCTTGAACAATTTGTGTATGTGCCTGCTCTGTCATGAAACGCAGTGACTTTTTTTTCTGGAAAAAGAAAAGAAAAAATTAAAATATAGATTTTTTTTCCATTCATATATTGACAAAATTTGCGAACTCCGGTAATTAAAATATTTTATGTGACCTTACAGACAACAAAGCTTGTCCACATATGTCCTTTTCTTTCAATACCTTTGTACTGTTTTCTGCATGGTTTTGGTTCTAACAGAAAACTATGATTTCTTTGAGGCAGAGACTTGATGCTCATGTGTGTCACACTTCTTTAATTTTGTCCGAGATTTCAATGAAACCAGAGGTTTCTTGTGTGTTTATCACACAATAGACAGTAATATCTTATGGTAACAACTATATTTCCATTATTTTTTATTTTTACTTTTTTTATTTTTTGCCTGATATTTGAATGACCTCCAATAAACTTCCAGAAAATTTCTTTTCTAGGAAAAAGTTAGAGCATTTTGACCACAAGTTCTGTGACAAGATAAATAAGGCTGGGCTGGCTGGTGCTTTAAGCAATCTGGTCTAGTGGAAGGCATCCCACCCCATGACAGGGGGAGGAATAAGTGATCTTTAAGGTCCCTTCCAACCAAACCATTCTAGGATTCTATTAAATGCTGGTTTTCCAATTATTTTTTTTTTTCTTATTTTTGCAGAAGGTGATACCAGCCAGGGTGAGCAAACATACTAAAGGCTTTAAAATGCTTCATTGTTTTAAATTTATTAACCAGATTATTATTTTTCTTATACTCTGGAAGATAGGCATGCCCATACTACTAATCCATGGGGATCTCTCAGACTACCTGACCAAAAACTGTCTCAATCATTACTGTTAGACCATGTTTTAGAAAGGCATCCAAGTCTTCATAATGAGGTATGGACAGATGGTGTTGGGATGGGGCAGAGACTTCAGTTCCTGACACCTTAAGGAGTTTGTCCTGACTTTCCAGTGGCTTCTGTGTTGTGCAGGCAGCCAGACCTGAAAGGGTTCTTCTCACAGTCCTGGGGAAGACAAGTGAGGCCATTTCCAATTAATTGTGATCACTGCTGAAACTTTTTAAGGAGCACTGAATGGGCTTGCAACTTTAAAAAAAAAAAAAAAAAAAAAAAGGGGGGGGGGGAGAGCAGGGAGGGGGTGAAAAAAGCCCTGCTGCCAAATTGTGATTTAAACTGAGATTGGCATCAGCAGACATTTCCACATCAGCCTTTAGCACATCTGGTCCAGACCAAACAAATAGAAGATTTATTCTGTCAGTGAGATCATTTAGCATTCCTTTTTATGCTTCAGAAAGAGCCTGTACCTGTCAGTCACCAAAGCACTCGGCTTTTGGTGGCTGGGCTCTGTTGCTCTTTCTGACTACCCTTGATCTGAGACTTCTAAGAAGGTTTGTGTTCACCCGCTCCACCTGGGAGACCGGTACCCATGCCAAGTTCATTTCCATAGTCTTATAAAAATCTCCTGGAGGATTTCAAACATCTGCTCATAAGTAAAGAAACATTGTCTTGAGATATAACAATAATATAAAGGGCAACTGAACCTTCCTTGCAAATAAAACTGAGCTAATAAATTATTTTGTTTCAACAGTTTTATACAATTCAAACAAAAAACTGAATAGAGCTAAACAGGCACACACACACATGAAAAATCAGGTGTGAAGGGGTTTCTTCTAATACTTTTTTTTTTTCCCTTTTGGTCAACAGGTTTGCTTTGTTTTGTTTTGTTTTCTGAGCACTTGATGATAATTGTTGAAAAGAAGAGCTGAGGTGAGCAGCTCCAATGGGTAGCAGAGGGTCCTATGTGGTGCACAGTGGGAGGTTCTGAACTGGAGGAACCTCAGAGGAGGCAGAGAGACGCACCAGGAGCCTGAATCTCACACCACAGCAGCTGATGGACCTGGGTGAGGCAAGGAGCAATGGTGATGAAGCCACAGACATCTACAAAAGAAGTCCCTTGGGAGCAATATCAACCAGAGCACAGCAGAACAGTTTGCACAGCAGTTGGCATGGAAGGGTGTGCAGGAAGGGCACTGGAGCTCTGTCATCCCAACTAGGGAGCAGTGGTGTCCACCCAGCAGAAGTCCATGACTTCTCTGTGCTCTGTACCCAGCAGGACTGACACAGCTCTCCAGGCAGGGCTTCAATGGGAACATGCTGTCACCCCAGTGTCTGGTTGCAAGATGGGACCTGCTCTTACCCCAGTGCCAGCCAACAGAAGGCAGCACAGCTGTGGGAGTTGTGCCTGGGTAGAGGAACCCTTCCACTTAAAGGCAGAGCTCCAGAGGGAGGTGAGTGGTTGGAGGAGCTCTGCAGACAGGACACGTGATACAAAGGATCTCTGTGCCTTCTCCACCTGGCTGGACACAGTGACTTAAGGGACAGGGGGCAGTGGTGACCGGTCCCTGCCTGGCACAGCAGGCATGTCTCTTCTGTGAGTGCCCCATCCACCCAGGCTCTGCAAGTGAAAACAAACAATAAAAGAGAACAATGGTTCATTTAGCAGGGGTGTGTCACTGAGGTTAAATCAGATTGTACCCTGCATCCAAACCACTTCAATAAAGAATCAAAGATGGGTCATTATTGTAGGAGACTCCATGAGACCTAATTCTCAAAAGGCCCAATGTGCAGACAGGACTCACTTCTTAGAGAAGCCTGGTGCCTGCCCGGGACCCAGGTTAAAGAGGTGAAGATAAAGCTTCCTGCTCTGGTACAGCCCTCAGATTATTATCCATTACTGATTTTTCAGGTTGACAGCAAGAGAAGTCACCACAAGAAGTGCAAGGGCAGTCAAGAAAGACTTCAGAGGCTTGGAATGACTGATTAAGCTATCAGGAGCACAAATAGTGTCCTTTATCCTTCCAGTTCCTTTCAATGATGAGAGAAGAAATAGGAAAATCCAGCAGACTAATACTTGGCTCCAAAGCTGGTGTCACCAGCAGAATCTGGGATTTTTAGGTCATAGATCAGTCTACATGACACCAGGCCTGCTGGCATCAGACAGGTTCACCTGTGTCAAAAGGAGAAAAGATCATTGCACAGGAAGTAACAAGGCTCACTTAAAGAGCTTTAAACTAGATTTGAAGGGAGAAAGGGCTAAAACCAGGATAACTACAGATAAGCCTGGGAATGACATGCCGGTGGTTGAGGAGTGGTGTGCTAGCAAAGGTTCTTCAGTCTGCTGTATCCTTGGAGGTAGGGGATGGAGTTCCATGTGGCAGCAAAGATGCAAAGGTTATTAATGTGTTAGAAACCATGGAAGAACCTGAGAATGCTCATGTAGGAATTAGGGCTTCTCCCCATAAAAAAGTGGCAGGATCAGTCTGTGTCAATGCACGCAGCACGGGCAACAAACGTGAGGAGCTGGAAGACATTGTGCAGCAGGAAAACTGTGATGTATTTGCCAGCACAGAAACATGGTGGGATGACTGGCACAGCTGGAGCGCTGCAAGAGGTGGCTGTAAACTTCAGAAGGGATTGGCAAGGAAGGAGAGGTGGTGGGGTAGCCAACCCTGTTTGGTAGGGAGAGTTTTGATTGTTTGGAGCTTAATGTTGGTTGAGTGTTTATGGGCAAGAGTCAGGGGCAAGGCCAACAAGGCAGAGATCATAGTAGGAGTCTGCTATAGACCACCCAACCAGGATGAAGAGGCAGACAAAATTTTTTACAAGCAGTGAGGTAAAGTATCATAACCGCTGGCCCTCCGTCTCGTGGGGGACTCACCAGATGTCTGCTGGAAGTGAAACACAGCAGAGAGGAAACAGTCCAGGAGGTTCCTGGAGTGTGTGGAAGAGAACTTCCTGACACAGCTGGTGAGCAATCCAACAAGGGAAACAAACTCTGAGCTCACCTCCTCATCAGACAGAAAATGGAGGCACGTCAGGTATGGAACATGTCAGCTATTAAACGGATTTGACAATAAGCTCCAACAGTCTGAACAGGAACTGAAGGCAGCTGAAGGAGCTGAGGGATGTTTAGACATGCAAAATGCAATTACCTGCACTGGAATTTCAGTGTGATCCTGGAGTCAAACTCCCTTATTAACAATGAAGGCTCCAGACAATTTTATTATATTCCTGTTTCTGTAGGAAGGTGAATGTAAGGGATGGATGGATGGATGGATGGATGGATGGATGGATAATGTGGAAGAGTAATACTCCTCTGACTTTTTTATATTTGAAGATTAATGTTTTTTGTGTAGCTTATTTTTATGTCATTAAAAAATTGAGCCTAAAACTTGAGTAACGTATTGCCTGTAGTACAAACTGGGTGCACAAGGGAGTCCAAAGGTGTTTGTATCATAGTCTTCTGCTCATGAGCTTGGTCTACTGCATGTAAACATCACTTGTTGGTTCCTTAGGGAATTCCAACAACCACAATATGAAACCTCAAATTCTTATACAAACACTTGTCTAATAAGCATGTGAAAGTACCAATATTGCTTTATCTACCTGAAATGCTTTGTAATGATCATCTGCCAAGAATCACTAACTTGTTCCCATTATCAGACATGGAAATGTTGCAGTTTAATGAGGAATTCCAAGGGATAATATTCACTCTCTTAATAGTTTTACTTGATGTTGTGTCATTGTAATAGACAACATTAATATTCTCATTTGAAAATAATACCCTCACTCAAAAATGTTTCAGCTGTTCCCTTAAAATAACAGCTGCTTAAAAGCATATAAAAAAGGAACAATTTGCAAATGAAGTCTTATGATTAGGACACAGAGGGTGTTATTATTCAAACAGGCTGACTCCTTTCTGGAAATGCATATCTCCACAAACTCGCTTAGTAAAGAGCAACAAGAAGAAATATGTTCACTTAAGGTTAAGATTCATGACAAGGGCCAAATTCTGAGTGCCCTGATTAGCTGCTGGAAAAGCCAATGTGTTTCTCTCTACTGATTATGGACAAACACTAAAGAGATTTTCTTCCTAAGCTAAAATCAACACTAGTGTAGCTATCTTCCTAAAAGGTGTGGAATAAACATGGTACCGATGCTCTGACCTGGGACTGATGCTGTCAGGATTTCATATAAACTCAACCCAAGTTATGGTCCTGCTGCAGAGATCAATTTGCTCAGTTCAGTGGCTTGTGTAATGCAAGAGGTCAGAGGAGACAGTTACAATGCTCCCTCCAGCCCTTTCCAGTCTATGTGTGAAGCCATTAAAGCAAAAATTATGGAAACTGAATTCTGCTTTCCATTGTTTTTTGATGGACAGGGTCCCAGATCTCGCTCCATCACTTTTCTCATATGTTATGGAATTGAGTCACATCACTGTATTTGTCTAAGCTGTAGAATCTGGCTAAGAAGAGCAGCAATCTATTCAGGTAATGAACAATGATGCAATATAACTGATTTCTTTTCCAGCTCAGCCCTCCTAAACTTAGGATGCAGCATCAAAGCCACAAAGGAGACAATTGATCCTCCTACTGGGTAACACTTGCAATCAAGGAAAAGGGAAATGAACAGAGGAGAGGGGGACAAAAGAACAGATCTTGACAAAAAAAGAGGTGTGTAAAGAAGAATGAAGGAAGTTGAATGAAAAGTAGAGGGGGAAAAAAAGAAAGTTTTAATATATGCGGTCATTGCATAAAGACATTGTAATTGGCCCAGGACAAAAATAGTGGCAAAATGGCTTTGGGGGAGCTTAAAGATGATGTTAATCCTCTCCCTGGTTCCAGCAGTGTATTGTCACTACCTGAAAACCACACAAACATCAACAGTTGTAAAACGTGTGTCTTGAGATTTTGAATTATATCAGTTAAATAAGCATAGAACCAACCTATGTATCTCTATATTTACAGTGCTCAGTCACCCAGTAGTTGAGGTGAGCTTCTTATAGGTCTCCTTGGGAACTGTTTTGTAAAGATGATCTTGGAGGTCTTTTCCAACCTTAATCATTCTATGACTGTAGAACAGATTAGGTTAGACCAGAGTAGAACTAAAGAGGTGGCTAAAGGCTCCTTGTCTGTCACGGGAATAAAATATTTTGCCTGTATGGCAGTAACTGAGATAGATAAAGGAAATCCTCTGAAGATGGCAACCATTTGGATTTTTGATTTTTTTTTTTCATTTTTTGGTTTCTCTACAGCCAAGAAATTGAACCTTCAAGCAGGGACATATCATGGATTCCTCTCCAGGTTGGCATAACAGCCCATCAGTTTTCATCAACCCATCAGTGCTTCTTACCCTGATTTGATGTAAGGAAAAGAGATATTCTAGGCCAGCCTCAACCCAGGAATCTGAGGAGATGAACCAAATCATTAGAATTGGGAGCCAGTCACCTACCTGCATGTTCAGCCTCTTATTCCCCTTGTGCACCATTTCCCCTGGACTGACATGGGAAGAAATGTGCAGACTGTAGGGAATCAGCTGTTCACTCTCAAACTGTCTCACATGGAGCCAGTAAGACCAGAATGTGGCTCTACCACACCAGGCTGCCTCTCCTACAGGGAGACTTTGCAGTAACATCTTTTTATTTTCCAATAATGAGTGGACACAAAGGTTGTAACCCTGTGACATTTGTTCAAGATGCCCCTGGAGGTCAAACTACCCAGGCTATGGACCCAAGAACTAAGTCAAAGTAACCTGATCTTCAAAAGCACTGAACTCTGAATAACTTTAAGAAGAGGTCAACTTCTCTGAAAACTAGTTTTCTTTGATTTAAGGGCCTAATTATGGATCTAGCTACCCAATATGAAGCATCTATATGAAAAAAGTTCAAAACTAGCTAGGGGAATTAGCTACTGAGATCACATTAATTTCAGCACCTTTGAAAATAGCTGCCCCAGGTTTAAAAAATACATTCATAACTTCATTTTTTTTTCCCCTTTTGCTGCTAATTATTCTTATCTCAACCCCTTTTCTTAAAATCCATACAGCATTTTGGCAGCTGTGTTAATTCATATAGTACCTCTACACATGTTTTTTTGCTGTTTCTTTCTTGTGATTTTCACTGTGACATATGATTATTATCCTTATTGCTTTATTCTCCAGTTTTCCTACTTGCCATCCTTATCCACATAGTAAATTCTGTTGCATTCCACCCCAGCTGCTTTGCTATTTGTTTTGATAAAGGCAAGTCTTTGGTCCTACAATAACAAGAATTGCAGTGTGTTACTTGGCCAGAGAAACACTTCTAATGCTCCCACCACCCATCCTTTCTTTTAGTGACAAAATTATGCTCCTTTTCAATATAAAGATGCTCAAACAAAGTTTTCTGATTCAAACTATCATTATTTGCAACGATTTGGTTTTGGCCTCCGTAGGCACTCAGATTTTCATGTGTGGCCCAACCTATATGTGTGGAGGAACAGGAAAAAGCAGCAGAGACTTGGAGAAAATGCACCACAGGTTAACAAATAATTGACTTACCTGTGGATCACTGCTGTTGGTTTCTTCATTATCCTCCAGTTTTTACTTGGACATGTGTAGCAATCAATAGTCACATATGACATGCCACGTTGAAGCTTATTCCCCTCTTGTGGCATTTAATAAACAAGATTGTAACTATCCTGTGCTGTGACTCCTAAAGCACAGTCTGCTGATAGTCTGCAACAACTCATCAGAGTTGATTGACATGGAAACCAAACCCAAACAACAAAAAATTCCCCTTTCTCAAAAGCTGTGTGATGTTTCATTTATTTTGTACTGTCCAGGACTGAAATTTCTATAGGCTCCTAAAATTTTCTGTGCCTGGGGAGATCCTCATTATACAACATTAATGCAGCACTCCTCCCATACACAAGACATACAGGACATGGACCCAAAGTGACTCAAGAAAAACTCCACAGTTTCCAAATCAGTGGTTATTATTCCTTGCAAACCAGCTAACTAGCAAAGTGATTGATTTTGACCCCCATGACAAAATTTAATATTTTATATTGCAAACAAAGTTGCTGGAAGTAGTAAAAAACCTCCAAATTTAAATGAAAAAAAAATATGCATATTTTTTAGAGCTTTTCAAAGACAGTTGGAAGAGACCAAATACTTTTAAGGAATCTAAAGAATCACCAGCTTTTATTATTCCAGTTTTTCCTAATTTTCTGCTCTTTTTTCTTAAAAGCTTAATTTTTCAAAAATTCCTTTTGTGTGTGGTTTTTTCTTTCTTTTTTCTTCTGCTCAAATTTACAAAATGTGCAGTGAATTAGCACATAGAAATGGCAATCACCTAGGGGACTTGGCTCCTAAATCCTCATTATCTTCAGAAACATGTTTCAGTGGTAGTGGAAGCCTGTCTAATTTCATAAGAATTTGCTTCCAGCCATGATTTTCTGGTTTACACCCCAGTGACTGAACAAGGGACTAAAAAAATAATTTTATTATCTTTTATAACCACAGATACAATTTAAGAAGAATAATTCTCCAGCAGTATATTCCCCATTAGTCCTACTATTAAGACAGCTTTTCTTTCCAGTTTTTCTTGAATCTCAGGCACCTGAATTTTGTCAGTTTTGCTAATTTGAACACCATGAGTTTCTGGAGGCACTGGATCTTATATTGAGATATCTTAGCAGTGTAATGCCTGAGACATTTTTGATGCAGGTAAACTAGCACAGTGTGCAATATTTAATCATGGTTTCTGAATCAACATAGGCCATTCTTCATTTCCACGAGGAATTTTGAGGGTTTCTATTGTATTTCAAAGGCTAAAAAGGTTTAATAGTATGAAAATATTCTGCCATTTGGCCTATAGGCCAGAAAACTGCAAATAGCTGTTTAGTTTACCCATAGAGATGTAGTAGTGTTGCCTCCTGAAGTCCCATGTGAAATTCTTTATTTTTTATATTCTTCTGATGTCCCAGGCATCAATGGATCTCGGACATGAATATTGCACTAAATGCCTAATTGGCATAGGAAAGCTGCAAAAAATACTTAGTTTTCTGTCGAAAGAGTATCAGCACCAGTACACGTTAGTAAAATGAGTTATTGCAGGACATCACCTTTTGCCTATTGCAACAATCATAAAATCATAGAATTTTATTAGGTTGAAAAGACCTTTAAGATCACTGAGTCCAACCATTAACCCAGCACTGCCATGCCCACCACTAAACCATGTCCCCCAGGTGCCACATTCACATGCCATGATCCGAGTCTCAGCCATATTTTCTGTTTGTGAAGTCAAACTCCAAGGAATAAAACTGACAACCTCTCCATCTGAGCTGCTGTAACTCGAGCCAAACTTGGGTTTAAAGCATGAAACTTGACAGTACAAAAAATTCTAAGGCCTGTAAAAGAGAAAGAGGCTGTGTAACAGAAACATGCATCCATACACACTTACATTCATATATGCAAACAAAAGCACACTTCCTTCTCCTTCAACTTTTCCAAAGCCCTCAATTCCTATCTCCAGCTTTTGTTCCAGAACCCTCCAAAGTAACTAAGCTATAAATGGAGCTGTGAAAACTCAATAAACTGGGAGAAGTGCCTGAATTTTGCTTATCTACTTTAAGAGGTTTCAAGGAATATATAGATACTCCACAAAAGCACAGTGAAATTGTGTTGACGAAGGTGTCAAAATATGTACATACAGGAAGGGATAGCTTGAGACAAATTTAGACTTAAAATGGTTTGTTTTCCTGAGGTTGGAATCTGCCAGAACGTTCACTTATCTGTCATAGATCTGTGATGTTGAATACATTTTACAAAAGCAAGAAAGCAATTCAGCAAAGATTGCAGGAGAGACTGAAGTTAAGTGTCATCTAGGAATGACTTCTTAGCCATGGGCCATGGGAGAGCTTATCAATATAATACAAGAAAACATCAGAAACATCAGCAATTTTTAATGTGGGATCAAAGGAGTTTTGCATAAATGCAAGGCAAGGAATTCTTCAAGAAAGAAGAAAAAATGTGTGTGCAAACAGTGCAGCAGGATTCAAAATCTGTCTGCAATGAGGGTGCAGAGTCATATAAGAAGTGAGTCTAGAGGATGCCACCAAGATTATTAGAGGGATGGAGCACCTCTGCTATGAGGAAAGGTTGAGAGAATTGGGATTGTTCAGCCTGGGAAAAAAAGGCTTTGAGGTGATCTAATTGTGGCCTCCCAGTATCTGAAGGGGGCTGACAATAAGGATGGAGAGAGACTATTTACAAAGCCTGGAATGACAGGACAAAGGGGAATGGCTTCACACTGACACAGAGATGGTTTAGATTAGATATTAGGAAAAAATTCTTTACTGTGAAGGTGGTGAGGCCCTTGCACAGGCTGTCCAGAGAAGCTGTGGCTGTGTCATCCCTGGAAGTGTTCGAGGTTAGGTTGGATGGAGCTCAGAGCAACCTGCTCTAGTGGAAGACACCCATGGCAGGGAGGTTGGAATGAGATGATCTTTAAGGCCCCTTCCAACCCAAACCATTCTGTATTTCTATGACTCTATGAATAAATGCTCAGCTCTACTGGATCATAGACTAATGCAGGTTGGAAGGGGCCTCAGGAAGTCCCTACTCAAACCTTCTACTCAAAGCAGGGACAGCTGTAGCTCAGGGCTTGATCTAGGTGGTTGCTTAAAAGCTTTGAGGAGGAAGACTGCACAACCACTTTGAGCAACCCTTCCCAGTGTTTGACTGCCCTCATGGTGAAATTTTCTCTTTAAATCTTACCTGGACTTCTGTTTCAGCTTATGGCCTTTTACTCTCATCCTTCTGTCATGTACAACTATGAGCAGCCTGGTTGTGACTCCTTGGACACTCCTCAAATTCAGCCAAAGGGCTGTTGTTACTTACCATTCCTCCAGCTACCAAAATCTCCCAGATAAACAAATCCATTCCCCCAGCCTCTCCTTATGGGGTAAGTGCTCCAGTGCTGCCCTCCACTGAATTCACTGCAATTTATCATTGTCTTGCCTATATTGAAGGGACCAGAACTGGACACAGTATTCCAGGTGTGATCTAATAGTAACAGATGATTTGAACAATCATTAAATGGTTCGAGTTGGAAGGAACCTTCAAGATCATCTGATTCCAACCTCCTTGCCATGGGCAAGGATGCCACACACCAGATCAAGTTGTCAAGTTGCTTGTGGCCCCATCCAACTTGGCCTCAAACACTCACAGGAACGTTGAAGTCAGCAAAGAAAAAAGACAATTTCAAACCACTGTCAATATACCTTTGTATAAAAAAATTCTCCCAAATTTTACTGTAATTACCATTGGAAAATACAAAGAGGGAAAATTGCAAGTGGGAGCTGGAAATCATGATGCTGGTACTATTCCTGGCTCATTCAATGGCCAAGTATGAAAATGTAAGCAAGTTGCTTCCCATCTGTGCCTCAAAGTAAAATGGGCTTGAACAGCAAAGTTTTCAAGCAGGAAACACAGAGGAACATATGTTTATCCAGAGCATCTTACACCATGTGAAGCACATGGATTCCACTTTTTATTACAGTTTGCATAACTCATGTCTACCTGTACATTTAAGGACCAGAGATCTCTGGAAAATTTTAAAAAAAAACGGTTTGTTCTGAAAGCTGTGACCTCCCTGGAGCACTGGCTCTGGCCATGTATTTATCTCTCTCTCTCTGTATCTCATCTCTCTCTATATAGAGAGAGCGATAGATATTCTCTTATTTGACTTTTTTAATTAGTAATACAGTCATTTTAGACACAGGGAAGTTGGTGCAAAGACTGTAAGAGGATGGTGTAATAGATGTTGCTTGAAGGTACAGCTTCTGCTGGAACATTAGTATTGAACTAAACTTGGGAATGCACTATATCAGCCCAGCTTAGTTCCTTTAAATCACAACCTCTTTTTACCACATACACACACACAAAAAAAAAGCTCCAGGTGTATATTTAAAGCCAATTAATTTATTACTACCACAGATTCCAAGCCATGTCATTACAGAACTTCATATAAACAGCAAAAATTAATGACTTTTCCTTTTTTTAGAATTAAAACCTTTTTCAAAAGGCCCATTTTTAAGTAGTAGCTTTGAATTTGGATAGAGGATTGCATATTGCATCAGAAGCGTGTCTTGTGGTAACAAATCACTCACATTTGGGGTTATAAGACCCTCAACAATGTGTTAGTTCCCACTGCTGAGACACTTTAGCATTTGGGCTCATGGCCAGAGGGAGCAGAGATAATCTCCTGAGAACAGGAGTCAGAAATAAGCATCCACATAGAAGAATATATGTCTGCATAGAAGACTTTTTAAAGTGTTGGCGAGTACCACTCTTTAATATTGATGGAAAGAAATGAGCTGGTTTAGGTGATTTTTTTCTCAATATATATGTACAACAGGATGAAGGAACACTGTGAGTGAAATCTCTCTGTGCACAGACTTCAAATTACCTCTATGTGGCTGTGTCAATGTGCATTCTTTGTACATGTACATTGTAATAATCTTACTCCACAGGACTGCCATTTTAAATATTTCAGTTCTTCCATAAATGAATGAAAAACAGTTCAAATACTCATTGTTCATTTTCACACCATTTTAAAGCTTCCTAAAAAGTTCAGGGAGTCTTGGGGTTTTTTTATGGTAAGATCCCATATGGATATGCCCATGCAAATTATTCTCCTAACACATGGAATTTTCTCTCTAGCTCTGGGTCTATCCTCATTCTCTCGGCTGTAAGTCTGTAATAACTCCATAAAGGCTCCAAAGCTCACCAAGAATGTAAAATTAATGCAGTACTGATCAAAGATTGCATTGTCTACTCATGTTAGGCTCCGTTTGGACTTACACCAGTGTGATCCCAGGGGAAGGTGGAAGCTCCTTGTTCTTCTTTTCTCCCTCCTTTCACGCAAACTCTGCCAAAACTGATGACTTCTTCCTCAGCTGGTTCCCAGGAGCCAAGTGGTCTTTCCCTGTCTTCCCCTGGCTAATGTGAGCCGGTTTTCCCCTTGTATACAGCTGCCCTAATTCTTAGAGCATTTCATCCTTTTCACTTTCTAAATGGAAACGTTAAATTTTTCACAGAGGAGGTGCCCTGGGGGGGAGTTTTGCTCACACCCAAGAACGGATGTCAGTTAATATTTGGACATGATTAATTAACAGTAAACCCTAAGGCAAACTTTGCTATTATGAAAATAAGACAATATTCCAGATTACATGAGCGTCTGCCTATATGACAAAGTTACCCAGATGCTCTGAAATCAACAAAGATTTGTCACAGATATAGAGGGAGTTATTATTTTATGAATTTCATGTTCAGATGAATTACTTTTGTCCCTCTTAGACAATGTAGGAACGACCCAGGGAAAAACCATTATTTGAATTACCTCTCAGACGTTTTCAAGCACTGGTATAAAGTTTTCTAATTTTGCAGAAAATTATTTGGAGCTCATATTCTTTTCCTAGTCAGTGTTTAATTGGTATTTTACCACGGAAGTGGAAGGCTAACCTTAACCTGCAGTGTATGTAAACCTTGAATTATATTTGCAGCTCTGTCTTGGGTGGAAAACAACCTCTGTTTTGACAATTAGAGCTGAAAAACACCATGGATCAGCTTGAGAGACAAAAACTAGTTTTCTTCCAGAAGAAACTAAAGTAGGTCATCATGTAGGCAAATTAGAGTCAGACATATTCTAAGAGAGTGCAGATGCTGGGATAACTAAATGAACTCCAGCACTGAAGGGCTGAAAACCCTGGAATAGGGAGGCAGGTGGGGAGATGCACAGCTATATAAAAATTGGATTGAATGTGTAATGGCAGATATGGCCAGAACCTTAATTTTATGTCTTATCCAAAAGTTATAGGAAAATGCATAATAGCCCTTCATTACCACAGAAAATTACACATTTGTTTTGCTTCATAAAATAAGGATGTCAACATTTTTCTGCCATGGAACATTATGGACTCTTTCCCAAGGCAGTAAATAAGTATCTGAAAATGTTCTAACACTTATTCAGGTATTTTCTTCTACCTCAAGCCCTGGTCTAGATGTATTTAGAGACACTATAAAATTGCATATTCTGATTATGAGAAAAAAACTTTATGACGAGATCAACTAAAACTTATGTTTATTTTGTATTAACTTTTCAAGTAAGAATTTGAGAAAATAAAAAAGTAACTTTTTGTAGAACACAGAAAGTGCTTGGGAAAGTCTGAAGCCAGAATAATACAATCAAATGGCACAGGAAAGCAGGCTTTCAAAATCTGATTCCTCTTCCAAGTTCAGCAAATAAGTTTGTGTTCCCTCATTTAGAAATAAATAAATAAATAAAAGCTTTTGCAAGACATTGCAAATGCAGTTAGAACAAAGAACTACACAGTTGACACCCATAATCCCACACCTCTAAATGCAGCATGACAAAGGCAAGAAATGAGTTAATTCTCTCAACCACACTTAAATTGCAATCCTAATCCTTATCAATCTGTTGACTTAATTATCACTGATTCATAACAGCTTTTTAATTCTGACATGAACATTTGTCCTGTTTTAATTGTGGCATGATTCCATCTCTAATGATAAATTTGTGCAATGATGGCTCGTGAGCTTTTATTTTTGCAGGTTCTGGATTCCTTTAATAAGTGAGCAGAAGGAATTTCAACCAGAAAATGTAGTTTTCCTCTGGGAAAGTCTCAGCTGATATAATTTCTCTCCTGTTGCATAATGCTACCATTGAAATGTGCTAAGGTCAGCTCAGGGCAAAAGATAATAGGGGATCATTTTGCTCTACTCCCCTAATGTAACATCTTTCAGGATATATCCCAGAAGTGTACTCAGATTCCTGGTCCAAGTAGTGATAAGTGCCAGTTGTGTACACATAGCAGAAATAGGAGAGGAGAAGTAGTAGAGGCTGAATGAATCCTTCACATCATGCACATCATTTTTAAGCTACATGAAAGAGCAGGACTCGCTGCTACATCTTCATTTGTGTCCCCCACCATTATAATCAGAGATGGGAAGTGAGGGGTTTGGAGCACAAGGAGCAGATGAGGGAGCTGGGAGGGTTCAGTCTGGAAAAAAAGGAGGCTCAGGGGGGACATTCTGGCTCTGCAACTCCCTGACAGGAGGGCGGAGCCAGGGGGGGATTGGTCTCTTCTCCCAGCTAACTAGTGACAGGATGAATGGAAACGGCCTCAAGTTGCACCAACGGAACTTTAGGTTGGATTTGGGGAAAAAAATTCTTGACTGAAAGGGTGGTCAGGCATTGAACAAGCTTCCCAGGGAAATAATGGAGTCAGGATGCCTGGAAGAGTTTGAGAGGCGTGTGGATATGGCACTTGGGGACGTGGTTTAGCAGTGAACATGTTTTTCTGGGTTAACAGTTGGACTCAATGATCTTAGAGGTGTTGTCCAACCTTAATGATTCTATGAGGTGAATAAGGTTCAGTTTAATGTTGTTGTTTGAAATTCAATTACTAAATGGAGAGTAAAGTTATTAATTTTTGTGAGAGACTCCAGTTAAGGTGTCTCCAAGTGTGCCAGAGGAAAGGATTAAAAGTCAAAATTATCAGCAGAAATAGATTTAATTCAAAAAGTCTAAGTACAAAATTCTAGGTTTACACAGTAAAAAATAATTGTGCTGGCAAAGAATGAGAGATGTTTGACTATTCTCCAAAAATACCTGCCTACTATAGGAACAGTAACTCATCTCTGTTATCCTGTTTCAGAGTTAAACAGAAGGCTGGGAGATATAAAGATTTCTGAAACAAGTTGAATAATTTCACTATACTCTGAGGCTTCATCTGGACAATGTGTGTCAATAAAAATAGCAAATGGGTCTAGAGGGAAGCAAAAGAATCCTTAGAGATACAGAAAATATGAGAATGGGGAAAGACTGAAAAGATGAGAAAGATGCAATTAAATAGGAGACAAGAGATGTAGCTGTTCCTAAAGAGTTTGGGAAGGATTTGGACAAGGCTTTCAGGCACAAGGGGGTGATCCTGTACATTCCTGGGGTGGTCCTGTACAGGGCCAAGAGTTGGATTTGTGGGTCCCTTCCGACTCAGGATATGCTGTGATTCTCTGATTCAATGAAAGACTTCTGAACCTGGTCCAAGTATAAATGTTCACAGAACTCTGAAAAGATTAAAAGACCACAAGAGAAAAAAAGAAAAAAGAAAAAAAACCACACAGAGACATTGTGGGCAAAAGAAACCTATGTCATGGGAGCTGCAAATCTTGAATTCTCCAACCATCTGGACTAGTGGTCCCGAGAAAATCTTCTTCCTACAGGATGGATGAATGCCTTGTAAAACACTTCAGTGCAGGAAGGACATTGAGGTGCTGGAGCAGGTCCAGAGAAGAGCAAGGCTGAGGAAGGGCCCTGAGCACAAGTCCTGTAAGGAGAGGCTGAGGGAGTTGGGGTTGTTTAGTCTGGAGAAGAAGAGGTTCAGGGGAGACCTCATCACTTTCTACGACTACCTGAGAGGAGGTTGTAGCCAGGCGGGGGTTGGTCCCTTCTCCCAGGCAACTATCAGTAAGACAAGAGGGCAGGGTTTCAAGCTCTGCCAAGGCAGGTTTAGTTTGGATATTAGGAAGAAATTTTTCACAGTGAGAGTGACTGGAATGGGCTGCCCAGGGAGGTGGTGGATTCTCCATCCCTGGAGGTTTTTAAGGTGAGACTGGATGTGACATCAGTGCCGTCGTCTGGTATCCACAGTGGGGTTGGATCAAGGGTTGGACTTGATGAATTGGAGGTCTTTTCCAACCCAGTTGATTCTATGATTCTATATCAGGTCTTTTGTTTTCTAACTCGGTGTGAGAATTTATGCTACTCAATTCTTGTAAGTATTTTAGACACCCAGATGCAAAATATTTTTACAACTGAACCCTCAGAGTAGGCCTTATAATAGCAATGACACTTTTAATAAGTAATATATATATATGTATTCATTGTCTGTGTTCAGAATGTTACTTGTAAAGGAACAAGGAGAAGAATAAAAATGAAGCCAATTAGACAATGCAAAACGTACATCTTGCAATTCATGGATGTAAAAAAAATCCACGCAAAAAGACCTTAAAGGCCACTAAAGAATGTTCACCATCTGAAATTTGTAAGATTTTCAGCTATTGCATAACACTGCCTCCAGCTATGAACCTCACGAATCACATCAACTCAAAGTTTGTGCTGCAGATCCATGTCACTTCAGAGAGAGACTAAGAGAGAGAGACAGAAAGAGAAACAGAAAAAGAAAGTGCACCCCATATGGAGTTTATACCAAATTATTTAAAAATATGTTTAAAAGTCTTTGAAAAATCAGTTCCATTCAGTGATGTCAATCATGAACACTGGAAGAACATGATATGAGAGATCTGAAGTTTTCTGGAGGAAAAAAAAAATGAGCACGTAACCAGCAGGTACACTGGGGATGGTGGCAGATCCTTACAGAGATGAAGGCACAAAACCTGGTAAATAAAAAAAATTTTTTAAAAAAAGTGGCTTGTTTTTAGGGATGGGAGGTGTTTTTCAGTTTAGAGGTTTAGGACAGTACATTGCACAGACAGAAGCACAGGGAGAGGATATTCAGTAAGGGTAGGAGTGGACAGATTTTAGGGTGAGCATTTTATGCTTTATTCTGTCAGTGGTTTATGACCAAAAATATATATATATATATATCTACAGGTAATTTCACATTACTTCATATAAGAAAAATAAGAAAACAGGCTACATAGAGGTGATGGAAAAACATCCTTAATTACCTTGCCAGGTATTTCTACACCAGACCCTCAAAACCCCAAAGGAGCAAGCAGATACCCCTCCCCACAACAGCAGTCCATTCTCCCTTCCTTCCCCATTCCTTCAGCCAGATGCTGAGCAACCCTAACTCCCCACAGCTCCTTTCCTTATTTCTTTGTCTTTCCCCCTCTTTTTCTCTGTGATTTCCCATTGCAGCAATGCCACTGCCTCACTTCTGTATCCTATAAGCAGCAAAATTTAACTTTGCTCCCACTTCAGGGAGGGCCACTGCAATGGACATGGTTGTGACTCTCGAAGTAGCCGAGCAGAAGAGCATCATTTTTACTTGTTTTGGGGTTTCTGCTAATCCCAGTTTCTTTCCTGCTCCACTGCTTTGTTTACTCAGCCCTTTTGCTCTTCCCTGCATCCCCTACAAATGTTGTTTTGACATCGTGGTCACCAGGTGCCCCGCCACCCCTTCCATCAACAGACACTTGTGCAGCAGATGGTACAAATGGGTTGGCAATAATTTAGTGCCTCAGCACTGGATTGCCTTGTCTGGTGCTCGTGACGGTGACTAGACAGGGTTAATGACAGGAGCAGGGAAAGAAATACATTAAAAAAACAACTGTAGGGCTGCACTTTCAGAGAAGAAAGTAGCTCTTCCATGAGCCAGAAACTCTGCTGAAAATTCCTAATAAGCATGAGCTATATTCTGCAGCAACAGGGGTTTATTTTGGAAAGCTACCTTCAGTTTAATCACATTAAAGATGCCAAGGTTTCCTTTCTCTGCTTTGATCATCATAACTCCAGTGACTCCTATTACATTTTTTGCCTTCCCTTACAAGAGGATGGTCAGTTTTGCTATGATGTTCTCAGGATAATAATTAAATAAGGCCAGTAAGGGGTGGTGATGGTTTTCATTAGACCAACAAATAATTATCTGTGTTTACATACCCACTGGGGCACTGAAATGCATAGTGAGAATTAGAACCCAATGGTAAAGGCTAAAGTTTTTTCTTCTCTAGTTGAGTTGACGCTACAAAAACAGCAAAAAATTTTTATGTAAGTTCTTACAAAGAAATAGAAGTCAATTCAATGTGAATAATCATGAAGTTCAGGGGTGTTTGCATTCAGGGTTCTAATATTGTGTTCAGAAACCTACAGGAATATGTAGATCATGCAAGGAGTTAGAAATGAGTCATACTCAGTTTCTTTACTCTGCTGGCTTCTTACTCTGAATAAATCACACAAACTGTTTTCATCCATTTCTCTGCTTCTAAATTGGAGATAATATTCCTGTCCCAGAGGTACTGCAATGATTAATTAATCACTTCAGGTCGCTTGGGGTTTGAAAATGTGTGTGTGTGTGTGTGTGTGTGTGTGTGTGTGTGTGTGTGTGTGTGTGTGTATGTAGCTTCACATATGCAGAATATATATAAATATTTCCTTTACTTTGTATGTTAGGCATAAAGGGTGCCGTTCCAGAATCAGCACTGGAATTTTTGAACAAGAATTATCAAAAAACCTCATCTTGGGAATTCAGGCTGTCAAATTCAAATGACAGTCATACTTCCCATCTCCAAATTATCTCCAGCTATGAAGTTCTGTCTCTTTTCTTGAAACCATCTTTCTCAAAAGACTCAAGTAGCTGAAATTATTGATACTGAAGAAATTTCATATTGTTTTCCTTTTGTGGTATGATGTGGAGTTATTTGTATTCTACTTTGTGGGGCTTTGTCAGACATTTTATATTGTACTGCAGTCTGGACCACTGAGAGGCACAAAAGAGCTCCCATTATTGCTGCTGTGAGGGCAAGAAAAAGAGAGAAATGAAGAAGAGTTGTATTTTAAGGAAAGATAAATCTGAATGCATTTGGGCTTCTTAAGCAGCATCAGTTGCCTTCAACTCTTAGACTCAATGATCTTAGAGGTCTTTTCCAACCTTGAGGATTTTATGATTCCATTACAATACTCTGTATTATCACAGACAAGATTGTGTAAATGATCACTAAAAAGGTGGTCAGCTGTTCCAAGCTGACACAGCACATAAAAATGAGGCAGTTCTGCAAATTTATTCCCAATATCTTCTTAGAATAAGAAAAACACACAAGTAAATTGCAAATAAAATATCTGTAATATCTTTTTCTAAATTTCTTAAGAATTTTCCCTAAATTCTTAAGAGCTGGTGTTTAGCTTCTTAAAAGAGAAACCTTAATAGAGCTTCTTGTATGATCACAATGTGACTGAGTGAAAAAGAGATCATATGTTGTTCACTACTTTTGGTTTTAAGCTTAGAGCTCCATGGATTTTGCCTTTAGTGGGAAGAAAGAATATACTATATAGAACCCTGACACAGCTTTTCAGCCCAGACCTAATTTCTTACATGATCTTGAGCAAGTGTTTAAAAACCACCATGGCTCAATTTCCCATCGGTTGATCAAATCTGATAAGATTCCTTTGTCCAGACAGTACAATCAGGGGATAACTTCATAGCAAAATGATTTTCTACCAGAATCCCCAGAGCCAAAAAAATTTTGAAGAAATATATCAGGTCCACTGAAGTTTTTGACACAGACACCATGATATCCTTTGGTGAAGCAGGTCTGCTTGCCATACATGTTCCAGATCTTTGGGATGAGCCACCTAATCACATGTCTGAAAAATTCAGACTATTAAACACCCAAGTCCCTCCAGGGCTCTTGCTCCAACTTTCCTTACACAACGTGGGCAGGTTTCCAGTCTCTATTGTGTGGATGTGAATATGTTGCTTAACCTCAGCTGCTCTTAGACTTCCAGCTCTTTCTGTGGTTCCTCTCACAGGTTGGTCAGAGAGTCATGTCCTACACTTTCTCACAGTCACCTAGAGATTCTGGAAACATGTTTGCTTTGAGAAACATTCTGGTCTAGTCAGCCTTGTTCAGGATTGTTCTTCCTCTTTTGAAAACTTACGCTGTTTTCATTATTTCCACTGTTATATTCTGTCATGATGAAGAAATATGAAATAATGATGATTCTTAGAAATTCTTGACTGTGAGGGTGGTGAGGCCCTGGCACAGGTTGCCCAGAGAAGCTGTGGCTGCCCCATCCCTGGAAGTGTCCAAGACCAGGTTGGATGGGGCCTGGAGCAACCTGGGATAGTGGAAGGTGTCCCTGCCATGGGACACCTTGGGCAGGGGGTGGAATGAGATGATTTTTAAGTCATATTCTGGGATTCTGTGATATTTCCCATACTATAGCAGGGCAAGAAATCAGAATCAGGCAAATGTTTGGGAACTGGAACTTTGAAGAACCAAAGAGTTGAAACCTAAAATATCCCAATACCTAGAATAATTTCATGGCCATTCTAGTTACAAAATGCTTCTACTTTCAATGGAGCCTTATTTCCCCTCCAAACACCAGATTTTGTCAAAAAAGTATCCTCCCTCCCAAGTAGATTTTTCAATTCAGTTCTCATGGTGGTTTTGAGAAATGATATCAAATAAATATATTTTTAGGTAAAGAAATAAGTTGCTAGGAGGCAGGAAAATATATATTCTGCAAAGATAAGTCAAAACCATGTGCAAGTATTACTCTCTTGCTACTCTTTTAAGTGTACATTTAAAGATGACATGTGCATAAGTTTTATAGTGGAAGAGACCAAGAAGTTAAGAAGTCCTTTCCTTTCTTCTCCTTTTACTTTTTAGTTTAGTTTCCTTGTATCCCACCGCTTTTAAAAGTTTGTGTATGTGGGAGTGTGTCTGTATATAATGACATATTAATAACATCTCAATTAGATCTGTATTGTAATGGGCTCATTAGTATAAATGTATGTGATTGGCCTCCGTTCTGCTACAGAACTGGAGTTAATCAGATAAACTTCAAAGGGCAAATGGAAGGATTATGCCTGCCCTCATGGGGAAACAGTCCTTCCTTTGAAGTACCTGTTGGCATCCAGAAAGTTCTGTCAAGTCATCAATACATTTTAACTACCTTGGGGTACTTTCCTACCTCTTTCTTCTGATGTAAAAAGCCTTCCTTTTTCTCTCATGTAAATATTCTGCTTAGCCTGATGAGATCTGGAACCCCAGTTACTGCCCTGGATACCATCACCACAGCCAGAATCAACCAGTCATCAAACATTTCCTTTTTAACATCTAGGAGAAGTAATTTTGCTCTTCGCGAGTTATACAAATACAAAATAGCGATGATATTAGGAAAGCTTCAACTTCCAACTAAGAGGTGCCCACACAAGTGTTAACCAGGGTTATCCCTGTTAATTCAGAATCAATTTTCCTGCATTTATGAGTGTTCACTCAGTTTCATGACTAAATAAAATTTCAGAGCTAAAAAGATATGCCTGCATACTAATGCTACCAGTAGACAAGTCAGGCATCCTGTCCTCTGTTTATTCAACAGCAAACTACTGTTATTTGTAAAAGAAAAAGGCAACACAGTGAGAACATTGAAATCCTTTCTGGTTTGTTTTTTTTTCCTAACTGCTCAGACTAAACTACACAAAACCAGCCAGTCATTTCTTCCCTGCCAACTGATTATGCAGCCATGTTGTTTGAAAGCTTGCATAATTTACATTAGCATGCCTAAGATCTCAGGTGACTATGCCTTTGAGGCCAGCATGATAGCCCCAGTGGACCAAGATTTGATATTCTTCCCAATAGCTGACCCTTTTTTCCTTGTTAATTATAGGCAGATTTCCCTGGCCTGGGCCCGGATCTGCACCTGTTTCCCATCTCTGAGCAGCTGCTAATTAGGTTGCAAATGGTGGGGCTGAGCAGAGCTGGCCACACATGCTTCAGCAGCCTATTGATCAGGTTGGCATGTCCTGCATACAACAATTATTGCCTTCTGAACCCACTGCCCACAGTAAAAGGCAGCACATTGTATTGAAATAAAAATTGTATCACTTCTTATCCCGATGATTTGTAAGGGTGCTGCTCCAGTGGAATAATGGACAGCAGAGGATGGATATTGGATTCAACATTCCCTTGTGCGGTGAGAAATAAAAAATATCTCAAATTATGTATATTTAAAATGAAGGTGTGACTCCAACAGAGCATCTACAGATATAGTAATGTTATAGGAGCGTTTTTTAATGTTTCTTTTAAAGTCATTTATCTGTCTTTTTGGTCCCAAGTCAAAGTGACTTCTGAATTTCATCTTGGAAATAGATTTGTAAATGATCCTGAAAATCTTATGCTGAAATAATCCTAAAAAAATATTTTGGTTAGTAGTGTTTAAGCAATATCACAAAATAGTGGTCAAACTGTAGCAATGTTCAGCAGTTTAAGCTAAAATTAAAAAGTGGAAGTGTCTTTAGTGCTCAGGAAAAAAGGGAAGTACAGTAAAAGCACACACAGGCTGATTTATTTGCATTCTTATAATTATTTTTTAACAATTTTTGAAAAATAAATAAAGTATTGTATTTCCAGCACAAATGGTGAAAGAGTATAAATGTTTCAGAGAAGCTGAGATGAGAGAGGAGTTCCTCATGGAAAGAATTAGGCAACTCCTCCTGTTCCAAAATGTGTGTAAAAATTTGTAGGATAAGTTATCCATGATGTATATGAAAATCCTCTTGGTTTTGTCACACACAGATTTTGGAAGCCTAAAGATACGTGAATTACTCCAAAATTTTACAAATAGGGAAAATGTGGTATAGAGAAGCCAAAGAGATTTCTTTGAGCAGGTGAAAAGGGACCCTGCAAGTGCAGAAGGGATTCCAAATGTGTCTTGCACCAAATTCACTGTAACATTTTTCCATCTAGCTGGAAATATATTTAATTCCATGTGGTCATAATGACAAATTTCAAGGCATCTTCTACTGTGGTCAAGGATCATCATTACTAATGGATTGTATGTTAGAACCTTCAATATTAACATTATTTTTTAAATGTTTGTATCACCAAGAGCAGGTACAAGAGGAAATGGTCTGAGAAACTCATGATTTTGGTCTTTACCCAAACTTGCATCAGCCTACTCTGACTAACATTCATCACCTGCAAACTGACTTCTGCAGTCCAAAGGATTCTTTGCCAGGGGAAATATTCTGAAGCAACTTTGCATAGAATGCAGAATGAATCAAAGATTTTCATAAGCAGAAAATCATGTGAAACTCACCCTATAAATAATTCACTGTGAATTATTTGTGTGTCTTAGGATCTGAGGGCCAGATTCCCAGCTGGTGTAAATCCACATCATTTAGGGAACTTGTGCTGATTTACACCAGCTCAGGAGCTGATTCAGTGTGCTGATCAAGAATATTTCATCAGCATAATAGGACAGGATATGCTTTGGAAAAAAACAAAAAGAGTGACATGCACTGAAAACAGTAAAAAACAGTTCACCAGCTGCTCACAATCTTAATATGTCTGTGGATGGTGTGAACTAGATAGAAACCCCTTTGTGCAGGCTAATAGTGTGCTAGGAAGCTGCAGCAGGTGAAAAAACAATAATCATCTTCCCGTTTTTCAGGATATGATGATCTGAAACAATAGTTGGCAGCTTAACTCTTGTCAGACTGTTGTTTTACAAAATCCAGCATTTCCTCTACTTTGAATTTGTATTAGCAGAGGATGAATCATTGATGCTGCTGGATCCCCTCATTTTTCACATGCAGCAGAATGAATTATTTTCATATATCATGTCATGAGCTTTCTCTATTTTTACGTTTTCCCACTGCAGTTGAATCAAAGTGAATATTTCATAGGGATTCCTTTTCTGTAGGGTTTGACCATAAATCAGAATTGCTGCAATCTATCTGCAGAGGTGACCTGTTTTCTCAAAGCTTACATGGCAAAAAAAAAAAAAAAAAGAAACAACAGAAAAACCCCCAACCTCTAACTAAACAAGTCCTTACCAGAATATTCTTTTCATTACAGACACACGTTAATGAATATTTTAACAATTAGCATAAGTTACCTTTTATTAAATGTTTAAATACATCAAAATGTTGCAGAGAGTTAGCTTTAATATTTTGGACAGGCTTGGGACGTAGTCTGTCTGTAGCCAAGGAAAAAAGGAGTAGGAAAGGTAGTGGGTAAATTTTCATCAACACATGACTGGATATGAGTGGTTATGTTATAGTTAAGTGCATTATGAAAGATTTAGAAAACTCTGGTCTTGGCTTTAGGCTTAAAGTAATTAGCAATTTTTGCATATATGAACCAGAGGAGATTCTGAATCCAACTTTAGAGGCAATAAAGTTTTTAATACAATCCCTCAGCTTGTGTTCAGAGGCAATGGTGAGGAACATCAGGGATCAGTAAGTACCTGGTATAAATAAAGCAGTACTTGTACTCTGGCACTTCAGTGAATTGATTCCTCTAGGAGTGAATCAGATTAAATCCCAAGTGTGGAAGCTGACCAAGATTAGGCCAAAGACATTTGTAAAAAGTATTTTCACAGAGAGAAAAAATGAGATTAAATGAGAATAAAATTATTGTTCTTTTTTAGGTGGAAGCTTGGCCAAGTATTAATAGTATGATGGACTGTGTCCAAGAACTGGACTTGATGACCAGTGTCATGTTCTTGGATAATTGATCCAATGGGTAGGAAAAATATCTATGATTTTCAGTTGATCAAACATATTCTTGCTTTCTTTTGTTCTCCATTGCCTCGAAGCATGTTATTATTTACTCTTTTAGAGAGAGTCACATATTATTAAGTATATATAGTTATCTCTCCTTAGGATCATCCATGAAAATTCAATTTAGGAGTTCCTGACTTGAAAAACTTTATGTTTACTTCTGTGTCTAGAAAACTTAGTCACAGTTACCCAAGTCACTAAGATATTCAAAAACCTTCTGCATAGTTTATCAGAAAACTTAAATCCATTCTCTCAACACAGATTGTCCTCTGCGTTGAGAAAATTCAAAAATGTTGGCTTTGAACGTGGAGGTGTGTAATCATGGCACTGAAAAGCAAAGTGCTTGGGTGAAACAGAAACCTACAAACAACTCAGTTCATCTCAGTAAGATCTCAGAACTCCACTGGTCCATCATACAGCACAAACAACAAAATATAGAGTTTTGATGAAAATTAAAATCTGTTTGTGAATAACCCATGAGCAAACCCCTGGAAGTTGTGGCTGCCCCATCCCTGGAAGTGTTCAAGGCCAGGTTAGATGGAGTTCTTAAGCAACCTGGTCTCATGGAAAGTGTCCCTGCCCATGGTAGGGGATTGGAAGGAGATGATCTTTAAGGTCCCTTCCAACCCAAACCTTTGTATAACTCTACGATTGATTCTATGCACACACACACACACAGATTAATGTGCTGAATACACTTTCTACTCTGAATTGCTGATCTTGCCCTTTTTTTTCTCTGATTGTTGACAATGGTCTAAAGGTAGAATGACCTTGCTAGAAAAGCTGAGGAATCACCTCCAAAAGGAAGCTATTATTAGTTATTGCTTAGTTAGACGGTGTTAGAAAAATGGGGTGAAAACATATATTTGGATTTCTCTTTAAAAAGAGATTAAATTTACTCTTTTTTAATAATCCCATCACATGTGAAGAAACTGATGTTTAGTGCTAGAATTGTACAAGTTCCATAAATCATAGACTCATAGAATGGNTTTTTTTTCTCTGATTGTTGACAATGGTCTAAAGGTAGAATGACCTTGCTAGAAAAGCTGAGGAATCACCTCCAAAAGGAAGCTATTATTAGTTATTGCTTAGTTAGACGGTGTTAGAAAAATGGGGTGAAAACATATATTTGGATTTCTCTTTAAAAAGAGATTAAATTTACTCTTTTTTAATAATCCCATCACATGTGAAGAAACTGATGTTTAGCTCTAGAATTGTACAAGTTCCATAAATCATAGATTCATAGAATGGTTTGTGTTTGAAGGGACCTTAAAGATTATATTGTTCCAAACCCCTGCCATGGGGTAGACTGGNTATTGTTCCAAACCCCTGCCATGGGCAGGGACGCCTTTCACTAGACTAAGTTGCTTAGGAGCTCCATCCAACCTGGTCTTGAACACTTCCAGGGATTGTGCAGCCACAGCTTCTCTGGGCAACCTGTTCCAGCATCTCTCGCCACCCTCACAGGAAAGAATTTCTTCCAATACTCAATTCTTTCAGCCTTTCCTTTCTCAAAACAGGAGTTTTGAGTCCAGAGTCCTTCCTGTGTTACATGAAGTGCCACAAGTAACAAGAGTTGCTTCCTACATGGTTTCCCCTTCTCAGTCAATAGCCACCTACGTTCAACCAGCAGAAAACTCCCAAGGACCTTCTGGAGGTTGCTTCACTTGCATAACCACATCAGAGTTGCCCTGGGGTGTCTGAGACATCTGCATGACCATGGTGGGTGTAGTACAGGACTTCCAGGAGAGCCAAGATCTGGAAAAACAAGATCATGGGGGATAACCTCAATTATCTTTCTCTGCTCTCTAAGAAATTCCTTTGACCACTAAGCAGTGAAGGAAACATACTTTTGTAGGAAATGCCCTTGACTTTTAATGTTTGGATTCGATGATCTTGGAGATCTTTCCAACCTAGACAATTCTGTGATTCTATGATCTCAGTTGGCACTAAATGAACATTTTAGTCAATTAAACGATACTGACCAAATTCTCATTATGAACAACAGGCACTCAGACAGAAGTACCTGTGCAGGGACCTACCCTGTGAACACCTAAATTTAGATTGTATTAATCTTGAACCCATTCATATCTTAGCTAATTAATGTGAAGTTGAGTAGTCAGCTGGCAAAACACAAGGATTTAGTACCATGTGGGATCCCCTAAAGTATTCCACCTGGACTCCAGCTGCAATTCCCAAGACTCAGATGGAACCACAGCATATGTGGGCTATTAAACTAAGCCACTAAATTTTAGATGGCTAAAATTAGGTTAGATGAATCCTGCTTTCAGGGCCTCAGGATGCTACTTTTAAATCTTCTACACCCTATTAATCTGACACCTAAAGGCTAAGACCAGGAATAAAAATTATGCCTTTCATAGACTTCTAAATGCAAGGGATACGTTATTACTCCTCAATAGGAACCAAGGCCTGAGGATATTTTACATCCTAAAGTCCTACAAAGACATTCAGTGTATGAGTTCCTGTAAGCATGAAATGTTGCATCCAGACAAACATGATTTATAGCAACTTTAGGTCTCAGAGAGACATAAGCTTGGGCAATGGATTGGGTGGATAGAATAGGAGGCAGAATTCTTATTTATAGATGGTACTACTTAAAATTAGTCATCACTATTTTTGCATGGCTTTGGTGATATACTTTCAAAGATTAACTTATTCAAACTCTCATCAAGGTTTGATGTTATTTTTTGAATGATAATCTGAAGACTTTCTAACGTATTCCACTACTTTGGATGTCTGCAAAATTTCTACTAAAATATACTGACTAAATTACACTTTGAGTTTATACATTTTGTTCCCAATATCCTTTCTGGTTCCAGTATTCTGCTGTATTAACACTTCTGGATTCTTTGATAAAACCAAACAATGAAAAATTTGGACAAATAAAGATGGGATGAAAGCACAGCAGCTAAATCCAGTAGATTATGGAGAAGTTCACAATGAGACCAGCTAAAAATTCCTTCTACTTCTGCTGTTGTAGTATCATAACCAGCATTCCAGTTACATAAAAATTAATAACAACTTACACATCGATGCCTGGGAAACACTTAAAATTAAATTAAAATTAAAAAGACAGACCCTTTTTCTCAAAGGTTTTGTTTGCATTAAAGCTCTGTTTTGAAATTTTGGCTATATCCTTTCTTTTTTCTTATTGAGCTTCAGTGATAACTCCATGAAAATTAAATGGATAATCTATTTCAGAGAAAGTTTTTCTTAAAACCTGGTTGTTTATTTACACAATTAGGAATATGGACACGTACCTTAACATGGCATCAGCTGTAGTGCTGCTGTGTTTAACTGAGCATCCTTAAGAGACACTTGGTTAGATAATGCTATTTTATTTTCAAAGAAAAGAGGCAGGAGGTCACAGAATATCTAGAAGTCATTGGCCTTAGCTGTACCCATCAGAGACAGGATCCAGTGGAGAATAAAGGAGACAATTCAGTTCAACTGTATCATTTGTCTAAGCCAGGTATCATCACCCAAAGCTCCTTTATGCTCAAAGGAAACAAATAGGTGCTTCCAACTGTGAATCATCTGATATAGTTGGGATTTTTTTTTTCTTCAGAATGAGATGAACCACCCTCTAGAGGCAAAAAAAAAATCATTTAACAGTGACTTCTTAGCAACCTCTGCTGCTAAGAGAGAGAGAATTTCCGAAGTTACCTAAGAAAACCTTGTCTCTAAGAAATTAAAAATTTACCCAGCACCATGCTGAAGATAAATAATAAAGCTTCTATGCCTTCTGATTATTATATTCAGACACCAAATCCAAGGGTTCAAGTGCTTTCCAAGATGTATCACACACAAAATCCCTCCAGCTTTTCCTTTAAATCTCTGTATCATTGTTATAACCACAAACAAGACTCTCTGCATTCCTGTCATTTATAGTTAAGGTGCAGGTCTCTGCATTTTCTTCCCAATTACTCCACTTTCTCTGTTCTCTTTTTGATTATGTAATCCATTTAATTTCTCCCACCTTTCTCTTCAGGGAATCCTGATATTGTTTTTATACAATGTGTTCTTCTAGTTTTGACTGTGCTGTGGTATCACAGTAGTGCAAGAAACTAAATATATCCCCTAGGTAATCTGGGTATTTGGAAAAGAGATGTTCTAAACAGAATACAGGCTGAATCTCTATCTGAATCAAAAATCAAAGTCTTTAAAGTAAAAATTTTGTGAAGTGATATCAAACTTAATTACCAACCCTTCAAACTTCAAAAGTTCCTTGTTAGAGAATAAAATGTTCTATTAATTTAATTCCCAATCATATCCTTTACTCTATTGGGTTATATTAAACCATGAGGTATTTATTATATTGCACTGAAATGCAGTGTATTAGTACACTGCACTAAAATGATCTGAATTACTAAAATACAGTATTTGCAGTGTAAATATTTATTTTAAATAGATAAGATCAGTCATAATGGAAAGAAAAATAGATACACTCATTCCTCCTTTCTCCCTCATCAGTTTATCAATGGCAGAGGTTTCAATATTAGCAAAATATGAGTATGAGAATGAAAAAATGTTATTTCTTGTCTGTTTTCTTAGTAGATGTATTCCCCGTTAACAAGACCTGCTTATGAATCAAAAGCCACTGAAATAGAGCATAAAAACTGATGTTTTCCTCTAGCAGTCACTGAGTAACTGAACTAGGCTGGTTACAGCTCTGTAAATTCTGTGGTTAAACTGTCACCTGATGGAGGCCATGGTGGTAAATAAACCTCCTTGCTATTCCTTAAGAAAAGAAGAAACTGAAAAAGGATGATCGGAAGAATGAAGACACCAGAAAAAGAAATCACAGCTTAGAGGCTTAATCAAAGTTAAAATCACTAAATTGTGTCATGTTGCGTACTAATTATGAGAACTCTATACAAATTCCATCACTTTCTGATTAATTTTTTGCCATTTCTCACCATCTAATCTTAATCTGCTACACAGTAGAACTCCTGTTTCACTCCAGAGCCTTCTATTACATGTTAGGAAAATCATTGGGACAACTCCTTCCCTTATTTTCCTTGAAGTATGGGTTGCCTACCAGGAGAGAAAACCAAAGCTTTACCCATGCACAGACACTTTCACACACAGAGGTGACCAGAAACTCTTCTTTCAACAGATTTCATGCAAGAACACAAAATACAGCCGCCCCCAATACAAACAGGAAACAAATGGGTTCTACAGACAAGTAGTACACAAGGAACAGAAAGTCTGCTTTTCATAGATAAGTAAACATTGAGTCAACTTATCTAATTGCAGCAGTAATAATAATAATAGTAATAGAAGAAATGTTTTATCTCCAATTCAAAATTTATTACATCATTTCTAGATCTTAGTTTCCATTATGGAAGGGATGATGGTAAATCATAGTTTTGCCTCAGATCTGTAAATCCAGATGCTCTTACAACATCTCCCCATCACAAGCACAGTCACCCTAAAAAGCAATCATCAGTGTTGTGTGAACTACATGAGCCATTCATACTGAGTGAACTGGGAATTCAGGTAAACCTGGGCAAAGGGCAAATATATTGCAACAATCTTCATGACTGATGGTTTTATACTGAAGTAGCCTTGAAAGTAACATCATTTGGTTATAGGAAAAAATTCAAATTGTTTAAATCTTACAGTGAAATCTCATCAACTTCATTGAAACCATTTGAATGCCTGTGGGTGTGGACACCACACAAATTTGTGCGGACACTAATTCTGTTCTCTGTGGGTTTCTGTATCTCCCTCATTCCAGAATTCTCTCAGAGGCTTCCAAAGTGTGGCACTTAATGATTAGCAGAAGCCACGTGCAGATTACTATTATTGTCCCCTGAGAAAGATAATTGTTTGAGCAAAGAATTTTTTTTGTTTATGTTTCATTTAATTCAGAATTTAACTTTGGACTTTGCCAAGAGAAGTTTTGGATGTCCCATCCCTGGAAGTGTTCAAGGCCACATTGGACAGGGCTTGGAGCACCCTGGTCTAGTGGAAGATGTCCCTGCCCATTGCAGGGGGTTGGAACTGGGTGATCTTTAAGGTCCCTTCCAACCCAAACCATTCTCTGGTTCTATGATTTTTTTTTTTTTTTTTAAATCTACAAACTACTTTGAAAGCAATGTAATTTCCTATTAAAAAATGGTATTTTGAACAGTCTTTTGAGGTCATTCAGCAGCATATGGACTTCATTTTTCATGGTCAGTAGTCACATGTGGCTGAGAGTTGCTCTTATTACAACTGTGAAGTGCTTTTTTCCTCAGTACTTGAAATCTTATGCTTCCATTAATGTTGTCAGGCAGGTCTATGGCACAGGAAGAGAAGCCAAGGAACTCAACATCTGTTGGAACTGCTCTCTCCTTTGTCCATGCAATGAAGCAAACACACTTCTGCAGGACAGCCCTGAAGGCTCTGCTCTGACCAGCAACTCCATGTGATCATATCAAGCATGTAACGTCCAAAACTGTGTAAATGTTTCTGCAGTGTTGGGCTGTAAATGTGGGAGGTGCAGGTTTGGTTTCAAGGGAGCAGAACTGGTTGTCAAACACCTCAGACTTGACTAATCTGTATTGTTTACTCTAATAGGGCTCTTTGGAACCTCTTGGTGCTGTGTATTGTTAAAGAAGATAGGATTGTCTTCAATTATGTAAAAGATTCCCTGTTTTAGTCTTGTAAAAGTCTACATCAGTCATGGATATTTCTTCTACAGGCAATGGAGAAACAAAGGGCTTTTAAGAGTGGGATTCATCCTGTTTTAATTGGTGTATCTAAAATAGATATATTGGTCTCTGGAGTTGGTGTCTAGAGTCTTGACCACAAAGAAAATCAAGACTGAGTTAGAATAGATGTCCAGCTTACACAAAATTTTAATTAGGCATTATGACTGCCACCCAAATTTAGCTGCCCAGACTCAAAGATTTGTTATATATGCAGAAAAGACCAATAAAGAATGCAGCATGTCTTTGTTTCACGGGCAGGGAACCAAGCGGCAAAAAGGGCAACATTTCCATGTGCACTTCAGTGACATAGGAATCCAAATCTTAGAATGTTGTTTAGATGGGTCCAGAAATGACTTCCAGAAAGTCACACACATTGTCTGTGTAAAGGCAGGAACTGAAGTCAGCTCTCCACAGTCTGGAGCCACTGCTTATCCTCACCACCATCCATCCCTCCTTCATCAGCCTCATGACCTGACTAAACAGCACTGTCAGGGGCCTTTTCCTTTCCTTTTTTGAAGGAAAAGCTGTGCAGGTCTCTGAAGTTAAGCAAGTTTCTTCTGCTTTACACATCTAAATTAAAATCTATTTAAGAAAAAACTACAAGACATAGTGCAATTTTAAAGTCATTTGGCAAACTGATTCTGTCAAGAAAGCTTAGTTTCATTCTGTTTGCTTGCAACAGCTTTTTTTTTCCATAACTCTGCTGTTCTTGTTCTTTTAATACATTTGGGAGGCCTGTCAAGGCCTATCCACTCTCTAAATAGCTTTGCAGATTAAATTTTTAACTCTACTCTCTTCATGCAGATGTATATTTCTGACAAAGAATTGCACTGACATGTCATCTCCCATCTTTCTCACAAGAGAGGAAATAGCTACGTGCCAGTACTGTTCGAAAATCTGAGTCTCCCCAGCAAACAATAAAATACAATAATCATAATTATAAACCTCTGCATTGAGAAAACCTACAACTTCTTTATTTGATCATTTGCTACACTAATTTCCTTTGTCATAGCAGTTTGGGGCTATTTGCTTCTTCACTTCAGCAATGCTTTTAACTAACTTATGAAAAATGGGGAATATGGGGCAGAAGAAAAATGGGAGGTGTTGACTTAGTTGCTGCTGCAGACACACCTGAGCTTTTAGCCAAAGACAGTGCAGAACACCCAGCCTAACCTTCTATCCTTTTTTTTTTTTTTTTCACTTGGAAACCTTTTTATCCTATAGTTTTTTCTTTTTTACTTATAAATACCAATAAAATCCTACTCAATTGCAGATTCCTTGTGCAAGGAAAGGAATGCCCTGCCGGGAAAGGAATGCCCCGCCTTCAACGGGAATGAAGGTTTTCTCATTTACTACATCAGGAGTGCCCAGTTAAGGACTTTTCAAGAGCAGTTGTCTCCTAGAAGGGGGCAAGAGACAGTAAAGAGGCAACAAAGTGAATTGCAGTGAGCAGAATCCATGCCCAGATTAGGTATGTAAATTAAAAGGGTCTTCGATGTGTCGTGCAGTTTGTCATCTCGGGTTCAGTTTCCTTCTCCCCACAGAATCAATTGCATGTAAATAGGTCGTTGCTTATGCATAAGTCATTGCTTATGAATTCTTATTATCAAACACTTCTTTGGGACTCAAGATGCTTTTCTGAGATAAATATAGAGCAGAAATGGATGAACATGGAAGAAAAATACTGGTAAAGATAATGGGAGATCTCTGGGGTAACTCCACTGCATCTACTACAAATGCCCATTAAAGAGTCTGAGCATTTATGGTCATAAATACTTACTCAGGGTGTGGAAAAAGCAAAAGGAATGCTTCATGATTATTAAAAAATAAAGGAAACTGCACTTTCTGGGAGATGTTATGTGGCAGAATTGTTACTTTAACAACATTTGAGAAATTGTCAGGTTTTGTCAGCTAAGGATATTCCCATATTTTTGTCCAGTGCTAGGGACAGGAATTAGGCAGGTTACTTCCTCTTCTCATTTTATCATTGTGTGTATAGTTTATCTCCCATTTAGAGGTTCAGGTTAAAGTTCATTTTTATAATTGCAATGTTAACACAACTTTTTCCATTGGTCACACTGGAAATTTTTCTTTTTTTATTTTATTTGATTTCCAGACAGAAGGGAAGTGTGGTTTTTTTAGCACAGGATGTGCTAATTCTGAGGATTACCATACAATTTTAATGAACAAATTCCCTGCTATTGTAGACTTACTGGCCTGTGGAAATGTTCTTGCTGTCCCTTGTTCACTTTGTCATATTATGGCTGAAATTTTGGCCATGTATAGCAATCTGTATAAAAAATACCTGCTATTTCCTCTAAGATATGAGGGTACAATCATTCTTTATATACGTTATTGTGACATTTTTACATAGTGTTGTTCAAGCTTTTTATTAACTGTCATCTCTATGTGATTAAAAACAACCATAAAAGCAAATCATTAACTGCAAGGCTTCAATAGTTTGTCATTAATGCTAAAATAAATATTTTCAATCTGAGTTCCTAATGTTAAGCTCTCTGGAAATTAGCTGTTTAGCTTCCAGACAACTTACTCTGTGCTGAAGTTGTGGGCTTTTGTCCCACTCTTCTTGAACATTTCTGATGTATTTTTCCTCTCCTCTGAGGTCTGGGGTTGTTCCTGTTGTTCAGAATCAATTAAACTTTCCACGGAATTTAGGAAGCATTTGCCAGCAAGACTTGGTCACAGCATTTAAAAGTGTTAAAAATAATAACAACAGTGCTCTTTGAAACAATTTCTTTTTTGCTTGTATTATTCTGGCATGTTTGTATTTTTCCTTTTATCACTGAATTAAATAATTTGCCACTGGAGGGATACTTTTTGAAGTCTTGCCCTCAGAAAAACCCCAGACTTTCCCCTTCCTTAGGATCACAGCTGAACATTATGGCTATTCAACAACAGGCACAGAAGAACTCCATTCCCCTTTTACATGTGGAAATTGAGTTAAGGAAAGGAAAAATCCAAAATCCTCAGGGATAATGATTACTGGATTTCATTGCTGGATTTCAATGGCATAAATGACTGACTCAATAAGTCTGTGAGAAACTGAGGAACTGAGACAAAACACTTCACAGTGAACCATCACCCATTCAGCTGTTTGACTCCATTTATGACAATATGCTTTGAAATTATCGAGTTCATTACTCCACTGATGACAATGTGTGATGCAGTAAAGGTTTTCACTGACTTTTGTCTGGAAACAGGAGGTGAACACTTTTTTCAGACCAAGCATTTGTTAGCACTGTACCAAAGTTTGGTATTAGTGTGTGTATGTTGCAAAGATCTTCTCGACTCATAAAAAACATTAATACTCATCAAAAATAAAGCAAAATACTATTGAAAGGGTGAAACCCCACTGTAACCGTATAACAGAATCATTTATGTTGGAAAAGACCTCTAAGATCATCAAGTCCAACCTTTAATGTAACACTGCTAAATCCACCACTAAGCTCCGTGTCTACACAACTTTTACATACCTCCAGGGATGGTGACTCCACCACTGCCCTGGGCAGCCTGTGCCAGTGCCTGATAACCCTTTCAGTCAAGACATTTTTCCTAATATCCAATCTAAACCTTCCCTGGTGGAACTTGAAGCTGTTTCCTCCTGTCCTGTCACTTGTTACCTGGGAGAAGAGACCGACCTCACCCAGCTCCACCCTCCTTTCAGGGAGTTGAAGAGAGTGAAAAGGTCGCCCTTGAGCCTCTATTTCTCCAGCTAAAACACTCCCAGCTCTCTCAGCTGGTCCTCACCAGACCTGAGCTCCAGACCCTTCCCCAGCTCTGATGCCCTTCTCTGGACTGGCTTTAGCCCCTCAATTTCTGGTAACGAGGGTCCCCAAAACAAACACAATATTTGAGGTGCAGCCTCAGCAATGCCAAGTACAGGGGGATGATCATATGCCTCGAATGAGTGTCATGAAATGTGAAAAGCTACATCTGTTTAGCTGTTCAAACCACCTCAGTAATTTGGGGGGTTCAGTATGGGACGCTTTTAATATTGCAGCATTGAATGGTAGAATATTCAAACATACAGCACCCATACACCCACAAAAAGTCCAGAGCCTGAATTACAGACATTAGAAATGAAAAAAAATATTTATGTCTGGGCAGTCCTCGACATTGTTCTGCTGTTGTCCTCAGTCCTTTGTTTATCCTTTGAGAGGTGTTGAAATATATTGCGATTTGATGTGTGGTTGGGGAGGGAGGCAGGAGAAAACAAGGCTTTCTGTAGTAGAGCTTCTGAGCCAGTTGTGATGGAACAGAATTAAAAGACTGAGTTAAAAGGTGTTATTAAGTAATTGAAATACTCAGCTCTTTTTTTTTTCCCTTCTGATTCATCTGCTACTATGAAGCAGGTGAAGACTTTAAACTACAGCTCAAGAGTGAACTTGACAATTTGTTGAAAAAGTGTTACATTTGAAAAAGCATCCAAATCTGTTTTGCTTTTACTCACATCTTCCTTAAGGAATTTCAGTACAGAGCATAAGGTCTGTCAGAACAATATTTTCAAGGAATAAATCTATCAACAGCAAAATAGTTCCAATATGGGGGAAAAAAATTGCACTTGCAGAATACCATTCCATTTCTCATTTTCTGCATCCATTTCAGCTCAGGGGATTTCAGTTCCACATAAAATCTGACAACATTTAAAGCACTAAAAGCAGGTTATTTCCATTGTTTCCCTCATTACTGGAAGTCCTGGAGGGCTCACGGATCGTGGAAGTTCAAGTGATACTGTAGATCAGTTGTTCTCACCGTGGTACAGACACACACCCCTTAATCCTTCTCGGTAGATCCAATATTTTCAATTAAAAGACCCTTCTAAACAGAAAAGAAAAGGAAGGTGTGAAATTTGGAATAGGATGTTCAGGGAAGTGGTGGAGTCACCATCCCTGAAAATGTTCAGGCACTCAGGGATATCGTTTAGTGAAGAACATGGTGTTGGTGCTGGGTTGACAGACAGACTTGGTGATTCCAAAGGTCTTTTCCAACCTTAATGACTCTGTCATTCTACGAAATCACACTCCTCTGAAAACTGGTGGACTCACTGTGTCACAACAGGTCAGCTGAATGCCATAGGAGGTCTAAGAATGGAAAGGCTTTCCTCACAACTCCAGGATTTCAGGGTACAAACCTTCCTCTTTATTCACTCATCAGCTAATTCTAACTTTTCTGAGTGAAGCTGAAATAACCACCAGAGAAGGGCTGAGGGACCCACGTAGCAACTTTTGCCAGTTAAATAAAAGTGAAGCTTTGTATCTTTACATCTCTTCTCATTCGTGGTATGTTATTTAAAGTGTTATTTTGAATTTCTTTTTTTTTTTTCTGAGGGCCTGTCAGTTCACCTTTGAGAGAGCTGCAGTTGCTGTTCTGTCACCTCTTATGAAAGGTTTCATCCTGATAAATGATAGCAAAGCAGATCTGCACAAACAGATGTACACTCTGCTTTGCCTGCCTTAGTTAGACTCTTTATGGCACTTGTAAATTAAGGAACAGAATGATACAGAAGAATATTAAACAAAAAGGCAGTTGCATTTGACATGTTCCCTGCACCCATTTGGTTTAGCCTTGATCTAGTCCCCTTCAAACTTGTTCCATGTCAGACCACCTGGTTGCATACTATTTTCCTTCTAACAAGCATTGACCTCCATTAATCTGGACTATAACAATCAAATATTTTCTCAAAGAAATGAGTATTTCTCTTCCCCCATGACCTTCCATATCTGTGCAAGTGTTTTAGGCACAAAATCTTCTGCTCCCTTTTTGATGCAAACTTGACCTCTGTTGTCTTAGTTGGAAAATGCACTTGATTTCTAACAAGAGCTTTTCAAAATGTAACACTGCTGATTTGTTGGATAATGAAATCCAAATTGTTCCACAAAAAAAGGTGCAATTATACAGCGTGTAATACACAAATAAATTGACTTAATGTTACATTATAATGAAAACTGTGCAAAATCCTCTACACAAGCACAATAAAATAATAAAAAGTAATAGAACAGGTAATAGATGTAAAATAAATGCTAAAAAAGTAGTTCAAATCATTTTCATACCAGTCAAAAGATACTGAGAAGGGCGCATCCAATCACAATAAAACACCAGAATGAAACACTTCTAAATAGTAATATAAATTTTTGTGGACACTTCATGTCCCATGATGTGGAATTGACATATAGTTTGATTTTCTTTTTCCTAATGTAAGCCACAGTTTTACAGTCCTAGTGAAAACATTTTATTGCTGGGGATGTATTAGACATGGTTCATTTCCCTTCTCAGTATGGCTTTAATTTTCCACATCCATGGCTTGACACAGACCCAAACACCAGAAGATGGTTGTCTGCTATAAAGTGTTTGGCTTTCTTTGATTGCTTTACAATTTAATCTATAGTTCATTCCATTAACCCTTTCCATTTTAATGCCACAAAAGTCTTCCCCCTCTCCTTAATATAAAGATAAACTTCCCCTGAATCATTTATGCTCTCATGTCCAGCAGATTACAAAGAGAACTAGAAGGGGAGCGGTGCTGAGGGGATGAGCAGTTTCTTCCTCAGTTAACTTCCCAACTGGTGAAATAATTGAATGCACCACAGCAACAGGATTTTCCCTTCTGTTTTCATAATACATTCATAATTATTCATTCATTTGGTTTGGTCATATTCATACCAATGCACAGAGCCAAGAAAGTGCCACTGTCATTCTAACTTTCTCCTCAATCCCTGCTCTTCAGGGGGGGGAAATAAAAAACCCACGTTCCCGTCTGCAGTGTTGTCACATCCGATATCCAGTTCCTTCCGGCAGAGAAAGTGGATCTGGGAGGGTCACCAGATCAGCCTGTGCCTCGGGGCTCCTCGCCTCAAGTACAAAAGACTCGACTCAACTCATGTTAGTCATGTAGGTGGCCTATCGGTGGTGACGGACTGCCAGCTCGGTCTGTGGGCTACCCGTGATAACTGCCTTGAAATGCTAAGTGCTTAATTAAGGACCTTTCATATCAGTTATTGAGGGCTCCATCTCCCATAGCCCAGGGCGTTGTACTTTACAGAGGACTCCCCAGAGCCACAGCCAACTTTATTGCAGTGACAAGTTANAAGGAAAGAAAGAAAGGAAAGAAACAAGTGGTTTTAATCCTCTTGCAAGCTCCCAAAATCTAAATACAAGCAGACAGCTGAGCTGACATCATGATCTCCTACTAAAAATACATTTTTTTTTTACTGTTTATGAGAATATTGCCTGCTCGTGTTTTGGGTGAGGTGTGGAGTCATCCCTGACAAGAGGATCAGACCACTTGTGTTAACCCACGGTGATATTTTGCAGTGTACAGCTTTTCCCTTCCCTGAAAACACTCAGCACCAGATGAAGGGACATGTTTATTTAAAAGCAGAAAAAACAGATGTTTGTGGCTAAACCTTGTATAATTAATCCTTGCTTTTCAAAAACAGCAGATCCAGTTCTGACAAGGAAGGGGAGAAATATTTCACTTGCTTTTCATAAACAGCAGAATCAGTTCTGTCAAGGAACTGGGGAAATATTTCACAATCAACTGAATAGCTGAGGTTTGGAAAGAAATACCTTTTGTTTCTGTCTGCAGCAGAAAAGCCCTGCAGAAGAGTGATCTGTTCTGCTTTTGATTCCTCAGGAGGGTTTCTATCAGCAGCAACTCTGCTGAAGTCATTAAAGTTACATCGCTGTGAAACCACCATAAGGACGATCCCAGCCCGACCCACAGTTTCCATTCAGGATGTTCCTAGTTGGGATAAGCTCGACAGAGACATTTCCTATTGTGCATCAATTTCATACCAGAATTATTCTTTATTTGCAGTGGTGTAAGAGAATGTTCAGAATCGGGACAAAGGACAAAATGTTGCTTCCACTTCCTTTAGCACCAAATCAAAGGAACACCTGTAACGTAATCGTAGCTGGAAACTAAAATCAACAAAGTTAATCATTTTAATAACTGGCCTAATTTCCATCTCACCCCCACCATAATGCATCTGGGGAGATGGACTGAGTGCAAACCCAAAGTAAGCAAAAACCCAAATAAAAGACCCCAAAAATCGTCAGGAAGAGTTCTCTACAAGTTAAACTTCGGTTTGTAGTACCTTTTGTGACCTCCTGAGACTGCAACTGGGCTTGTCCAGGTGCTACAGCCTGGATAGAGCCTCATGAAGGCATCCAAAGACATAGCCAACCCTTTACCATCATCCCCAACAAGCTAAAATCCTATAAATCCTAGTAGGGACACAGAGCAAAGCAACCAAATCAAACCATCCAGCAGGCACAGGCTGAAAAGTCTTCATTTCTTTTCTCCAGTATCCCTTCTTCTAATTCTTTTTAAATTAATCAACTCACTTTGAGTACTTTGATGTACCTGCACCTCCTTAGCTGCCAACTGATGTGGAAGAACTGGATGTCTAGAAGACAGTGACACCAATATGATTTATTTTTAAAATAAAAATGACAAGTATTTAAAGTAAAATGACATTTCTCAAACTTAACTAGAGTAATATTTTATCAGCACAGCCACATCTCAATTTGAATCTAGAGGATCTTCTTCCTTAGTTTCTATGTATCTTAATAAAGTCCAAGGTTTGTATTTTATATTTAAATTTAAATATGGTATACTAAATATTCTAAATATATATTCTATTTGGTATGTGGTACTGTGCATACTATACTTTGTATAATAAATTTAAATATTTTAAGCAATTTATAAGGTGTTAGGATTAGTAGTAATCAAAAAAATAAGACAAGTTTATCCTGGGGCTTGCCTAGTTTTCCACTAAGAGCTTAGGCAGGATTTAAGTAGCAAAGATCAGTGTTATCTGAGATATACATTACTCACTGCATCTAGGAGAGACATCCTGCAGCCTTGTTCATATGAAATATTATCATACTCCTTCTGCACTTCACAATCTCCAAATAAAGGAGAAAAGATTGAACCTATTGCTTGTTTGGTGTGGTGAGATCCTTTGAAATTAAAAAAAAAAAAAAGCCGGATAAATGGAAGATGTGATTGCTTTTTCATCTGAATTTGTAATTAAAGCCACTTCTTTTTCAAGGCAGAAATCAGGGAGCCTTCTCCTTGTGTACAGTTTTTCATGCCTAATTTAGCAGATTATATTTCTCCCACATCCTGTGACAGTTAAATAAACAGGCACAGGAAATATCTTTAAAATCATTTAAGGTTCTCCGTAAAAATAAATAAATAAATCAATAAATAAAAGCAAGACAACGCACTGAAACACACAATATACCTCCGGAAAATGGGAATACTGGGGCCCATTGTTTAATTTCTGAGACCAGGGGAAGATTATTGATGATTCAGAGCTTGAGCATCTGTGCTCACTCACTAGTCTGATAGTGACAATTATTAACCACCAGCCTGTTGGAGGGGTAAGAGTAAATAAGCCATCAGCACGGAGCCGATGCCGGAGCCGCATTCCTCCGGACCGGATTTTTCGGCAGCAAACTCCACCTGATGACAGCTACAATCAACAGTGGCTCCAGGCAGCTGCTTTGCTGCAGGCCACATTCAATTATGTCGCCCTGCATTAGTCCCTGGCGAAGCTGTCACCTTCCAGCCTGTGAAGTGATAGCATGAAGAGGCTCCTGAAGTCTCGGCAGTTCTGCCTTCGGTTAGGGGAGCAAGGGGAAGCGACGGGAAAAAAGGCCATTAGCACTGTGCCTGCTCGAAGCATTCATTTTGCTCACAGAAAAAAAAAAAATAGCTTAGGGTTGATGGATTTGGAAAGTTGTCTGGTGTTGGGTAATTGAGGAATTTTTTTTGTCCCATGAAAACCTTTTTTTTCCCCCATGAAAACCTTTTGGTTTGTTGGTTTGTTTGTTTGTTTTCCTGCAGGGCTGGGGGCAAGCGTAGATGCTGTTCCCTTTCCTGGATTTTTGGATTTACTCAGCTTTCTAGAGAGCGACTCAGACTGTAGGTAGAGCAGTAGGGAACTCTGCTGTATGTTGCCTTTTGACAATATATTTTCTCAAGCAATTCTGCAGCACTTTGGGAGGTTGCAAGTCATCACAGAATCATGGAATTGTTTAGGTTGGAAGGGACCTTAAAGATCATTTAGTTCCAACCCCACCGTCATGAGTAGGGACACCTTCCACTATCCCAGGTTGCTCAGAGCCCCATCCAACCTGGCCTCAGACTCTTCCAGGGATGGGGTAGCCACAGCTTCTCTGGGCAACCTGTGCCAGGGCCTCACCACCCTCAGAAGAAAGAATTTCTTCCTAAATTCCTGAAGGAGACTTTGGTTTTCACTGTTTAGCATCTATCCACCCATAACAGCTTCTCGAAGCCTCCTGCAAGAAAGCATGTGAACCGTGGGGGGATTTTGAGGGGGAGCAGAGGAGTTTTCACTGCCAAGTGAGACAGCACATGCCAGGACCGAGGCAGCTTGATGGGCTGAAACTTGGAGCACAAATCCTTGTGACTGAGGGGCCTGGAGGTGTTATTCTGGAGAAAAAGAAGCTCAAGAGTGACCTTACTGCTCTCTACAACTCCCTCAACGAAGGTCATAGTCAGATGGGGATCAGTCTCTTCTCCCAGGTAACAAGTGATGGGACAAGAGGAAACAGAGTTCTGCCAAGGGAGGTTTAGATTGGATATTAGGAAAAATTTCTTCATTGAAAGGATGGTCAGGCATTAACACAGGCTGCACAGGGCAGTGGTGGAGTCACCATCCCAGAGATGTTCAAAAACTGTGTAGATGCAGTGCCTGGGGACATGGTTTAGTGATGGACTTGGCAGTGCTTGGTTAGTGGTTGAATTTGAGGATCTTAGAGTTTTTTTCTGAAGTTAGTGATTCCGTGATTCTTTGAGAAATGGGGGACTCCTCCCCTCCCTGGGGACATGGTTTCTATATCTCCAAGGCTGCAAGTAGGCTGTGTCACCCCATGGCTACAGAGCTCTCAGCACCACATGAACCCAAAGGGGGATGTTACACAGGGTGCCAATGGATTTGTATTTTCTTCCCCAATCACTGCAGCTTTGAAGAGGGTTGTGCAGTTTTCCAAGCCAGTGGATAGCTGTGCTCATGCACAAGGCTTTCAAGGACAACCTAAGATCCCTCTGCCTAGAAATTTCCCATCCCAGCTTTCAGAGGTACGATAGTACTAATATAATATTATAATACAGTAATATTTTTGCAATATAGAATCACAGAATCATAGAATGACTTGGGTTGGAAGCGACTATAAAGATTATCTCATTCCAACCCCCCTGACATGGACAGGGACACCTTCCACTAGACCAGATTGCTCCGAGTCCCATTCAAACTGACCTTGAACACCCCCAACAATGGGGAGAGATGATATGTAGTGTGTATGGATTTATGAGAATAATGTATTAACATTATTTACTAAAACCACTGAAGAGAAAGTCAATTGACAGCCCACGTGGCACCAGCAATAATCTTCCTTAAATGAAATGAAAGCAAAACAGGTGAGGTTTTTCCCCCTTAAGAAAGACAAAATAAACCTTAAGACACCTTTTTTTCTTTTTCCCATGGTAATCTTCAATATATCCCACCAGCCAGTTGTACGTAATTAACATATTTCATTACAAGACATTGTGCTGCCTCTCTGCATCTTTTCGTTCATCACAGAAGACCAAACCACTGCATTCCAATTCCATTTTTAAGGGGCTGTGTTTCAAAAGTGCTTAATTCCTTTATGCAGATTCCTGAGTAATCTAACAGGGTAAACTCCTGACATACACCCTACTCAGAGCCTAAAAGAGTTGTTGCATCTCCTTCTGCCTTCTTTGAGAAATGTTACTTGGGACTGTAACATGCTTATAATATTTATTAATCATGTATTATCCTTTTTGTAATCATTAATACAGGTAAACCTTAATACCAAGCATGCATAGAAATGACTGGCACTTGGGCTGTGAAAGAAACGTGTTTCCTGCAGAGTTGGTTCCACTGAAAGAGAGGAATGGGACAGGAAAGGAGCTGGGGTTTAGTAACCTGCCTCTGCCTATGAAGGTTTGCTGTGGTGTGCCTCAATTTCCCTATTTTAAAAGAAGTGGCAGCACAGCTCTATTTTGCTGTGTTGAAAAATATAATTTATTTCCTTTCTGAAAGCAGCAGGAAAACCCAGTCTCCTTCCACTAAAGCACAAGAACCCTCCCTTCGTACATTTTTAAAGTGAATCCTCACCACTTGCCTTTGTACAGCAAAACAAAACTCTAAAAGTCCTACTAAACCCTCCCCTCCCCAAAAAAAAAAGCTGCACAATGAACAGATTGAGCAAGTGCACCTGGGGATAAATGCATTATGGACTTAGATCCATTATCACACCTCTTCCCGTCACAGCCACTATCCGAACCCCACAGGAAATCATTCATCGAGACGCAGAATGTCATTTTAGTTGTAGCATTAATTTCCCAGCTGCTGGTAAAGATAAATTGTGCCCCTTCATTGCTTATAAAAGAAAATGAGCACAACTCCACTTGATAACTTCGCTACTGGATGTAGGTTTTATTAAGGGCCAAGATCTCTGTAGTGTAAACGTTGGGACCGTGTGTGTTTCTTGCTAAAGATGGGCCCTCTGATTTTATTGTCTCTCCAAGCAGTGAATAACATGCACTGACATGCTGATGAGGAGGTTCCAAATGAAGAATATGGCCATAACTAAAATGATATTATTCTGTCCCCTCAAGGGAAGGTTTTGCTCTCAAATCCCAGCAGGAGGCCCTTGTGATAAAACTCAATTTGGGACATTATCCTCCTCATGTTTATTTACTTTTCCCCTTTTTTATATAAACAATCAATATGAAAATTGAGCCAAATGTATGCAATACCACATAAACCCAACTGTTTTCTTCCACTCTTTTTGACTTTATGCAGCAGATGAATCCTAAAAGCTTCTACCAATCTGAGCACTGTGGAGTGAGGGTTTTTTAGTGCAGATAAAAGGTAGAGAATGCACTTGGTAGCAGTGTGCAGTCTGGTTCTTTCATTTGATTCACATGGCCTATTTTAGACACCTGAGTTAAGATGAAACTTTTAACAACCCAGAGAGCTTATTTCTTTCCGCTGATTACACAGAGACCCTATAATGAGCCTCACAGATTTTTATTTCTGAGCTGTAAATGTTTGAATTTGGTGAGATGAATCCTGACCCTGTTGCCCAAGGGACTGGTGTTCTTGAAGAACAAGACCAGGAGCTGTGACCCATCAAAATCAGAAGCATCTCCAGTTGGTAGATATTTCTAATATCTGCTGTTATGGGTTTGTCTAGATGAAAATAGTTGTGTCCATGTTGTTGGGGTGCATTGGTCTCAGCCCTGTGGTCCTCTGCCAGTGTGGGGCTCTCAACTATTCTCTTTAAGTGGGTGTTCAACACTAAAAATTACTTCATGCCCAAATAAAAGCATCTCCCTAGGGAAACGAGTACTCTGAAGTATAAACAATGTTTTTTTCAAGGCAAATAGGGGGTATTTTACAAATGGGAAATTCATTGCAAATTGGATTCTAAATTTTGCTTTAGCTTTTGCCAAATCAACATTTAGTGTTGAAATCCTGGGAACATTGATCTTCACCACAGACTTGCACACTTGAGTTTAGTCCCAGTGAAGTGTCTCCTCCAATCTCATGCACGGCTAGAACAAGAGTCACTGTCCCAGACAGAGGGTTTATTTTCATGGTCAATTTAGGGCAATCTAAGACTGTTTTCAAAGGGATAGTTCCATCCTTATCACCAGCTCTCAACAATCTTTACTGTGGCATTACAGAGCTCCTGTCATATCAGGAAAATAGTTCTTCTGAATTCAAAAGAGATCTAAAAACCCCATCCAGTGTCTTTCTGATCCATCACTCAGCCACACAACTGACAATTCAGAGGAAGGAAAAGGAACAAAGTTGCTCCAGATTTTTTTCTGAAGTGCTCCCTGAATGAGTTGTATGGACTTCATTTGATTTGTGCTTGTCATTAAACCATAATCTTAAAAGAAATTCAGAATAGAGATCTTCTCCATTTCTCAGTCTTTCTCTGAAAAAAAAAAAATAAACCAGAAACCCTTAAGGAAAATCAGAGATGAGTCAATGGGAATAATTTAAGCCAATATTGTGAAAATGTTGTGATCTCACCACTTTCCAGAGGAAGAAATTGGATCAGAGAGAAATGACTCAAAAACACTTATCACAACATGGCTGGAAACTGAGATAATGTGACTTGACATCATAAACTCCCTCCCCTCCAAAAGCCTGAACAATGTCCATTTTTAATCTTCTACCTTTACATGTTTTAACCCTGAAGTAGAAATACAGCCTGGCAGGAGGGAGTGACAGATGCTCTGTGTGGTGTGTAGGTGGCCATACTGAAACAGCACAACTGGAACAGCAGCTGATGAGGAAGAACCTCTCACTTGTCCAACTTCTATATTTACTAATAAGTCAGTATTAAACTACTACACTGGCTCAGAAACTATGTGGTCATTGAGATTGCCACACTGAGGTGGCAGGAGGGAGTTTCTGCCTGTGTTGTGTATGAAATTCAGGTGCCTAAATCCCTAAATGAGAAAAATTTAGATTTATTGGACCACCTTCCCAGTATTCTGCAGTAAAGAATCACAGAATTGACCAGGCTGGAAAAGACTTCTGAGATCATCAAGTCCTACCCTTGATCCAACACTGCTGTGGTTACTGCCCAATTCTGTTTGTGCCACAAATTGTCTCAATCTTGAAGGAAATCAACAAATAGTCAATATATGGCCCTTGGGATCCATAAATTAAACTGCCTTCCACCTGCCTCCTTTGAGGATCTTGCTTTAGTAGATGTTTTTACAGCACATATTTCAGGCTGGATTATGCTCAAAAGACCATCACATCATCTCCTGCCTCCTCCCTACCTGGTATTCCTGTGGTTTTGATGGGTCAAATGGAGATGTTAGATAAATTCCCTCCAGTAGAACCATTTTCCGTAGATGAAGTGGACACTCTTTTAAGGTGTGGTTCCTCTGATCCATCCTGAGAGAGCATCTTTCTTTCTCTGGACTATAAAGACACTCTCAGTTGACTCATTGTCACTCATTTGCACATCAGATTTCCAGATTAGCTTGGATTTATCCCAGACATCCTAACTTGTGACTAACATGGAAATGCTCCAGTGGCCATCTTTAACACCATCACTTTCCCCCACATTCCCTACCCTAAAGCATTTTCTTGTCCCCACTTCAGGAGGTGAGAATTGTTCCTTATACTGCAGTTTTGCCTCTCCTTCCCCATTTCCAAACTCATGAGTTTTCCCAGAGATTGAAGTGTGACTCATTCTCCAGCCACAGTTATGCAGGACTCATTCCTTATGATCTCTCAGGCATTCCAGACAGCAGCCTAGTCCAGGTGGGATAATTCTAGTCCAGACTATTGAATGTGGGAATTCAGAGTATATATATATATATATTGAAATAAATATTATTATGCCACCAAAGAGACAAGGTAAGAATTCTGAACTTTCCCCTCTCACATGATGATAAAACTATGATTGATGAGGGAGAAAGTTAACAGGAAAGGTTTAATCATTGTTTCTTATAATATACAAATCTAGATGGCATGAAACAAAAGTCCTTGGGAACTTGTTTTAAACCAGAAAAACCTATTGCATTTGCCATACACAGTTAAACTGCGGAATCCTCATCAGAGTGTGCTGTGGAGTGCAAATGCTGAGTGGATTCAAAAAGTTACCAGATGATTCAATGAAAAAAAAGACCATTGGAAACATAAACTTGTCTCTCAACATCCCCAGGAAAGAGAAGTCCCACAATCTTGAAAGACATGACAGGGAAATGGTTCATTTCTCTGTGTGTTTCTGTGAGAGGAATCAGAGGCAAGACATCAGGTTAAGTGGACCTTTGGCTTAATGCAGATTCCTGTGCTTTTATGCTCTAGGTGATAATCTGGGATATCATCCACAAGACAAAGCTCTGCACTAAGACTCCATTCTGCATCAATAATTAATTTACTCAAATATCACAATAACACACTTTTTTTCTAACTCATGCCAAAGTTTTGTTTGCGTGGTCATCATCACTCCTGGTCAAAAGGATTGTTTTCACACCAAACCTGATGCATGTGCAGCTCTTCCAAAGGTCTTCTTATGGATCTTCCATAGGTCATGAATCTGACAGGATTTCAGGCATGGTGCTCCCTGGTTTGCTCAGCTACTGAAATTGTTAAAAAGTGTTGACTGGACAATCCAGCCTGTCCTGATATCTGTCCTGTAGCTTATCCTGATACAGAATCAAGTCCTTTTAGAAATTTCAGCTGACAGAACCTTGATAACTGATTTGTCAAATCACCCCATTCTGGAAATGCCCATATACAAACTGGGGCTTAGGGGATTGACTGGGAAGGTAGGAATGGTGATACCCTGTGCCCTCACAGAAAGAAGGGCTGTACTCCATATCCGAAGTGATGACTGATGATTCCAGATAAAAACATCACATCCTTTTCCAAAGGAGACTTGTGAGAGACTGTCATTCACTACACCTTCCCAGTAAAACTTTTTTCCTAATATCCAATCTGAACCTACTCTCTGTCAGTTTGAAGCCATTCCCCCTTGTCCTGTTACTCCAGGCCCTTGTAAATAATCCCCCTCCATCTTTCTTGGGGACTCCTATCAAGTACTGGAAGGCTACAATTAGGTCACCCCAAAGCCTCTTCTCTGGGCTGAATAATCCCAATTCTCTGAGCCTTTCCTCATAGCAGAGTTGCTTTATCCCTGTAATCAGCGTGGTGGTCTTGCTCCAACAGGCCAATGTCCTTCCTGTGTGAAGTACATAAAGCCTGGCTCAAAGTGAGTAAGAGAGGACACTAATCCTTTCACTTGCAATAAACAGTAAATTCAACTCAAGTTGCCTGTGAAACAATCCTTAAACTATTCTGGAGATGTTAAGATGAAATAGAGATCCAAGCTAAAATTGAAACCATTGGCCTTTCTTTTTTGTCAGCTTAGTGCCTCTTTCTTAGAGATATTTGCCATTTTTGCGAACTTATTTCGATCCAACCATGAGAAATGTCTGAGACTGCCCAGCACAGGCACTGAAATGGGTTCATTGGTTGCTCAGTGTGACTGGAAATTGGATGCACCGTGAGGGATGGCTTCCCATTTCACAGTTTGTTGGTCTTCCCCAGTAAACCAAGCTAGAAATTGGTTAGTGGTGCATATTTCTTGTGCTGGGCAGGTTATGGACAAAGTCCAATTTCAGCAATACCTGAAAACAGAACACCCCATTTCCTGAGTCGTTGTCCTCATTTACCTCACATCTTTACCATGGATGAACTCGTGGGAACTTGCCCCAGGGAGTTCTCAATGATGTAACTAAGTCTGAAGTGCTGTATTTAGCCAGATTTGGCAACTGTAGTGAAGAAAAATTCATAAAATCTTGGAAGAGCTGGGAAAATGAGTTTCCTCACATCACGTATTAGTAAGAGCACTTCTAAATATATCAGTTATTTGGGAATGTGAGAGTCCTGTAGCTCGGTCATGAACCTGGAGAGCTGCACTTTGATAAAGCTGACACAAATGAGAATAGAGGCAGTTTAGAGACAGATATTTTGCTTGCAGTGAAAGAATTTAGTCTTTCATTTTGGGATCATGGATCTCTTATTTCAGCTTCTCAACCTCTCCAGTAGTTTGTGGCAGAATACCTTGTCTTCTCACTTCTTATCTTCTTACGTACATGGGATTGCCTGAATTCCTGTGATTTAAGTGGGAATTGAAGCTCTTTGTGTTTTAGTTCTTGGTTGCTTTAGCTTCTCAAATATAAAACTAGACATAAAGATGCTTCCTACATTCTTTGGCTCTTTGGAGAGAAATCCTGGACAGACTGAGGTGTTCACAGGTTTAGTAAAGACATACAAGTCCCGAAGATAGGCAGATAGTATAAAGCATCAGAAAACACATGATTTTTACAGCCTTTCAGGCATTTGCACCTGCACTGAATGAGTGCCAGATAGAAATAAAACTTGGAAACATATAGTTTGTTTACACTTTTGACAAGACAAATGACTACACAAGCTGCGAGTCACTGACAGTTCAAAATAGAGACACATCTCAATAACCAGGAGCCTCGTGTTTTTAAATGTTGATTGTAAACAGATCTGAAGATTCAACCCAAAATAAAGAGGCTTAGATTTCTCTCTTAGGTCTTTCTTAGGGGGGATATGAACAAAAATTTAATTTTACTCTGCTAATTACTTTTGAAGATGCTTAGGCTTCTGTGTCCCTTTTTACAGTATATCTTCACAATAGCTATTCTTCCATTAATTATCCCAACAGGGAAACATATCCTTAACATAATAGCATCATATTCTGGTGCAGCAGGGAAAGAGAATTTTTTTTTTCTGTATCTATGAGTGACAAAAGGAAAAAAAAAATGACAAAAGTAAAAATTCCGTTCTTGTGTCTTGTTTAACTAGTGCCCCCTCTTGTGGTGCTTTGGCAGCAATACCAAACCCCAAAATATGGTTTTCTGAGGTAAGAAAAATACAGGATATAATATAAGTTCGTTCCAGAGGTGATTTGAATACAAAGTATAATAAAATAGATTAAATGGTATGAAATGTTTAATCAAGAGGAGATCCATCAGTCATCAATATTAGAAAAAGAATAATGTTAAGGAGACATGGCAGGAAGGAAGTAGCAGACAAGAAAATATGGTGTTCCTGGCTGTTAAAACCACTACCCTTCCCTTCTGAACTGGACTTCTCTCTGATGAACAGATCACTGGCATTTTAGTTCCAAGCTTTCTGAATACACTGCTCATTCGAGCATCCCTTCTCCTTTCTCCCTTCATTTTCCCTCTCATCCCTCCTGAACTCTCTCTTTTCTTAGTTTCTGTTTCATCTGTAGCATTAGTTCTGCCGTTTCTCTGCTCACCAACTTTTTTTTCCCTTGTTATTATCTCCCCAAGCCAGACAAACACCTCAGATCCAAAACAATGCCCAACAATGCCCCCTTTTTTTTTTTCCTCTTGTTTACCAGCCCCAGCCTGGCTTTTCAGAATCACTTTTTAAAGACTCTCTGCTGATGCAGCATTTGTTTTCCTTTCAAATTAATTATATTTGCAGGAGCAGGAGGAAAAATAACCCCAAAATGACCATTTTGTGCAGCGACTCGCAGGATTCTTCCTGGAGAAGTTTTAAGCCAGGAGATGTATCTTGTTCTACAGGGATCTCTGTCAACTTCTCTTTTTATGCATTTAATGTTCTTCCCCAGCGATAGCCTAAGGGTGCTTTCACTAAACAATTAATGTAAGGCATCTCCTGGGAACCTAATGGGTATTTAGCAATAAGTTCACTTCCAGTGAATTGTATAATGTGATATTTTGACAATGGATATAGTGAGGTTCTTGAAAGGTGAAGTTTTCTCCAAAGGAGCACTAAAATATCCAACAGAACTTCTGATAGCATTTCGTGGGGTGGGATGGGATGGAGAGTGGGTCGGAAGGAGTGGGGAATTTAGCAGAGTGTTAGTGCTGTTGTACAGGATGTTCTTTAATTTTAGTGTCAGCCTGCAATAATGTTCACTTTCACTAATACAATGTACAAGTCGTAATCTATTAGGGAAAATAAAATTTGCTGTGACATTTGATATGAAAGCCGCTAGCAATGAAGGATGTAATACTGCAAGTGATATTTGTATTATGTTAATAAAAAATGATATTAACATATGAAACTAATACCAGGCAAGGAAAAGCGTTTAATATTAAGGCTTGAAACGCAGAAAGTAACATGAAATCTCCAGTCTGGTCTGATGTTGCTGTGTTCAGGATCACACTGAGAAGACTGTAGGCTGTAAGTTTTTTAAAAGGAGATTTTTAATTGTTATTAAAAGTAATTCCAAGAGTTACCACAACAGTAATTTAGTATATTAGCCCAGTCATTTAAATACAGAATGTGGTATATTGAATAGAAATGATTGCAGAGTGTGCATTCAGCATTGGATATTTCTCTACCAGAATTATTCTCTCTGTGTAATCTAAATAAAACTAAAACTTCAAAGATGGGGTGTAGGATTTAGTGCCATTTCTCTTTGGTGTGACAGCTTGCAAACTGCAAAATACGTCCAGCAGTGTAGAACTGTGTGTGTCACATTTTCACAGAGACGATTTTCTATAGGGTACAGAGTGATAGGATTTCATAAATAAGTTGCATGTAGGAATGTACATAAAATCAGCTTATTTGTTTCTATTTACTCACTTGAAGCAGAACTGATCGAAGGGGTTGTTTTATTATTATGCTTTTTTCTAAGAGAACACTGTTCCAGTAGAATTGAAAAAATCTGATTCTATGATGCATTTCTGTCAAGCACATACATACATAAAAACAGACAAATAGAAGGAAAAGGAGACAGATATAAAAAAAAAAAAAAAAGGATGATAATTTTTTTACAGTGTTATTACCAAAAGCAAAATTAAAGTTTTGTCTCAACCTTCATTGTTTTCATGCACAAAATAACAAACATCCTGGCAACATTGAAACTACAGAAAACAAAACAAAAGCAAGAAAAAGTTCTCAACTCAGTTAACCCATTTAACCCAGTTTTACAGATTATACCTTTCCTAACAAATTTTAAAATAAGAATTATTTATTTGGGTGAACTCTAGTCACTGATTCACTGCAGATTTTCAGTTATATTGTAATGTCGATTTAATTTTCCTTCTAAAACTGAGTTTTGCAAGGTTTTTGGAGTACAGTCTTTGCAATATCTAACACCAGTAGCATGCATCAAATATTCTAAAAGTGCTTTATTTTACAGAGTGTTGTCTGCTCTTCTCAGGCTTTATGGTAAAATTAAGCTCATTGTGATATTTTGCAAATTTTTTTTCAAATATGGGAATCAATAAGAAAAAATGTAAGAAGGACATTTCTAAGTAATGAAAGCAGGCAGATTCTGCTATCTCTTGAAGGAGATATTGCCATTAAAAGCAATGATAATTCTACTACTTAATATCAATTCCATTTAAAATGCAATAAAACATAGTTGAAATATGTTTTACTGTGTTTTCAAAATCAAGTAGTAAATCACGGCCTCGCAGCAACCCTCATCCCAATCTCTAAGTTTCTAAAGCTGATCTGAATTAGAGCTAAACTAATATATGGTCAAATAAACACCGAACAGAATAAGCAAGAATACAGGAAGGTAAAATAACTGCAGAGGCTTTTTTCTGAGCTGCATACGTGGTTATTAAAGCAGCACCCCTATGGCAATAATTTCTCTTCAATAAAAGCAGCTTAAGGATTTCCAAGTAATGAATTTCCCTAGCTGGAACTGTAAATAAAGAGTCATTTCTTTCAGTGAAGAAAGTCAGATTCTGGGCTGATGGAAATTGGTTTAGCTCTGTTAACATCACAGAACTCTGCTGATTTACACAGCCCAACAAATTTGAACCGTTTGTCTTACAAAACACTTCCATTTGCAGGACAGAGTCCAGCAGAGTTGTTCCTTGCAATGCAAACATTTCTCAGGCTGTATTTGCAGGCTGATTTATCAATTCAACATTCCAGTGCATTGCTTTAACGTTCAGAGACATGACTGCAGCATCAGTCTATGTGCTAAACACAAGCACAAATAACAGTTGATGCCCAGAGCCTCAAACCTGTGAATATATATTCAGCTTCAGCCTCTCAACCTTAATGATCCACTCAGAACTGCACATGAACACAGCATTTGTAGCCTTATGCTCTAACAGATTTCTGTCTGCTTATTTTTGTAGAGGCAGGGAATAAGCACAGTAAATCAGGGTAAATATGGAGTGTCTTAACTGAGGGCTGTAGGACTGCTCAGGATTCATAAGTCTAAACATTTCAGGGGGTTTGTATTTCAGGGCTCACCAATATAGGGTTTGCTGTTGAGAAAGTATTTGACTGCAGAGAAGTAACAGAGATACTCTGTGCTTAAAATTACCTGCTTGAACTTAATTAAAATCTCACTCAATATCCTTTCTTCCTCTTCGCTTCCTTATGCTTTAGGAAGTGCTTGAGTCAAATAAAGCCAAGATGGACTTAGAATTATAGGATAACTGAGACTGGAAAAGGCCTATAAAGCCCAACTGTTCCCCTAGCACTGCAAAGTCCACCACTAAACCATGTCCCCAACACCACATCTGTACATTTTTGTAACACTTTCAGGGATGGTGACTCCTCCACTGCCCTGGGCAGCCTATGCCAGTGCCTGATCACCCTTTCAGACAAGACAGTTTTCTTAATATCCAATCTAAACCTCCCCTGGTGCAACTTGAGGGCGTTTCCTCTTGTCCTATTGCTTGTTACTCAGGAGAAGCGACTGTCCCCAACCTGATTACAACCTCCTTTCAGGGAATTGGAAACAGTGCAAAAGTCCCCTCTTGAGCCTCCTTTTCTCCAGACTAAACACCCCCAGCTCCCTCAGCTTCTTGTCATCAGACTTGTGCTCCAAACTCCTCCCCAGTTCCATTGACCTTCTCCAGACTTGTTCAAACACCTCAATAGATTTCATGCCCTTTCAAATGCACACATCCCATCCTTTGGGTTGCCTCAACCAACATCCAGTGTTGACTAAAGCTCTTCTCGTGGCTGTTCCCTGGAGCATTCCCACTTTCACTTTTATTTCAGCCTCACAGGGTCTTTATTCGGAGTCCCTCAGAAATTAGGTAGAAAAATGTCAAAATTTCCTCACTTACCTACAAAATTAACAACTGGAGACTTAATTTACTGAGAGAACTCCAAAATAGACTTCATCTGTCTCTGGAGAACACTTCAAGATGTTAATAAACAGGAATGATTGAGATGCAGGAGAAAATGCTCCCCTGTTGTTCATGCTACAGGGAAACTCCTGTGTGGAAATAACTTCAATGGGCCTGGAAAGGCTGAGAATAAGACCAGGCACAGCTCTAAGTCTGAATATTCCAAGAGAAAGACATGGGTTCCAGTCAATGGATGCCATCCATACCTTGTCAGTCAATTTTTTTTATTATTATACTCATCAAAGCACCTAAAGTGAGGATCAAAGTTTGCAGTTTATTGGGTTTTTTTTTAAGGGCAAGTTGTTTTCTTGGGGATTGTGTGACTAATAATTTTGTAGATTTAGCATGTCACAGAATCACAGAATGGCCAAATGGGTAATGTTGGAAGGACCACAGTGGGTCCTTTATCTGGTCCAACCTCCCTGCTCAAGCAGTGTCATACCAGAGCACATATAGTCCAGACAGTTCTGGAGTATCTCCAGTGAAGGAGACTCCACACCCTCTCTAGGCAATCTGTTCCAGTGCTCAGTCACTGCACAGGAAAGAAGTTCTTCCTCATGTTCAGGTGGAATTTCCTGTGCATATCAATTTATTTTGGAACGTGTCTTCTTTTTGTTGGATAACTGAGAGGTGTTGCCTTTTAAATATAAATAAATAAAAAAGTAAGGCACTTCACTAAGAATTCTCCGCTATTTCTCTAGTTTTTTGAGAAAAAGTTACAAGCTGTGGAAAGTGCTAAGTAATTTTCTTGCTTATGATAATAATGTTCTTCTGATATTCCTTTACACACTGGAATTAGAGATATTGTTAATAACACTTTCGTTGCTCTTGTAGGAAGCTGAATGTTGGATGTGAAATATTGCATTTAATTGCCAAGCTAATCAAAACCAAGCTAGCAGTTATTTAAACAAAATCCCCATTCCCCTCTGTCCATCCTTATGAGAAATTAGTACTTAAAAGAACAAAAAGCAATACATGAATTAAAATTTTAAAAATATATTGCTGCAATTTAAAAGGAGAGGAAGAATCTTACAAATAAGCTGTCAGAGTTATTTTCTCTTTTTCCTTTACATTGGAAAAGCAAAAAACTTTGCAGATGACATTTCTGCTTATCAAGCATTTCATCCATTTGTGATTTATTTTTAAAACACAGATTAACTACTCTCTTCATTAAACACACCACAGATTCCTCAGTGTTCCTGACAGCAAATTGCCCTTTTGAGGCAACAGCATCACTGACAGGAACATACTGGGAAGCTGTTTTCTCATCTTATGAAAAAGATGGGAATTTTTTAAGCTACCTCCTTCCTATTAGGCCTGGTACTTCTGATGTATGCCTTCACATCAAAATGTGGCAGGAAAATTTGATATAGTGTGATAACTCCCAGTGAATATGTGGTCCTTGACTGTAAAACCAGTTAACACCGATTTGAATTTGTATATTAATAAATTAGAAATATGATTATTAATTTAATAATAAGAAATCTATAGTTGAACAGTGGTTCAAAATTAATGGAAAATTACCAAATAAGAAGTGCCAGACATGATACAAAATGTGTAACACAGGGGTTTTTTTCCAATTAAGACCTGAAGCATCCTCTTATGCAGGTTGTCTTTCCAAAAACACCATTCTCAAGCTTATAGCAATAAAAGTCTTGATGCTTTGGTGAAAAATGTAAATCTGAATGCGTTCCTAACTGAACTGCTTTATAATTAAATCTGCTTCCTTTTCCTTTTGAAGTAATTGAAGACTTTTTTCAGTTTCCAGGGGGAAACATCCCACCTCAGGTTAACCAAGGCATCAGATCACTTAGTTGAAACACAGGAAGGAAAATTCAAACACCTGGACTGAACGAGGCAGCACAGAGACAACCTGGGTCTCCTCTGTCCCAGGTGAACACCTTAGCCCTGGGCTATTGGCTGCTCTCCAGTATGTCTATAGCTGGACAGGAATCCTCTCTTGGACACAAAAAAACCTTTCCCAAAGCAGAACGTGTTCACAAAGTTATTTTCCTAGAATGGATTTTTGTCATTGAAAAAAATCATCATTTTATATAAAACTGTTCAAACTAGTTCTGCTATCCTTTGTGCCTGCAGCTAAGCATATCCTTCAGTTTTTCCAAACTGGGACTGAAAATTATGGCAGGACCCTGATGTGATGCATTGTGAGTAATTTCATTGCCTTTAATGGTGCATATAAATTTTCACATGACCAAAGGCCTAATGACTTATGACTTACACTTTCCAAGCAAAAGTCCATCCTGTGAAAGGTCCGGTTATCCCAGCTCTCAGGCTGACAGCAAACACTCCCAGGGTGTGGCACCAAAGGCTAACACTCCCCTACAGCACTTGGTCCTGTTGTGCCAGGAAAGAAAGAAGTTCTGGAAGGGGCTTTCCTTAATCATTCCCTGAAGGAGCCTGTGTCTCTCCCTCTTTTTCCTGATTATAGAACAGCTCAGAGATAACCATCTCTTCAGGCCAAAATTAGCCTTTGTGAGTTGTCCCCTGAAGATCTGCTTGTATGCATGCACAGATATAAACAGAAATGCTTTAGCTCCCTAAAGCCCTGAGAACATTAGGATACTTTGTTTGCCTCTGCTTTAATACCACTGTTGTCCTCTCCAAAATTTTCCACAGAATCATAGAATAGTTTGGGTTTGAAGGGACCTTAAAGATCCTCTTGTTCCAACCCTCTGCCATGAGCAGGGGCACCTTCCACTAGACCAGGTTGCTCAAATCCCCCTCCAATCTGGCTTTCCAAGTTGAACACTTCCAGGGATGGAGCATCCAGCTTTACTAGTGCCAGTATAAAGGCAGCTCTTTCCAGGTCACATTGACAATCAGGATCACTTTGGATAAGTCACTTGAGTGGTCTTGGAAAAGGCAAAGGCAATTTTAAAGGAAGTGATGAAAACACATATACTTCAGGTTGGAACTTACTGTACTTCAAATTTCCAGTAAAATGCCATTTTTATTTGGGTAGTTGTGTGGGGATTCTGCCTGGTAAGTCCCTGCACATCCATCCCTCAAACATCAGGAAATAAAATACCTGCTCTTAAACAGACTAAAAAATATTTCCAATTAAACTCCCCTAGGTCTCAAGAAGAATGATCTATCCCTTCTCTCCTTCCTTCTTTCTGAAGTCAGTGGCTAAATCACAAACATGTGTTTCTGCAACAAAATAAGTGTAGACTTCCAAATTCTTCTGACAAGAAAAGTTTTGGAATTGTTCAGCTTCATCCTGAACTACCCTTTTTGACAAGAAGAAGCCATTTGCAATGATCAGACAGCAGTTTCTGGTGATATTATCTCCTTGGTTTCTCTTCTTCGGCCATTTGCATGATAAGTTCTCAGGAGCTGTCATTTGCCCTGTTACACTTACATTTAATTTTTATATCTTTTTCTTAATCATTCACTGGAAAACATTATCTCATATCTTCATTTTATCTCATGTTCCATTGCCAATATGATAGTGTATCTTACAGAAAAACTTCATCTTATTTTATTGTTATATTAGCTAATAAATAGTGAGAAACAACCTGATGTCAATAAAAATCTTTTGCAGGAGGTCCCAGTCAAATGTGGGAACTGTTGCTACATTTTGCTTAATTTATTAAACTGTGAAAATATACCTCAAATCCTACAAATTAGGTTTCTATCCTTCTGTGTGACAAAAGACACAAAATAGGAAATGTTTTCTGAAGGCTTAAAATAAATATGAAACTAATGTGTTTGACAAAGATTAAATGCTTACTACATCATAGAAACACAGAATGGTTTGGGTTAGAAAGAACCTTGAACATCATCTTGTTCCAACACCCCTGCCATGGGTAAGATTACTTTCCATTAGAACAGGTTGCTCAAAGCCCTGTCCAACCTGGCCTTGACCACTTCCCAAAATATTCCTGCAATAACATGCAAACAAAATATTCCATTAGCTGTTCAGCCTTGTATAGTAAGGAACCCCTCCAGCTCTGCTCCAGAGATGGGCAGGGAGCTGGAAAACATACTTAGAGGCAAAGGCAGATTATTTTTCCGGCTGTCAACACCCACATGCTCAGTGTTAGGACCCAAAAGTCAACCCATGCTCTTTCCATCTCCTGCATCATCAGAAGTAACATGGTTTTGAAGCTGCAGTTGCTGACTGAAGTCAGTGGGCAGCTTGCCACCAGCTCCATTGGAAACTGGGTCAACAAGGAGGTTCAGGACACAGGTGCCAACCCAAAGCCTCTGAAGTTGGGTCTGCAGGACTAACCAGAATCAAAGGCATCCAACAATAATGAGGTGTTTTGGGCAGAAAAATAAGAAGAGGATTTAAAAACCTGCCATTGTACCTTAATTAGTTCCTGATCAGGACTGTGATTCACGAAAAGGAGCCTTCAGTTCTCCCACCTTGCTTTTCCTCCCTCTCAGAGGCATCTCCTTGCTGCACTAATAAACCAGCCAGCTACACGTGGTATTTGGCAGGTGAAAAAACTCTTTTTGAAACTAGTAAGGTATCTATTTTTTTCCCCTTGTTCTCACAATAGCAAATTAAAACTCCTGTTCACCTTCACTACCAGGTTCACTTCTCTCTTTGAGAGCTCTGTAAAGCACAGCAGGTTTCCAGGGTGCCACCAGCTCCCACCAGGGATGACTCTGGAAGTGGCTTGTCTAAAACCCGTTTTTCAGCCTCCTTCCCTGAATCTGCAGGGATGGGGCTGCCCTCATGACCCCTCACAGTGATCACTCTTGTTTGCATCTATGACAACATGACATTTGAGGGGACTAAACACGAGTCATCTTGCAATTGTTTAAATTACTTTATTGCTGTCTATATAGACAAGGACAAAATTTTATTAGTGATGCTACACATGTGGCCTC
>VYXB01008934.1:461439-488201 GCA_013397135.1 Pachyramphus minor | reverse complement strand
AAAAAGAAAAAAAGAAGGAAGAATTTATGGTAATTTTCGATCCCTTGCACTAATCCCTTGCATGTAAACTACTTGTCACATGCATAGAAGCAAGTTTTTCTGAGTCTGCAGATAATCTCTCCTAAAGAAAGAATAAATACAAAAATATAATATAAATAATATAAATACATAAAATATGCTTGAGGATCAGAGATGCCTGCATAAATCTGTTTTGAGTTACTCAGCATTTTGTGCAATAGCTGTAAAATGTCACTAAGTTACTGACTGGTGCCATTTTGGGTTGAAGGATTCAGTCAATAGATTTAGGGAGAAACCCCAACCTGCTCTGAATAAGCTGTGAGTCTGTAAAGGTTGGAGTTTTCTTCCCCAATTCCCACAGCTGCTGTGTCCTACAACAGCCTCCTGCAATGCACTTGTGTGTTCTGAGTACAAAATCATAAAGCACAAGTGAAACTGCAACATGAAGGGCTGATCAAAGCATAATGAAATTAGTATCAGATTAAACACTGCCAGGGGTATGTGAGTCACCAATGGGCCTATTTATGTAAGAATAGTGAATTCCAAGAACTATTCCCTCCATGGTAAGAGTGATTTCTGGAGGCCATGAATTTCTCAATGCCTACAAAAGCAACATATAAGTCCAACTCAGTCTTGATAACAACCTTTTAGATACCCAGAGTTAAGTGACAAAACTGATGACTGAAGATTTTTCATTTTTGAAAGCTTTATGAAAGGTAATTGTACTATATAAAGACATAAAGCAAATAAATAAATACACCAAAATTTGCAGGACCACACTTTTTGGTTCTTTCACTGCTGTCTTGTCCTTATGTTTATTTAACAGTTTAAAACTGTTCTTTCATTGCATAATTTTGTCTGTGGAGAAGGATTTTATTTTTGTCTGCTTCTTTGAGAGAAGAAAGACTTATATGAGGACAATATGTATGAACATGTTGTTGTCTCTTTGCCCTCTTTCAATAACTTTGAACCCATCAGACAATTTCAGTGAGAATCTTGATATCTCTGATAGAATCATAGAACGGTTTGGGTTAGAAGGGTCCTTAAAGATCATCTCATTCCAACACCCTTCCATTGCCAGGGACACCTTCCACTAGACCAAGTTCCAAGCCCCATCCAACCTGGCCTTGAACACTTTCAGGGATGGGGCAGTCACAGCTTCTCTGGGCAACCTGTGCCAGGGCCTCACCACCCTCACAAGGAAGAATTTCTTTCTAATATCCATTCTAAACATCTCTGTCAGTTTGAAGCCATTCTTCCTTGTGCAGTCACTTCAGGCCCTTGCAAATAGTCCCTCCACCTTTCTTGTGGGCTCCCTTCTGGTGCTGGAAGGCCACAATTAGATCACCCCAATGCCTTATCATTTCCAGGCTAAATTATTCCAATTCTCTCAGCCTTTCCTTGTAGAAGAGGTGCAGCATCCCTCTAACCAGCTTGGGAATCTTCCTCTGGACTTGCTCTGCTGGGGTCTCCAGAGCTGGAGGCAGGTCTGCAGGTGGGGTCTCACCAGAACAGAGCAGAGGGGCAGAACCACTTATCCATCTACAGACCTCAAAGTTGTTAAACCCAGTAAGTTCTGTAACTATGAGTGCCTCTATTCCACAAGAAAACCCTAAAGAAGTTATTTTTTTATTGAACCACAGGGAATCCAACCAAAAACTTTCCTTCTCTATTTTGGTGCTTGGTTAAACTCTTCCTTATTTTGCATGTCTAAGGAACTCTGCAGAATAGGTGATGCTACAATATTAGAGTGGTAGTTTTTATTCTGGTGGGTTTTGGTGGGTGTTTTTGGGTGGTAATGAAGGGTCCACTCTTTACTTCACAATTATCTGGAGGAACTGAGGGATCCTGAAGGTGCGTTTATCATGTATTTGCTGAGAGTAGATACACAAATCTTTGGGTTCCATTTTAAAGTGTTTTCATCAACATGTCTAGTGCAAGATGTAGACTTGATACCCTGCAGGCCACAGGAAGCAAATAATAAGTAACAATATTATACAGTTTTGATGAACATTTTAGCTTGAAAAAATCCTATCTTACACTTGTCTGTTTCTGTTTCATTCTATATACAGAATATGTAGTAGGATACAGCTGACAACTGAAGAAAGAGTGTATTTTATGAGGTTTAGAAACGTTTAGAAACGGTTTACATTAGACTTACCTTACTTAGTGTAACACCTGCTTAAAAATCCATAGAGTGAAAGAAAATCTGACTGTGTAGAGCATGATGGTTCTGAGAGAAAAAGGGAGGGAAGGAGAAAAGAAGGGCAAGAGAGAGCAAGCTGACAGGGGAGAGGGAAGGAGGGGAAAGAAGAAAGGAAAGAAGGAGGAAAGACAGAAGAGAGAAAGTCCATATTTTTTCCAAATCACTTAATAACAAAAGATTAGGGCTGTCCTGTATTCCCCAGGTCCTTCAAAATCATTCTTCAGACTGTACTTTTCCCTGATATATTTTGTTTTTCTATTTGGAAATTTTGTTTGGGAGAAAAAGAATTCCAGCCAATTTGCTTTAGTTGCCAGGGTCAGACATTCAATCAGAACATGGTTTCTGACACTGTTCCAAAGTCACAGTATGCAAATTAATTACATATAATGTGATGCAAAAAATCCAGCTAGGCTTGGAAAGGAAAGACAAATTTTCTGGCCAGTTTACAGGACTTGTGCCAAGTAAGATGCATCTTGATATCCACAAAATGCTCCTGGATCTGTATTCCTGTCTGATGTATATTTTTACCTGTTGTATTCAGTGTGAATGCAAACAAGTTGTAGCCACAGCCTGCAGCAAGTTCCCTTGATTTCAGTGGGACAATGTCCACAGAGGGTTTTTTATGTATTTATAGAGATGGTTTTTTGATACAGATAAAGCAGAAAAGGAGTTTAGCAACAAATAATTTAGAGTGGTATAGTAGGACCAGTAATTCCTATAATTACTTCACAGTCTTTGTCTCTCTGGAAAAGAAATGAAATTTGTTGCTGGCACAGGTTTGGTTGCTCTGTGTCTGTCTCTGACCAGGACAGCAAAGCAAAGATAACCTTTTAATTCCTTATATAGCTATACCTGATAAAGGAGGTATCACTATTCATAGGTTAATGAGTCTCTTCAATAAGATTTTATTTCTCCTGGAAGCAACAGTGACCCTGCCATGCCTGTCCCAAGTGTTCTTTCCAGTTCCCAAGTGGGCAGTGTTTTTTCCAGTTCCTTGGGCCTTCTGATCCCAGATGCATTTTTTTTTTTCCCCACTAAGCTCCACTTGAATTACTCTACTTAATAAACCTGGACTGAGTTTTTGGGCTTTGCTTCATTCAACAATAAAGCACATGATTTCTTGTGCTGAAAGTGACAATTAGGCAGAGAATTATTTTCTTCAGAAATACTCTCCATACAGCCCAGGCTACCCAATTTCACAAACTGGTTCAGACAGGGAAGGTAGAATGCAGTGCATATATTAAGGCTGGAAAAGGGACATGAAGTTTAAATATAGAACAAGGAAGACTATAGAAAAATGAGTGGGAGGAAATCAGGAAGATGGGGTATGTAGGCAATTCTAGTGCTTTAATCTAAAAAGACCATGATTAATAGATTAAAGGCCAGAAGGGACCACTGTGAAAATTTAGCTTTACCTCCAATGAACTTCGGGGAACTCTATTTTGTGTTGGAGTTGAGTCAAAACTGTTGTGATTGGTACACGTTTGCAGAACATCAGGGTAAATCAAGCTTGATATGAAGATTCCCAAGGTATCTTTTCCAAGTTGGTGTAATTGCCTTTTACTGTATGATGAAAGTTGTTATTTCTCCATCTAATGGTGTTTTGAGAACACTGAAAGCAATTAGGATTCAGGAAAATGTGTGCAAATAATCAGTTTGTGTTGACTCACATTGTTGCTTGGGTTTATATTATTGCTTTTTGCATCCAGTATCTCTTTCCTTGTTGAAGAGAAAAATGAAGACTGAGACAGGGCCCTGAAAATCTGCTTTCAACATGGTCACCTAAGATGTGCAATATAAATTATTATATATTTGGCATGCAAGATAATGTTGTTGGATTTTCATTTCAGAAAGAATTCTCTGCAAGGATTTATGTAAGTTCATCTGTAAAGGATTTTAATGCCTTCTACATTAAAGGAACAATAGGAAAGAGACTTTCTCAGCATTATTAATGTTTGTTGTTAATATATTATTATTATATAAAACACATCTATGATCAGTGTGATGCAGAAAAACAATTAAATGTCTGAACAGTGGAGATTTCTTGGCCTTGATTTTGCAAAAGGTTTAAGCTCATTTTGGAGTAAAGTAGAGCAGTGATCTTGTAGAAAGAATTATTCATGTGTTTAAAGCTAAGCAGAAGTGCTTTGCTGAAGTGTGGCCATGACTCCTGTTTTACACACTGGAAACTGCCCTCCAAACTCACTTTTTATTTCTGCCACAAAATTCCTGTTGAGCTGGGGAGACTGGAACCTGGATTACTGAAGATGTGCAATTTGCTCATGGCTACAAAGAGAATACTAAATACCAGCATGAGCTGTGTGTTATGCTGGTGGTGAGGGTGACTCAAGCTGTTATGAAACACCCATTCCAACAGTATCCATAGCTTCCAGCCATGAGGTCAAACCATCACACACCACATGCCTCAATAAAATCCTGGTGAGGTACTTCTGAGGTGGATAATTGTCCCTTTGAGAGCAGATTTTCTCCAAGATGGGCACTGCATCCTGAACCACTTACTCAATGCAGAAGTCCTTTAGTCTGATTGAGATAAATGGAGGAAAACAAGGTCCAGTAGCAGGGTTTAAAAAAGTTGTTTCTGAAGACTTTGAAATGAAGGAAGTCAGGCAGATAAATTACAGCTGTCAGCAAAATGGCAGAGCAGCAGTGGAGTGTGTATGCATTCAGTTATATGCTTAAAATAATGGGAAGTAAGTGTCAAAAATACATGGAAATGGTGTAATCTGGGCTGTGCTGTCTTTCAGTCATGTTTAATCCTTGGAAGTGTTCCAGGCAAGATTGGACAGGGCTTTAAACAGCTTGGTCTAATGGACAATGTCCCTGCCCATGGCAGGAAATAAAAGTTGGAATTGCATGAGCTTTGAGTTCTTTTCCAACCCAGACCATGCTAGGATTCCATGATTATTTATCAAGAAAATCAAAGTGGGTATTTCCTCTAAAATGTTATTCTCCTACATCATATTGTCTGTTTAAAAACTAATATTTTATGGATTTCTGCAATAACAAATTAAAGAATCATTTTTTCTAGTTTTTGTTAAATTTTGTTTTATTATTTTGTAAAACTCTTCACTTTTCATGAAAACCTAAATCTGAGCAATTGAAGAAGTTACTGATAAAAATGTCAAAATAAATTCCATTTTTAGCTGCTTTTGTATACAAATCCCTGTTTGCTAGGCAGTCCTGCTGCTGTAAGTGAACAGTAAATTACCTATTGTTTTTATTATCTCTTGTGCTTTCTCATTCAGGGCCTCCAGTGGTCCACACACTTCATTCCCACTCAGCCAGAAACTGCCTTTTCTTCCAGGGGTCTGCAAGCTAAATGAGCAAGAGGTGCAAAAAGCAGGAGATGAAGCAATGCCAGAGCAAAGTATTTCCAAGGAACTGAAAGAAGCAAAGGATTGAAATATGGTGCTCTGACATGCCTTCAAGAGCCATGAACAACCAAAAGGTCAAACACTCTCTTGGTTCATGCTGGAATGAAGGACCATGGAGTTGGAGCCAAAGTCAAGAGGGAAGAAGAGGAAGAGGAGGAGCTTCCTGAAAGTATCTTTAGAGTATCTGTGTTAAAGCAAACTACTAAACAGACCAGAGCACCAACAGTATCCTCTTCACTGTCTTCTTCACTACACTCCTAGAACTGCCATATACTATGAAGGGTCTTCTTCAGCTTCTACATGCCAGTGTGTAGGCAAAGCTTAGAGGAACACTGAAATGCTTTCTTCAGCCTGCCACCACAGTACAGGTTGGATCATTTCCCTGGTCTTTTTATTCCTGATGGGTTTTTTCCCTGCTTTCTCTGCAGCTGGTGTTGTCAGGGCCAGGGAACCTGGAGCCCTGACCCATTTTTTGCCAATGGCTCCCATTGTTATCTCCAGAAAAAAAAAGCATAGCAGAATGAATTCCTTTATTCTGTTGCAAGGAAGTGGAATGTTTAGAGATGGTGAGAAAGCAACTACAATGTCCAACCAATATAGAATCACAGAATCATTCAGGTTGGAAAAGACTTCCAAGTTCATCAAGTCCATCAAAACCAAATACCACCATGCCCACTCAACCATAAGAAAAATTGCCACGTCTGCTCATTTTTCTAACACTTCCAGGAATGGTGACTCCAACACTTTCCTGGGGAGACTGTTCCAATGCTTAACCACTCTTTCAGTGAAGAAATTGCATTTTATATATATATACACATGTATATTGTCAGTGTTCAGTTCTCTAAAGGGGTGACAGTACCATTACTTTTATTAGTAAATAATCATGTAAGATCTGAAGCACTTTGATAGTGCTACATATATCTAATACATGTCTGGTGTCAGACGACCTAGAGCAGCAAGACCATCAATGTCATCCTTTGGCTGCTGTAGGAGTGATTTTGTTTTCCTGGCAGTGGGCAGAACTTCAGAGACCCAAAATATGTGAACAGAGGTCTAAAATTTGTGTCAGTGGTTCAACTTTCATTAAATATAGTTCTTCAGCAGGAATAGTGAGGAAGTCTCATATCAATTTCTGTGGGCCTAAGATAAAAGAAGATCAAAACTTCTCTGTGCAGACTCCTCTTTGTCTTTTCCTACATCTATATTTATACAGCAAACTGGGAACTATATCAACCAAACAATATTTCAGCATGTGGGAAGTACTATTTTCTTCCTGGAAACGGAGCACAATGATAGTCACTTCCAGCATGGATCACTAGGAAGTTCTTTGTGGTGGGAATAGTGTAAGCCATTACGGATACAGCTCAACTGGTATTTCTTTAGTTCACCTAAAAGAAATGAGAATAAAAAACTATTTTCCATGGACCTACAGTTGTTTGGTTTTTTCTATTTAAGACATTTCTTTATTTGTTATTTCATATATATGATGCTGAAATACATTCTCCTTCAGGACAAGATGGTTTAGAGAAGGTGATGAGGGTGTTTTGATGTTAAATGACATGGTCGATTTGCCAAGATATTTGTAAATCTGGGCCGTTTAAACAACAAAGAGTTTAATACGACTTTTGAGTCATATGCTCTCATTAATGTTGCTAATTAAAAAGTGATACTCATGTGAGATGTGTGAACAACGAAATAAACCCAAATATAGTGTATTTTATAAAAGGAATGTTTGGCAAACAAAAATAACAAATAAGGCCAGACCCTATTTAATCTCAGTCTTGTCTGATTGTCAACACATTGTCTGCTGTAAACAGTATTTGTGGAGAATTTTGAACTGTTTGCAGATCATCTACCCTGGTTTTGAAGATGCTTCTGGTTATGTGAAAGTATTTGCTGTGTAGCTTGAATTAGCTAATTTATTTTCATTGCCCATTGTCAATCTTCCAATAATTGCTTTTAGCTATTCACTGTTGCAGGATGTCATTAATAATGGAAATCTGCTGCCACTTATTCTAATGTTATGTGAAAGCATTCTAACAATTTGAACAAGACTAAAATTAAGCTAGAAAAATTGGTAAGATTATAAAGAAATTACATTTTTAATAGAGAAAATTATTCTCTTGGCTTAAAGTATTAAAAAATCTTGTTTGTAACTCAGATTTTTTTTTAAATTCAATGTGGTTTCTGAAAATTTACAAAATCACTCTCAGTGTTTAGTAAAGGGCAGAGTTAAATTAAGCTTTCAAGGGGGATTTCAGTACTTTTATATTAGCAGCAGATAATGAAAATACAAACAGAGCAAAACATGGAGAAACAGTAGGTGGAACAAAGCTTTCTAAAGAAGTCTATCCATGAGATATTGGTATGAAGAGGAGCTTTCAATTCACTTTTTGTTGTAGGTTTTGCTCGCGGCCCTTAAATGTGGTACTCAGACTCTGACTGACAGGTCTGGTGTTTGTAAGGTGCAGCAAGAGATATGGACACCACCAGAGGTGGAGAAGATACATGAGAATTGAGTTGGGTCGAAAGGAGGGCAGGAAAGAGGAGTAAAGTCATAGAAGACTTGTAGAACAGGTGGGAAATGTGTTCTTAGCAGGATAAACAAAGAAGCAAAAAGAGACAAGAAGGGAAAACCCCAGAATTACCACCTGGTAGATAATAACCATCTTAATTTATTCAGGTTTTTTAATTTTGCCTTTACAAGGCCTTTGCAAATTTTTTACCGCCACTTTTTTTATGTGCTTTCTTTCCTCTTTATCATGACTTGGCTGCACTGTAGTTTTTTTCTTCACAATTGAACACACAGTCTACTTCATAAGTACAAAGAAAAAGTGGTTTTTGCTCTGTGGGCATCAGTCTTTTTCAACTTGATTTCCAAAAATATCTACCTCTCTCCCTTTCTTTGTCTTGCCAGTCTTCTACACAAGTTACTTTTATATTTCTCTTATATATTATTCTCTAGACAACCTTCATGATCAATTTATCACGTCTGACTCTATTACCATGCTCTGCAATGGGGTTAAGTAGGTCTTGTTCTCAACCCTTCACCAAGTCACAGCGACTCAGCTTTTACTGACTTCATTTTTGACTTCTCCTTCTACTTCAGAATATCCTCACAAAATTTTCCCCCTACCAGACCTAGTTGTTCATCATTCTTTAACCTTCCATCTTCTACTGAAGACTTTAAATTTCTTGTGTCAATTTAAAGTCCAATTGACACAGGAAAAAGTTGCTCAGAGAAACTGTGGATGCTGCATCCCTGGAAGTCTTCCAGGCCAGGTTGGGTGGGACTTGGAGCAACCTGATCTAGTGGAAGGTGTCCCTACCCTTGGCAGGTAGACGGGAACTAGATGATCTTTATGGTCTCTTCCAACCCAAACTATTCTGTGATTCTCTGATTCCATAATCATGATGCAAGTTGCTTAGGTTAACAACTGTGAATAAGTGCCAGAATTTAAAATATAAAGTGAATGAACATTTTAAAAATTGTAATTGTGGCAAAGAAAACATGAAAACGGAAAATAAAATGTTAGTTTTTAATAGATGAAACGAACAGTGTCACATCTCAAAGAGCATAGATGACTTCCCACTGTGCTGAAATTGGAGCCTCCTTTCTGAAGGGCACTGTGTGTGGTTTAGTCTTTAACAGTGGCTTTCAGGGAGATGGGACAAATTCATAGATTACTGAATACATCAGAAAGATGTCTGGCTTAGAGAAGTTCTGAAGCTATAGATGGTTAGAGGCTGGGAAAGAAGTTGGAGGAAATACGGTATTTTTGCCCTGGTTTTATGGCTGTTCCCTGGGCATCTGCTTTTCGACAGCTCTCAGAGACACCTTCATGAGAGGGATGGAGAGGTTCAGTGAGAGCTCTCTGATGCTCCTGTGATCTCTGTGGAACTCAGAATACTCTGACTGTGAATGAGACAAGCATTGCTTGTACCTCTGAACTGTGGAAGGATGGAATAGCACTCAGGGGTTACTTCAGACTTCTCTAATGGAGACATCTGCATCTGCCCTAGAAGGAAACAGGCACCTTCAGGCTTGATTCATTTGACATACTTGAGCACTCTACTTTTGGTGACATCATTTACAACCTCAAGATACCTATTCCTCTCCATTGACCACAAAAGAAGCCCAGGGTGAGCAGCTCAGAGATAGACTTTCACATTTCAGACATCAGCATTATGTTAAATTAATTCTATCTGTAGTGCCTTTCTAATGATTTTGAGGCATTTGAGCCATATTTTGACAGAAAGAAAAATAACCGCAAAACCAATGAGTCGCTGATTACTCCCTGCTGCCCCAAAAAGCTGTGATTCAACCTGCAGATGAGACATGTTACAAAATAAGACTTGCATTTAACAGTCTTATAGACAGCAGAAATAAATGCACATCAATTTTACAGTGGAATAACTTTTTCCAAAAGAAGTGGAAATAACAAGTAGTAACAACATTAGACTAACATGTTCTACATTGGTCTAATTCCAAGAGTTACAAGAGTCATAATTTCAGACACTGTCAAAAAAGTGTAATATGATTGATGTACTGCTTTGTGTTGTCCTATATCGCTCAGCTTTAGAGAATATATCAAGACCAGCATGAACCAGTAGGCTCAGATCAGAGAAAAAGGGTAGTTTTATAGAGACTGATCAAGCATCTCCACCTTCATATATCTTTATACCTATAGCTAAACAGCTGTCCCAAAGCAGGTGCCTTGAGAAGAATAGAAGATGGAACAAGCTTAGGTTGTACTCCCCTTAAGTACCATCTCATTCTTTGGCAATTCATGGCCAATAAAATTCGTGACTTGTGTTATCCACACATTAGGAAACCCCTATGGATTTCTCCTCTGTGAACTTTCCTTGCCTTTCATTGAAGTCATATAAATTTTTAACATCCCATTATCATCAGATACTTAATAGAAGTGCCTGAATTCCCTTCTGTAGTTGGAGAGAGGAGTTCTTCTAGATTGCAACTCAGTACTACAACACATGAGAGCATCTCAGAAAGGTAGGAATCAGTCCCCCCATGTGGACTCTCCATGAGCTCTAGAAGCAGTCAGCATGATGTTTAGATGAATACATGGTGAGTTTGGCTGGACAGTGTTATATGAAGTGAGACTCACAGTTTGTTGATGCCTTTCAATTAATGACTTACCTTGAGCTCCCAAATTAGGCATCAAGAGCTTCCATCTCAAAAATATCATCTCAAGAAGAAAATTGCTGCATGCGCATAATTAATTTCATGGAGTGGTAATTCCTACTGGTTTATCTGGTTCAGAAAGATTTTGGTTTGGTAATTTCTACTGGTTTATGCATTTCAGGGAGAATTTCTTCACAGGAAGTGTTGTCAAGCCTTGGAATAGTCTTCCCATGGAGGTGGTGGAGTCATCATCCCTGGAGGTGTTCAAGAAATGATTGGACATGACAGTGCTTTGGTCTGGTTGACAAGGTGGAGACTGGTCAAAGGTTGGACTCCATGATCTTGGAGGTATTTTCCAACCTCAGTAATTCAATGATCTGGAAACTTTTCCCAATTAAGTTCAAGACATCAAATTTCACCTTATTACACATATCATACCTTACAGCGCTGCAGTTCGACAAGGGCAGATCCAATGCAGATTTGCTGTAGATGATTTTAATGGCAATTATTAATCATTGAAGACAAATTGTGAGTACCATGCCACTTACCATCTAGGATCACCAGCCTTTCTCATCCTACACCTTCTCCTGGTTTTTATATTGAGTTTCTCTTGCAGACAATCTTACCACATATTTTCTCACTGTTGGTAATGGGACCTCTTCACAGTCCTATCCAAACTCACATGATCACCTGAATGGCTATGAACACTTCACTAGATGGAACTTGTAAACCTTGAACACATAAAGTGGAGAATTCAAATACTTTTCCCATCATAATGGATGACATTTTCAAAAAAAAGTCTCTGTTGTAGAAGAATAGAGTAGAATAGTTTGAATTTAGAAAGAACTAATTTATACAAACTGTAAAAATCATGTTTTAGACTCAAAAATAACTGAATTTTTGTTACAGGGAGGTAAGAAGGCAAAAAAAAACCATGAAGGAAGAAGGGAAACAATGATACTTCAGGAAAATATTTTTTCAAAACATAGCTGACATTCTTTACTATGGGATTCATGAGGAGCTGTAACTGATTGAAGTACTTCACCATAAACCTGTGATAAAAAATGGATCACCCTTCCAGATTACACCAAAGGCAAGTTGATCCATCATATAACCATCGTGTCATATAACCATCCAGGTTATTGAGGATTTTGCAATTGGGGGAGCCAAGGTAACTAATCCTGATGTTGGCTGTACTGTTGTCTTTGGCTACAGAAACTAGGATGTCCTAGCAGTGCAAGTCAGGCCTGCATGGATGAGCAGCTCTCTTTATAAAGGATCATATTCTCATGCATGGGAAGGATTTTACCCAAATCTCATCTTCAGCCGAGCTGTTTGTCATTAGAAGGACAATTTTTTAGACACCTGTGTCAATCCAATACCCTTTTGTCAGGGAATTTACCCTTTTTCTCTTAAAACTCTGAGTGTGGGTCATAACCTTACAATCTCCAGATATGTGCCTATAAAACAGGGAATTATGTTATTTTTATTTTATTTGGATTTCAAACTATTCCATCTTTATGGATACGCTGAAGAGTCCCGGGGTCTATTGGTTTGGATTCAAACTGAAAGAAGGGAAATTTATATACATGAAAGAAATTCTTCCCTGTGAGGGTGGTGAGACCCTGGCACAGGTTACCCTGAGAAGCTGTGGCTTCCCCATCCCTGGAAGTGTTCAACACCAGGTTGGACAGCGTTTGGAGCAACCTGGGATAGTGGGATGTGTCCCTGCCCATGGCAGGGGGTGGAATGAGATGATCTTTAAGGCCCCTTCCAACCCAAACCATTCTATGATTTTATGATTCTATTCTATGACTTTGAGATCACTGGAGACTGTCTGGCCACATCCTTTTAAAACACAGTGACAACACCTAAATTACCTGCTGAGAATGATCTCCAGCCATGCTGAGTCTTGACCATGCCTAGGAATTATTTCAGAGACTGCTAGCTGGATCAGGCCAAAATGATTCATTAATAATTAAATAGTACAGATGACCAAGTTCCTGTCTTTAGGAAAAAACTCTGGCTTTGTTTAATATGTTGGTACAGGTGCCAAATAAAACCCAGGTAGGCCAAACAAAATAGTTTCAAGGGCATGTGGAAAAAACAAAAAAACAAGTACTTGTCTTTGTTCCTGTATATAGAGAAACTAAACACACTGTACTCTCACATTCAGGATATTTTCTCAGTGACAGCCTCCCAGCATGAAGACCTGTAGGAATTAAGATGGAAAAGGTCATACTTCACTACACTGAAATTTCCTCAGCACCTTGAGAAGCCAAACACAGACAGTGCTCTGTGAATTACTAATCCCCAGCTGAACACCATCCATAAGGAAACTCTGCACAGGGACAATCAACAAAATTACAGCTGGGAGCTCATCACCTTATCCCCAGGCACCCTTTGGAGGCACAAAGAAAGCCAAAAGCAATTGCAATGCATCTTGAGAAAGAACACAGAAAGTAGCGTGGGACAGAACATATTTGTCCACTATCAGATTCTTGGCTTCCATGGCTCCAGTGCTGAGTGTAGGAGAAGGAGAAGGAGAAATGGAAAGGAGCTTTACCTGCTTGGGCTTTGTCAGTCATGTAAGGAGGGTTTCAGATGAATTCAGGTATCTCAGTGATATGCATTCTGTGTAAGACATAAGACAAGCTTCCAGCCTTCCTCTACTCTTAGTGGGCAGTGCTAAGCACCTCCAGAATGTGACCCATCCCATCTTTTCCAGATACCTCTAATAGGAAGGACCAAATCAGCTTTGGAGGTGTCTAGCTCTCTCTGTTGGCTCTCTCCATAGTTCTAAAGTTAAGCTAACTAATTTCCTTAGTTTAGGTCTTAAAATCCATTACACAAAGAGCTCGAAATGGCATTTGAGATGCCTTGCAGGGTGGAAGACATCTGTCTGGGGCCAGCAGATGTAACAGGACTTAATGGAGCACTCACTTTTCTGGTCTGGCAGCTGAAAATCCAGTGGGCAAAGACCTGCTGTGCATTCAGTGCACCCAGAGGAGGCTAAAATTATTCCCATTCTTGCAGTTAAATATGATAAATTTCACCCCTGGTTTCTACCCTCTGTGTTTTGATAGCAGCTGCAGGAAGCTTGCACCAATCTGAACCACCCTGCTGTTTCCAGTACCCAGTTAACTAAAATCCACACAACAAATAAATTGGACATTTATTGAAGATTGTCTCCAAATAACACTTCATCATTCTGCATATTAATTCCCCCTCTGAAAAATAAGAATAATTGCTTTCCTTGACACTTTTCATTGTGAAGTCGTTGGGGTAGTGAAGTTTTTTTTTATTCTGTATTTCTGTGCACAGCAGACACCTGATTTCACCTGGGACTTCGTAGCACTGCTGAGCAATATGCATTTAAAATAAAAAATGTCATGGATTACTTAAACTCTGCAAGACCCTGCAGATTCCATGTTGTACTGAAATTTCCCAGCCCAAAATTTTCAAACACATTAAAAATAGGAATGTCTGGGAGGGCTGGCTATTTTATTTATTTATATATTACCTTTTCCCTGTAGAGCTCTGATCACTTGAGACATTGGGATTTTTCAGCCTCAAAAAGCATGAGGCTATTCTGCTTTGCCATGCTATTGCACTTCTTATGGACTGCCAGGCAATCGTTGCATTAGGCATAAAAATTATATATAAATATCTCAAAGAAATAACCAGAGAAACTCCTGATACTCTGGAAGGAAAAGTATGATCCATCACCTGAGCCATGCCATTTCAGAAGCCTCATGCATTAAACATAATGGAAGGGAGTAGTACAGCTCCAGTTCAATATGTGACTTGTGAGCTATCACAGGGCTTCTGACTCAGTATTACTAAGAAATGTTCCCTGACTGTCACTGCAAAGGTATGAGAGGAAGATTCTCTAAGGACCAATTAATGGGAATGGAAGAAAATTCTGGTAGATTGGTTGCCAGTGGGAGGAAAGTGAGTGGAGAATGGTGAAGAATAATGTATGTTTGCAATTTACTTATTAGCCTTATGGAAAAAAAAAGAGCAACACATGCCAAATGAAATAACAAAATATCTTAGCAACATTTGTAAATACCATTTTAATTATTTAAGCTGAATATGAATAGGAAGCTGCTGCTCTTTTTCTTTTTTTCTGTTTTAAGGGACACTGTTGCTAATCAACTCAACAGCCCTATTTTATGTCACAAAACCACAGTGTTCTGCCACAGAGGAAGCTCACTGTTGCAGTTCCTTAAAGCTTGTATCCTTTAATCACTGCTGAAATAATGGCATCGTAACTCTGGCAAGCTCATGTAGAGATTTATTATTTTCCTGTTTCCCTTTCTGCTCATTTGTTTGTTTTTTTCCACTAGTGTATCCATTGCTTTTATCTGAGGATCTCCAACCACAACACAAAGGCACATTAATTAAGCCTCACAGTACTCTGTGCAAAGTAGGACTCTGAGGTTAAAAATGCACCCAGCGCTTCATTGCTGCGGTTCAGTTTGAAGGCAAAGTGTTTTGTGATTAATTATTACACAAATTTGGTTGGTGCTGTACATTTTCTCTCCTGTTTCCGTTGATGTGGTTGGTTTTGCACCTCTTGAAGGCTCATAACCAGCTTACTCTGAATCTTTGGCTGATGAGCTCTTTGTAATGGAAAAAAGTACTTTTATCTTCAGGCTTCTCTATTTTCAGGAATTAATCAAGCCCACCCAATTCTGATTGAGGAAGGTAAATTGTCAAACAAAAATTCTTTTCCTTTTCGGAATGGCAACCCAAAACCAAATTATTCTTCCAACTACACCTGTGCAAATCATTTTGTTCCCATTAGACCTTAGGTCCTGACACAGTCAAGTACATAAGCATGATATTAACTATGATAATCTCATTTTTCAAGTCCAGAAGGATTCTAATTGTCATCTTATCTGGTGAATAGGTCTGAAGATTAAGAATTTTAATTAATTGCTAGTAAATATGGTCAATAGTCTAACAGGGCTATAATCATGAGGTTTTGTTTTGAATTTTGGAATGTAAATCTGGCCCACTTTATAAATATCCTATTGTCACTGTGACTGGGTTCACTCAACTCCTGGTCACAGTCACAGACAAAGCACAAAGTGAGACAGGTTTGGCATCTGCTCCCTGAGGGAACCACTTGCTCTGCCTGCAGCCTGCCATGAGAGCGGGAGGGAAAAGGAACAGATCTGCTGCAGCTTCCACCAGTTCTGGTGTGATCCAGGAGGTTGTCCTGGTCTTTTTGTAATATAAACTTCCTTTGAATTAACGTGCAAAACCAGTCACCCACCATGGGAAGTGATGAGGACAAATTCAGTTAAGAATTGCCACTTCCTTTAGTCTGGAGAAAACAATTTTGTTGGCACACTAATAGATGGCACAGTGAATTGTGTTGCCTGGAATATCACGTTAAAAGTTATATAAAATCAGTCTTTCCCACTTTTAGCTTGAAAAGAGTGTAGTGTGAGGGTATGGGTGCATATATATGTGTACATTAGTTTTTTCCATTAGTTTGGGAATTTCAGCCACAAAACACAATTAGGAGACAGGAGACACATCGAGGAAAACAGATGTCCCTCAGATATTCAGAAATGGTGTGAATTCTGCTCTTCCCCTCAGAAACTTTTCCTTACAGGAAAGCTCTTGCAACAGAAAAAGTGCTTAGCAGTAAATTGAACACAGAATGAGATTTATTTCAATTTGGATCTAAGTAGTTACTAAGCTTCAAATTCATCTTGGAAGAGATAATTAAAAGAACAAAACAAACAGTAGTTTGATATTACTCCAGCCTAAATATTTATATTCTTGCTTATATTCCTCTAAATACATTTCTGTGAATGTGAGTTCTATAACTACAACTTCCAAAGAGGGAAAAATTGGTTTCTACAGCCCCTGTTGCTGAAAAGGGAAAGAATCCATGTGACTGGTAAGTAATAGCCCAAATAAAAAGATAAAAAATAAGAAAGAGGTCTCATCTGTTAAGATTGGATGCCACCATAGTATGACTGACACATAAATCTAATATTTTAAGTCTTTTCCATTTTCCCCATCCTAAATTATGAAAATTCTTCCAAACAAATTCTTTTCCCCTGATTTCAAGAGGTCATGATTTTTAGTCTAATGGAAGAGACAGAAGAAAAAGACCAGAATTACTAAGTGGTTGCAGCAGATACTACAGATGAAGCAAAAAGCATTTCAAGCAAAATTTTGCTGATGCTGCACTCCTGGAACAGGTCTCCAAGGATACCAACAACAATGATGGTCCTGTATCTTAACTGGTGATCTCAGTGAATTGCACTTCATGAACCGAGACAATTCCTTTGTGAGGTGAGACCTAGTGACCAGCAAAGGACGTAGGGTTGGAAAATTGTATGATGACAGTAAGGTTGGAAATGTCCATTCCAAAGATAAAGTTGGACTCTGGTTTCCTAAATCCAGGTGCTTCTATTTAACCACAGCATCACTTGTTTTGATTTCAGGTAAGTGCAATGACTGTTCAGCTGTGTTAGTGCTGAAAATCCAGAGCAAGGTAGAAGTGACCCAGGACTGCTATAAAACACCCCTGAGCCCTGTAATGGATTGAGTAATGCCACAAATAAGAGAAACAGTCAGTTCAAGCAACTCTTTCTAAAGGTCTTTAAATGCTTTATAGAAAACATAGTTACCAACAAGACAATTTCCCCCACATCAATGAATCAAAGCCAAAAACTTTAGGAGAATTTCCCTTGAAAAAGAATATTAAATCAATCCATTGAAATGGTGCCATGATCCATTTGGTTGGTAAATGAAAAACTGTTGGCAGTCATCTGCAACAAGGAGGAACACGAAGTACCAACAAGCAGTGAAAAGAACAATTAGGAGCAGACGAAGTGGGGGAAAGTTTTGTATTCGCAGCTTCCAAAATACGAAATTGTCAACTTAAGATGGGATTCACTCCCTATAAACGGACCTGTCTGAAAGTCAGATGCTTTGTTTCATCTAGGCAAGCAAGTGGGATGTCTCTAAAGTTATTGCTGAGGCAGGAATCTTCAGGGGCCAACTCACCCACTCCTAAACAGATGCTCAAGGTAGATGAGAAGCAGAAAAGAGCCATTCATGGTGCAAAAAATGGTGTAAAACTCAAAAGCTGTATGGAGCAGACCAAGTGGAGGGATTTCTAGCTCTTCTAGACACCAAAAATACCTTCTAGAAAATTGATGAAAAGGATTCAGCCAGGGAGGAAACATAGGAGTAGTCAAGAATCTGGCCCTGATGATGTTCAAGACAACTGTCTATCACTTACAGCTAAACTCAGCTGACTGATAATAAACCAAAAAACATTCTGCTTTTTGGCACAAAAGTTGTCAAGCATCACTAAAGATCAAGCCTGTGGGAATCTGACCAAGCAAATTATTTCCTTTGGGGGATTTGCTTGAGGGCTGAGGATCTGAAGAAATGCTGAAGGGATATGAGCTACATATCAATATTCATTGAAACAGATGAGCAGTGTAAGTTTTTCTTGGGGCAGCCAAAAGCTGCAGAAGAGCTGCCCATGGGCTTGAGATGAACCACCAGATACATAAATCCTCTGATGATTTATGCTTACGAAAACACCAGCTCCTCCAAGATGGTAGAGAAATTAGATAAACAAGAAAAACAGACCACAGATTTAACATTTTCCTTATGGTGTATGACAACTTTTCTCTCAGAATCATCACTAGCAGAGAAACACAGAATGGTTTGGGCTGGAATATCTTACTAAACCATAGGATTCCACCAGCATGGAAGCTAAGATATTTGTGGTTTCATTAGAGTATTTTACACACACACATGCAGACACCCACACACATTCACAAGGATCTTTGACAGAAATCCATAAACTCATTTTCCCACATTTCCAAAGATGTCCCCAACCCATACCTTCATTTGAAGCTTCAGCCTGCAATGAAGAAGGTCCTAGATCAGATGTCTGTATTCAGGTCAAAAGAGCAGAAAAGGTGGGTTTAGTTTTCTTTCTAAGATAACACCTGTATGGGAGAAGACACAACAGTGCCTGTGTCTTGTTTCATTTCTTAACTCTGAAGGATTAAATCCATCTGACTGCTTCACTTATTCCTGCCTGACATCCAGATGTCAGGTACATGGGTTGTCTGTGCCTGGAGATATCATACACTATTCTGTCCTGTCAGACCCCACATACACAGGATAACTGATGGTAACAAAGGATGTTCCTGTCTCATTGTCTCTTCTTTGCTGCAAGCACTTGTCCTTTCTTATTGCTTCAGCTCCTTGGGAAGGGAAAGTTCTTTATTATAAATACAGCATGACCTAGAGATGTACTCAGTGCTTGTGGGCATCTGCAAAGTGGTTCCACGTTGATGAGAGAGGATTACCAGAATCTGATAACACAAAAAAGCTCATTTAGTAGAGAGCAAGCAATGCAAGGAGACGGGTTATTGCCTTCCAAAAATAAGGTCTGAGAGTATCTTGAAAGTAAAATAAGAAAAAGAGGAGAGAAGACAGGGAGAAGAAATTTTGGATTTGAAATCAGTGACAGTAAAAGGAAAGTTCAGCCATGGCATCTCTGAAACAAATTCCTGCTGCCTTTGACAGGTTTGTGAAAGGAAGAAAAGGTTGCACAGCTGCAAATTGTCCATGTGAGTGAACTAACCATCAAACCAAATGATGCAGATTTCCTGGCTGTAATATGCGTGGCTGGATGGCACAAGATGATGATGTGCAGGTACCATAGGAATCTGGTGAACTCTGGGAGAGTGCTTAGTATCATGAATATTATAAAAATGATGTCACATCCATCTTATTCATGCTGGATTCCATCTGTGAGCTGATGGAGGACAAGAAACCTGAGGACACAGAGGAGAGACAGGCAGACACTGTGGGAAAAGGCATCTCTAAGATGATCAACTGAAATATGGGTTTTGTTGAGGGTGGTTTTTGTTAAGGGTGGGTTTTGTTAGGGGTGGGTTTTGTTGGGTTTTATTTTGTTTGCTTTTCTTCAGAAAACAGACAACAAAAATTTCAAGAAGGTAAAGTTCTGAGCAGGTACACAAGAAGTCATTCAGGAAATAGAGGGGCTTTAAACATCTAAATCTGATACTTAAACAGACAATAAATCCAAATATTTCAGGAAGAGGGAAGGGAATGGTAGGCAGCATGAATTGGAGAAGTAAATTGAACTACCTAGACCTCTCCTAGGCAGATATATGTGAAATATGGGTGTCAATACCAGTGTACTTTGACATGAATTTCAGATGTGTTGTGATTCTTTAAACTAGAGTGAGGTTATTTAAAGGCAGATATGAGGTGTTGGTTTCAAAGCTAATAGGATTTCATGGTCTTTTGAATCTAAAAATGTCAAGGGGATTTTGACCTCCATGTGTCTTTTAGATCACTCCAAATCTTGTAGGTTGTGCCTCTTCATATAACGGACAGAACCAGTATTTTTCACCTAATTAGAACTTCTTTGTTTTCATATTATGAATCCTTGTTAATGAATATGAACCTGAGGCTTAATGGGGGCTTAAAGCTCAAAATCCAGTGACCACCCTACTCTTCAGGTAAAGGAAACCTGAGGAGGGTTCCCTCCCTGCCAAAGGAGACAGCATAGTTCCTAAGGCTATAAATATGATTATTTTTTAATATCAAATGAAATCAATATTGTTGGGATTCAACCTGCTCATTTTCAGCCCCCTAAACAAAAGCATTGATACAATATGCTCATTGGGCTCTACCATCAATGGAAAGATTCAGAAACTCTAAAAGGTGTTTCAGCAGAACTTAGAATTAGTGCCCAAGTGAACAGGGTCAAAAACCTTCAGTTCCTTTCCATTGACTAGAACATAGATAGCTATTTAAAGATATTTAATATTAGATTAGATTATTTTCATTGGCTTTTGTACCATGAAATGAAGTCATAATCATAGTATTAAAGCTATACATGTTATCTGACTGACAACCAACTCTCTCTTTTTTGTGTGGCTACTCTATCAAGCTTAATCAACAGCAAGAGAAAAATAATTTGATAGATGAAAAAAATAAACCCTATGGATGTGTAAAGGTATTAATTTGGCTGTTCTCAGAATAAGTGAGTTGTCAATAACATATATAATTATACCTATTTCCTCTATAATCTATGACAACAGTGCTGTTCAAATAGAGATTTGTTCTACAGTATCATTCTCCTGTAAGCACATCCAAAGTTTCCCAACAGTTCATTCAATAAATTATTGGACTAATTGATTATCTTTCTAAGTGAAAAAAATCTTCTTCTACCCTACCTGGTTTCAGAACATCTCTCTTTTTGTGCCTCCAAGAAGTGTTGAGGATGAACCTCAGACAGAATGGTGATGAGTGTAGTATTAAATGCCAGGTCAAATTCTGAGCTGGAGTAAATTGGTGTAATTCCATTGAAGTTGGTGGTGCTTTGCTGCCAGAGTGATACAAAGCTTTTGGGAATATTTTCACTGACTTCCCTGGGCTTTGGCACAGCAAAAGATCTGACCCTTCAAAGAATTGACAAGATAAACAAGGTTGGCAGTTGTGGGAAATGTCAGAGGGTTTTCTTGCTTTGGGAGCTGTGGTCAAATATATGTCAGAAGAATTAGTCCCAGTTCAAAGGAGAGACTGGACCAGTATAAAACATTAGGAAGGTGTGAATTTTAATGGTAGGAAATGAATCCTTCTATCAAAAACAAATGAAAGAAAAATACTTAAGCAGGAAAATATAAGCTTTGTCTACTTCTCATTCTGTATGTACACATTCATTTTGCAAACCTCTGTAAATCCTATCGAAACAAAAGTGTGTTTACAATGTTACATATTCCATAAAACATGTTTGCTACTCAGCAATCTGCTTGCTTCTCTTAAAATGTATTTTTGTGACAAACAATCATTAAACCTCACAACCGCCGTGTGCAGATAAATGAAACCAGTGCAGATATTACCATTTGGTTGACACATTTGTTTTGACATTGTAAAAAAGCGTTGAGGTTTTTATTTTTTTTTATAAAAGTCTTCCTTTTTTTTTTTTTCTCAGAAACAATAATATGTTCCTGCAAATGCTGCAAAAGATCAAAAGCTGTTCAGATCATATTTACAGTACTAAAAGCACAATGAATGCCCCTGTAAATGACATGTAAATTACCAAGTGATGATTCAACTTCAGTCAGTTTTGCAGATGAATTGAAGGACCTTAATTCCACTTCAGCTTAGAAATCTGATTATTCTACTGCTTGTAAGAAATCAGCTTTAATCCTCTTTTAAATGTCATTCAACAAGTTCTTTCTGCACAAAAGATGTAAATGAATTTCCCTTTACAATATCTTTTCAAATTCATTTTCCTTCCACAGGACATTCTTAGAAATAATTTAAACCTGAGCTATCAAACCAATAACTCTGGTATTCTACATCTGTTCAAGAAAAATTGTCAGGATGCACATCTTAGCTTTGTGATAGCCCAGTTCCATTGACCTGTTCTTTATTCCTACTGATGGAAATGAAACCAGAATTTGGCTCCACAATAACATTTGTAGTTGACTATACATTTAAGAAAAAAAAATAATTATCTTAATTCACTGTCATATCCCTAAACAAGTCATGTCCTCATAAAGTTGAACACTTAGACATTTTTTATTTATCACTTTGTTTTATTCCTTCAGTTTTCTGCATTCATGGAGTCCTTCTATGGTACATTGAGACATTTCTAAATTAAGGACTCTCTTTTTGGCACTTAGCAGTACAGTAGGTCCTAGTTCCTGATTAAAGATATCCTTATCACTGGCAAATTATAATGTTATTTTCTGTTCATGAAGAAAACTAAGTGCTAAAAATCACAGACTGGCTGAGCCACATGTCCAGTGGGTGTAAAATCAACACATGTCCTTTGAGAGTTGTGCTGATTTACACCAATGGTATATCTGGTACCCCAGGTTAGAGTGCTGTTATTTAAGAGAAGTGTCCTAGATCATCCACTTATGGAAAAAAACCACAACTCCACAGACCATGTGGCATTTTAACACTTGTTCCTCCTATTTCTCATCAGAGCATTTGCTCTCCTGGTGGCTAAAAGAAATAAAAGTGAGTTCTTGTTGAACTCCATGAGGGTTCCCGTGAGCCCACTCCTCAAGTTCATCCAGGTCCCTCTGGATGGCATCCCATCCTTCAGGAGTGTCAACTGCAGCACTCAGCTTGGTGTCATTGTCCAGATTGCTGTGGGAGTATTTGATTCCTCTGTCTGTGCCATTGATGAAGATATTAAATAACCCTGGTCCCAGTATGGACCCCTGAGGGACACCGCTTGCCACTGATGTCCCTTGGCACTCTGAGTCATCCCCTCTGGATTTGATTGTCTAACCAATTCCTCATCAACTGAACAGTCCATCCATCAAACCTTAGGGAGGGGTGTTGTGGGGGACCATATCAGAGATCTTACAGAAGTGCAGGTAGATGGGTAGAGGTCCTTCAGCTGGTCTGTCAGCTGTAGCACCTTTCTAAAGGAACACTCCTTCATTCCTTTGAGATACTTTCCTGGGGGCTCCTATTCTCTGGCTCATGTCTGTAAGACTTATATGCTGCAGTGTAGCCAGCACATTTCAGATGAGTGCCCTCAATAGGACCCCGTCCTTCTAACCTTTGCCTGTCATCCCACACCTTGTCATGGGCAAACCTGGTGTTGTCTCCTTTCCCCCTCCAATCTAGTTTAAATAATCACACCTACTGTGCAGTATTTCATTTACCAGTGTAGACCAGCCAAGAAAGTCCAAATCTTCCACTGGTTTCCACATTTCACCTTTTCAAGACATGGAGTGTCCTCATTTTTCCAATCAGAGCATCAGATTCATGATCTTTACATAGGCCTATAGGCAGGCTGTGATACATCAAAGCCTCTCAGAAAAAGTTAAATTGGAACAAATCTTTAAGCAAGCCCTCATGATTCAAAGTTTCATTCTGTAGCACTTTTCCAAAAAAAGATGCAAAACTTACACTTTTTATATTTTGAGTTTGACCTCAAGCTCAAATCAAGGTTTCTATTGTCTCAAGAAACAGGCAGTGACTCTGCAAGACTCAGTCTTCACCCTGAGGATCTAACATTGCAGATAGGTAAGATATAAAAATGAAAGAAGAAACAGTTACACCAACACTTGCAAAATATGAGGAACACAGCAATAACTTGGTAGGTGATTTGTCCAAGGTGACACAGAAAGTCAATAGAAGATGCAAGGAGTGATCTTCCACACACAGCCCAAACCCTTTCCCAACTCCCACCCCAACCATCCACTGTCCTCTAAACACAGGCAGTGCCTCCTGTGTCACAGATTGCAGCACACATCACAGTGGATTGGAAAATTCTCCCCTTGGTCTGTCAAGCATAAACTTATAAAGTGTTCCTGTGACATGGTTCTAAAGGCTTTGAAAACATTAAAGAGTCTGTCTGCTAAGGATGTGGTAAGGTCACAACACCAGGAGCTGCTGCTGAAGGAGAGACATTTTTCTGCATGACTGACAACCAGCAGCATCCACCTCTGCTGTGTAACAGGTGTAAAAGACTTGCACTGACATTTCTCTTCCTAAAGTCCAGGGGCACCACTTGAAAATATAACCTAGCAGACGCTGATAAAACTCAGTGACATAAATCATGATTAGTGTGACAATCCAGCCTGCAGGATAACAATAAATAATGCAAAGAAGATGCAAATGCATTGCATTTTAGCAAGCAGTGACACAACCTTATTGAAAATACCTGCGCAGACTTGAGGCTGAAAGGAGGTTTCTTACATGGCAGAAGTTTTCCCATTTTAAATGATTGTGCATAAGCATTATTAGCCAAGCCTATCTTTGGCCTCATGCTTTCAGTTTGATATGATGTGACCCGAATTTCTGCCCTAATGTAACTCTCTTATCTAGTCCTCATCCAAGCAGTCTCATGGGCAGCTGCGTTTATGCTTTGAATACAAGAAACTATTCTCTGCTTTTGTGTGGGAAAAAAAGCACAACAAGGCACAAAGACTCACACAAAAAATGTTCTTTATGTCAAGGGCAGGGTGATATTCAGACACCCCCAAAAATTAAATTAGGCTGAGAGGTCTAGAAGGTATAAAACACCCTAAACCAGATGGAAGGGTTCCACAAATAAATAAATATTTATATTAGATTAAAAGAGGAAAAAATTTGTCTTCTGAGTCACAATGTAGAAAATGGTATTCCTTATGCTTCTTATATCTTTCAGGAATACAGAAAGACTTCTGGCCAACTCCCAGGAATGCTCCTGTTCCAGAGTTTGAAAGGAGAATAATTTGGCAATTCAGGATGTTCTCTCTGAATCCAAAACAACTGAGTGCCTAATTTGAGGACCCTTACCCAGGCCTCACCTCACTGCTGTAGAACACTGTATTGTTTAACTCACATGGATAACATCTCAGATTAAATCTCAGGGCTGAAATTATATTCCAGATTATTGGCAGGTACGTGTGTGCTTTGGGGATGGGGAAGGTGCATTGCAATTTTTGTTCTGTATCTCTACACACAGGCACTGACACTATTTTTATTCCATTTTTTGTCAGGGCTGGCTGTGTCGCTGTTTCTGGAGATTGCCTGACTGGGGATGCTGGTCAAGAGGGAATACAATGAGATTAGATTGTACCTTGCTGAAGTCACAGCAGATATTCCAGTGAGACTAATCCTAATAGTGATAACTATTGATTAGTTATTGATAACTAGTTATTAGTTATTAGTTATTGATAACTAGTGATTACTATGGATACAATAAAAACAGTTGGTTATGGGTCATTCTGCTGCTCTGACACTTCAAAGCAAACAAAGAACTTGATGGAATTTGTCTCAATCCCTTCTTCCTTTTCTGTGAAAGATCCAAGCATTCTTTCTTGGAAATACTAAATGTATGCAACTCCACTAAGTTTTTTTCTTATGAAGTTAAGAGAAATTTATAGCAATATACTCGTTCACTTAAATGGGACCAGAATTTCACTCTTAATTGTTTAATTTTTTTTGTTTGTTTCACCTAAACATCCTAGAATATGAATAAACTCTCGATTTGAGAAGCAAACAATTTCAGTGATATCTCATTCCTTTTTTATTAGATATAGCTACAGGAAGCCTGTAGGAGGAATGTCCGTGCAGAAATCTCTACAGCTTTAGCAAAGCCTGACAATCCTTTCTCTGCCACTGGTCACAAAACCAGTCAAGTCTCACATGAGGATGTCCTCCTACAGATCTTTTGCCCTCCAACACTGAAAAGTTAATAGTAAAGCATTTCTGTGCAGCCTTCATTAGATTTATAGGACCTGTGTCTTTACTTAGTTGAAGACAATTTTTTCTGGAACCCTGCCAATATTTTAGCTGCTACACTGAAAGAGGAATTACAAAGGAGCTGCACACCTGTCGCACAGGGAAACTGAGTCTAGAAAAAGGAGATTGCTTGAAACAAAGTCACCATCTCCCATGTCCTGTGCAATCTACTAAGTTATTCTGTTTTCCCAAAACAACAGCTCTGTACCCCTCCATAGTCACAATCAGGAATAAGCAACAGGCAGTGGGAAGGAATGCCATGCTCCAATTCATGCTGTTTTGTTTTGTTTTACCTTAAAAGTCTCTCTGATATTTTTATACCATCAAACAGCAGACAGCTCTTTTTTTTTCTTTTCTTTTCCTTTTTCTTTTTTTTCTTTTTTATTTCTTTTTTTTAACTTCTTCCCTCTGGACAAGTAGGATATTAATATTATCCCTGTAACAAGCAGCAGAAGGAATAAAACATCTAGGTAAATACTGCAAGTGAGATTAAAACTCTCTAGCTTTCTGATGTAACCCTGTGACATAGCGTTTCTAGTGAATTAAACCAAATGTACAAGTATTTAACGACTAATCCTTTTAAGTATTTTAATGCCCCAATGAAGATTTCTTATAGGGAGAGGCAAAGCATATGTGGTTTCCGTTAGAGTCTGCCTGCAGGCAGAGGATTGAGCAGATTGGCTTTTTTTTTTTTTTT
>VYXB01008934.1:383357-440857 GCA_013397135.1 Pachyramphus minor | reverse complement strand
GCTATGCCCCGCTGTGGCAAACCGAGTTACCTGGTCAGTCCTGTGCCCCTCTAGCCCCAGAAAAGTGCCTAAGGACCCTCATCAGCCCCCTGCACCTCCGCCCGTGTCCCGGCCCAGGTGTCCCTGCCCACCGGCAGCTCCAGGGGCTGGAGCGGTGCTGGTGCGGCGGGCGGGGATCCCCTCGGTGGACCCTGCCCCTAAGCCCAGCTTTGAACCCACTGCGGGTACAACAGTCCACCTCCTTGTCTTCCCTTTGTTGTCCCCTTCCTTCCCTTTTCCCGGCTCTTCTGAACCTTACAAGAGCCTCGGGACTCCTGTAATAGCCCATCATTGTGTTGAGATCTTAACGCGCTGTCATTAGCGCTGTTGTCTTCTTCTTTTCTCTTCTTTTCTATTCCAAGGGTCAATTTAAATCGCATTAAAATCCTAAATAGTTGGCTTAATTAATGGCTTTCGCGGCTCCAGCTGAGATAATCTCCATCCCACTAAAGCCAAATCGTTCGGCGACTTCCAGCTCGCCAGGAGTTGAGGGACGGGGGAAGCTGAGCAGAGGGTTTGAGTGGGCTCTGCCCGGACACCGAGCGCTCCGCCGGGCCGGGAGGGAGTGGAGCCTCCGTGTCTGTCACTAGCCAGGGAGAAGTTTGGCGAAGAGAGAAGGCTGGGTTTTGAGAGCTCTTTTTCTTTGCTTGCCTGATGTTTATTTTATTTTCTTTTGTTTTGATTTGATTTTCCGGTGGGGTGTTGTTTGTTTGAGGGTTGAGTTTTATTTTTTTAAGTGGTTGTTTGTTTATTTGTTTTCCTTGCTGATCTGCAAAGGGATCTTTTCTGGTTGTGGACAGAGAGATGATGGAAAGCCCCTGGGTAGGGATCTCACCCTCTTTGGAGCTCTGTGCTCCTCCACTCTCCTGCTGGGGTAGAAGTTGTGTACTGTATCTTTTCTGCCTCACTTTGCTCTGTTCCAACCTGCGAGGTGTCATGATCCGCACAGTTCCAGCTTGGCTTGCCTCAGAGGAGATTTTGGAGCCACACACACGTGGGATGTACCACACAGAGCTGCCCTTGGGATCCCAAAACTCAGGCACACACACAGGGAGCAAAATGTGTAGAAGCAGTCGACAAGTGGACACACAACATGCACACAACAAACACATACACGACACACAACCAGCCAGCGCCTCCTGAGAGAAGGAGGCAACATCCCTCACTCTGCCCCACGTAGACCCCACTCGTGGGACACCACGGACAGAACCTCAAATCTTTCCCACACCCTCACACACAACCCACACCTCGGACAGGCTGCCCAAGCCTTCGTCCTGCAGGAACCAACACGGGGTCACGGACACTGTCCAACACTGCTCAGCGATTTTCCCAAGCCACTGGTGCAGAGGGGGCTGCGAGAGCCATTGGGAAGTGCTGATTAGTTTTTATGGTTTGTGTATAGAAAAGAAGAGTGAAAGAGGTTTCTTTTCTTTTGGCTCTGGTTTGGACCTTGTCCTTCAGCCCAGGAGCTGTAGAAGTTCTCCTGTGTCAGTACTGACACATCTCAATGATGGAGGGCTGGTTCTGGGTTCATGAGATCTTATATGTTCATACAGTCTCTAAAGCTGAGTTCCTGCAGCAATCCCCCTTATTTGTATTATTCTGTTTTCAACCTACTTCTCCCAAGCTATTTTTAAAATATTATTTAAACTTAAAACTCCCAGTAACCTTAAAACATGGTGTAGATAAGAATCTGGTCTATAAAAACTACTCACAATACCCTTGATTTTACTGAATCTTTTGGTTTCTATTATACAAAACCCCCATATTTTGTGCATGTAGGTATGTCTTTGTTTTCTTGGCATGAATGTTGTAGTCAGGGACATCTCAGAATTGTTTCTATTCATGGAACAAACTGGTTTATGTGACTACTTACATGATGCAAAGTTTATTAAGTTAAAAGAACAACTGGGGCAGGGAGGGGGGGAAGCAGTACTTGGTATTTTTCCTGACAAATGCAGATGAGTTTTAGAATTTGAATATTTAGCTCCTGCTAATAATGACTGGGTGATGTGAGGATAATTTAAAGAATATCTTAAGTTGCTTATAGACCTTTGGGAGCTGAACATGGGATTAAATGGTACTGATAAACTCTGCACTGTTTACTGCTTCATTAGATATACTGTGTGCTAGGGGGAAAATGTTAAGGAGAGGCAGATTCTAATGTCTTTGTTTTGTAAGAAATTGCCAGAATTTCAGAACAGGGCAGAAACTGTACTGTAAACTGGAGACTCCCACAAACAACACCTGTAGATATAAATAATAGACTAACAAAAAGCATAGCATGCTATTAATATTTTATATCAGATTAATCTGTCAACATTCAGCCATGCTTATACTTAATAATGTACACAAGTACACAAATGTGTATATCCCAAAAAACAAAATAAGCAGAGTTTCTGCACTGTTGTCATCAGTACATTATGATGTTTCCTTACATAAGTGCATGATATTTACAGGTGAACACCTTGGAGAAAAGGGCTGCTATTGAATGAATATAAAATACTCATCATCTTGTGCCTGTTACGATTAACAAGTAAGAAATGACTTTGCAGAGTGTAAGGATGTATCTGTACAAAATTATAGACACAGATTTTAAAAAGATATTTGTATTTAAAGAACCATCTAGTGACATCAACTGATATTTCTGTCTCTCATTCCAAATAAAACAAAAACATTGCTTATGAAAAGCATAAAAATATGTCAGAATATGAGTTTTATCAATGAAAGCATGGACTGATATTTAACTCTGAGGGCACCAGGGAGCCTTACATTTCAGCAGGTGCCCAAGTGCATAAGTAAATCAGAATAAATCACCACTCTCCAGCCACCCTATTGTCCTCTTCATCCACACAAAGGGAACCTGCAACCAAAACAGCCCAAGCTCTCTTTGATTTGTGGGTTATTGGGGTTTTCATTGTGTTGACAAGACTGTGGGGTTAGAACTTGGCTCTGTTGTTCTCGCTGCTGTCACCTACACAAGCCATCAGCAGCTCGTGTTGGCACTTTGTACTGACATGCTCTATTTGATGGGGAGACAGGAATAAGGGAGGGAAAATACTCTCCCAATGTTTGCTTTGACTACCTTTTTCAGTATCACATGGTCTAACTTTTCCTTATTCTAGGCTTGGGAAACAAAGCCAAAGCGCAGTTCACAAGAAGGAGTTTGTTGAGCATTAAACAGTTAGAGGGAAAAGGATTGGGGTCCAAAAGTTATCCAGCAAATATGAACTTAACCTTTTGTTTTTTCTCTCCCTCAGATCCCTTTGAAAATAATCATAGGTTAGAATCACAGAATATTTTGTGTTGGAAGGGACCTTTAAAGGTCATCTACTCCAACACCCTGTAATAAGCAGGAGTATCTTCAGCTAGATCAGGTTATATACGATTCCCTGAGGTGATTTGGTGATTCAGTACCTGGCAGTTCAGGGTCTTTCACCCTGATGTGGTTGGCTGCACAAAGGATATCTCTTCCTCACCCATCTTTTTCCTTGAGACCAATCATATTCATTAAAATCAACATGAAGATGAAAGATTAGAGGGTAAAACTCTGTCATAAAGAAAGAATTAATTGAGTAGAGTTGGATGAAAGAGAAGCCCAGACAAAGGGTTTGTGTGCCTGAAAGCTTTCCTTCTTTCTTTTTTGTCCTAATGTATCAGTTGCAATATAAAATATATTCTCCCTTCAACTAAATCTTGTCTTTCCTGTGTTTTTAGACCTCTGTGGCTGTAAGAGCACAACCATTTACAGTCATCTCTAACACAGTATCTTATGGCAACAGATGAAGTCAAACCAGACCATGTAATCACTTTCCTATGGGAATAAACAGTTGTCCTAAAAAGAGTCTTCTTAACATTCACAGGTGTATTTCACGTGGTACTCAGGGCACAAAATTGCTGAGGCAATTTGCTGGATGATCCTACCAGTTATCTCTCTGTCTGCCTGCTCCAATTCTTTCTCCCAGCTTTGCCATAGGAGCAATGCTGTGGGTAACCAGTCAGGGAGCAGTGGCCACAGGTTTCCCTTCTCCATGTGCCCTGGTGGGCACATTACTTTGATATCTGTGTGTGTGTGTCTCTTCTTTTGATGAGATGAGGGGGTTTTATGTATCCTGGCACCAGAAGTTAGTCTGTAAAGACTTTTAAAGACAGTAAAAGCTGCTAAGAGGAATAGAGATCTCCAGGTTGAACTTCAAGACTCACAATAGACATTATTTCCATTCTATTTTTGAGGACGCTTTCTTCTGCTTCTTTGGCTTGTGTCTGTTGGCATCCCACCACTCAAATACCCTGATGGCACAAGACTGGCTCAACAATTAAATGAGAATTGATTTTTCCAGCAGCACCTACAGTGGCACTGGGTTGACGGGGAAAAAAAAGCTGGTTGATGCCACTGCTGTTTAGTGCAACTTCAAACATATCTCATCATCTTCATGTTGAGCTGTACTGCTTCAGAAAATCAAAATCATTTTTCCACTCTAACACGTGACCAGAATATGGGGGAAGGAATACACTAGAGCATGTGTGTTTAGCAAGAAACCTAATCCTTCATCTGCCTGTGTGGTTGCCCTCCTACTTTCCTCTTTCTTTCCAGCAGCCCTCCGCTCCTTTTTTTGTTTACCACATCTTGTAAAGGCCAGGGTTTCATCCATCTCCTCTCCAAGGTGGTGTTTGTGGTGGGAGATTTGTGCCTTCAAAAACACACAGAGTTTGTGACAAAGAGCTTCATCTAGAAAGCACCACACCACTCTCTGTTGCTGTGTCAATGAATAATTAATACAGTGAAATTATTATATGCAATCGATTTTGCCTTCTTGTAATTTACAACTCGTTTTCCATGTTTCTGGAAGGTAAATGACCCGGAGTTTTTGTTTTCTTTTACTTTTAACCCACACCTGGCTTACCTGGAATTGCTTTGTTTGAGGTCACGTTGCTCAGGCATGATTTTTGAAAATATTTCAAGCTGTAAGCGACTTTCTACTGAATAGAAATGAGAAGTGTTCCAGTAAATTCTGGTTAAGGTAGGAGCAGCTGCAGGGTAACAGGTTTTTGGATTAAAAGAACAATTATTTTTCTGGCATAAAGGGTCTACATACTGGCTTAACCTGGCAAGAAGATAAACTTTAATATGACACTGATTTCAGTACAGTCTCACTCATTGTAAAATCTACAGACTTCCTGAAGTAAACAAATATGTACACAGTGCCACTGTTTTCTTGACACATATATATATACACGTGTGTACATGTATTGTGTGGCAGATGCCAAACAAACAGATCTACTCAGTGTTAACGCTCTTCACAAATGTACCTGACAGACCAGAAGTTTGAAAACGTTGCTTGAAAATATTTACAGGTTTCTGGGGGAAAAAAATCCACCAACCCACCTCCCCCCGCAAAAACCTCCAAAACAACACAAACCCAAAATTATTTCAGGCATGTGGCACCAGATTTCTGTATTGGAGCATATGAGCTCATTAATTGCAGCTTTGAGCTGTGTAAAAATGTGCATCAGTGCCCTTGATGTGTGTATATGTTTGGTGATGCACGATTTGTCTGTATATCCTGTTCGAGAAGTGGACACTAATATCTGCCCTGTAACATAATTAGAAAAGTCATAAAATACCCTGCTGTAGTGAGTCAGGATCTCATCCATCTGGGATTGATACCAAGAGATGTTCTTTTCTGGTATTGCTGTCAGCACAAATGTTTAAATATACCTTCAAGAGCTGAAATATTTGGAAAGAAATCCTGTTTGCCTTATGTAAGCAAGCAATAGTCTGCTTTTAATGAAGTTTCATCCTTCAGTCTCTCTCTGTGGGAAGTGGAACAGAGTCAATTTTAAGAGGGACTGCATGTGGAAGTAGATAAAGAAAAAGGTGTAGGGTCTTGTTTAAAATTACATTTTTTTCTTTTCTTTCTTTTTCTGTTCTACTCTATTCTCATTACATAATTTGGATTATTAACTAAATTTTTTAAGCATAAAAAAGTGAGCTCTTGTAGAGAAAAGAGATTAAGGTGTTCACAGGAAAGAAGAAAATATCGTGGTAGTTTAAAAAATACAGTATGTTTCCTTTAAACATGAATGATAAGCACAGATTAATTCTGCTTTAAGAAGGTCTCTATATCACCATTCTCACATAAACTATCTGAACTCCTTGTAGCAGTGCATTGAATAATAGGATATTTTATATCACTGTCATATGCAGTTCATTCTTTTTTTTCTCATCTTTTCCCCAGGGAAGAATTGTGCATGCAGTGGTAAGATTTATTTCTTCCACAGAATTTTTTATTGTAGTCAGGTTGGAGAAGGCAGGTCAAAGAAAAGTGTTTTGCACTTGGTGATGAAATATGTGTTAGTCCTTAAGACTATTTCTTTTTCCCTGGGAGTTTGTTCTACTCTCTTGGATCACTTGCAGAGAAAGTTCTCCCTCTCCCCCCGTCTCTCTCTCTTTCTCCCTCTCTCTCATATTAACTTTAAGTTAAAAGCTCAGTTTTGCCTGAGGAGTTATTGATCACAGTCTTGACTTAAAGATTTGGTGATCATTCAGCACTTTTAGACCCAGGCCAAGTAATTGCCACTTGCAAGAAATAAACAATTCCAGAACCAACCTGAGATAAACTGATGTAGCTCAATAGATTTCAATCGTTAATATCAGCTGAGGATTTGACCTAACTTTGGAAGGAATTTATGAGAGTTCAAAGGTGTGCAAAGCTGTCCTTGCTGCAAATCACCGCAAGCCTACAGTGTTCTTGCATCTTCATAATCCTAAATACTGCTGTGAGAATTAAAATTAACATTTCTCATTGGAACCAACATGCTAAATTTTTCACCAACTGTGTTTTTTAAACCATGAGTGATACCTAAATATGGTTTAATCTGATTTTGTTAATCATACTAGAGAGAATAGCCCTTCGTGATAATAGGTAATTTTTACTGAACATGAAATCAAATTATATCAAGTAGCCATAATGACGTACTTTGACTTTAAAGTTTGTGACATCTAACAATTCACTCTTCCCACATTCAACCCATTCATCTTTCTCAAAATAACAATCTATAAAAAGCCAAACCACACACCCCCTAAGAGAAACCAAACCCAAACAAAACCAACCACAAGTAAACAACAAAATTGTTCTTCACAATTGCGTTTGCCAAAACACAGAATATGAGGTTTCCCCCTCTCTAATATTTCTCTTTTTTTACAGGTGGCACCTGTGTTGTGAACCCTACAGACCTGTTCTGCTCTGTCCCCGGTCGCTTGTCTCTCCTCAGCTCCACTTCCAAGTACAAAGTGACTATTGCAGAGGTGAAGAGGCGCCTTTCACCCCCAGAATGCCTCAATGCCTCCCTCCTGGGAGGGATTTTGAGAAGGTAAGTTGAAGGTGAGAGTAACAAGTCCTAGACAGTGTTGTAATTTTATTTTCTACAAAGAGGCTTTGTTCTCTTTCCCTGCTTGGATAGGTGGTCGTGTTTGGGGCAAACAGGATGGGATGGATTGGGAGGGAACACCAGGAAGTTTTCAATAAATGAGAAAGTTTACAGTTTTCATCAAATTGATTTTTTTTTACCCCCTCAGTTCAGTTGTTCACAGACATGGAAAGGTGTTGCTTTGCCTTGTTTTGAACGAGGAGGGAAAAAAAAAAAACCACAAAAAGAACCCCTTTAATGTGTAGAAAAATGTGTGGAAAATTTTACCAGAGCTACAAATCTGACTTCTTTCTGAGAAACTATCTCATAGCAAATTGTTTTACCAAGTGTAGGTACAGCCCTCATTCAACTAAAAACAAAAATATGGAGGTGTAAGGATGCCTTTTATCTTCCTTTCTCCTTGGCGTGTCTTTTGAGTACAGAAAAGACACAATAAGCCGGTTTCACTGTTCTCGTTGTGAGATACTGGAGGAGAAGCAAGTAATTAAGTGCAGTTTTGCCTCTGACCCTTGGCTGACCAGAGCAGACACCTGCAGAGAGCAGGAGAGAAATGAGGAGAGAGGCAGACTGTGCCTCACATTGCGAGTGGAAAACAAGGAGGCAGCTGTAATTCAGGCCGGCATATCTGAGTCGCGGTGTCCCCGAGGCGTCAGCTCAGATGGCATGAGCTACTTGAATACCCTTTGATCAAAACTAGCTGGAAAGTCATGGGCTATTTCACTGCTGTCACTGAGGGCCACACTGATCCTTGCACTTATACTGAAAGTCACTTTAACCCACCTGCAGTATTCTCAGAGATGTGGGCGTCCAGGAGCTGTCTCGAGCCATCTTGGAGAATAATGACTATAGGGTAACAACAGTTTTTTCAGGGCACAAAACCCCTCTGGAGGCACTGAAATCCAAAATCTGCATCCACAAAAATGTTCCTCTCTTTTTGCTTCACCCTGGAGAAACCTCCAGTGAATATTCATTTTAAATACTTACACTGCAGACCTCATCACTACACTGCAAGCTATTGAGAATTCAAGGACATCGAATTGAATGTGGGGGTTCATTTCTCTCTTCTGTTAAAATGCTAGAATATTTCCCACAATTTTTTGACCCAGACTAAATATCCCCTCCCCCAAATCAACCCTGGCCATGGTTCAGGAGTTAGCAAAAAGGAGTGACCAGTCCCAGCCAGCAATTTGAATGTGCCAATTCTGTTTTATGAAACAGAGAGTGTAATTGAACAGATTTGATCAGGTTATAACTGAGGGATTCACAGCTAAAGAACAGGCTCAAACACTCTGTGTTTGACCAGCAAAGAGGTAGCAAAACCAAATCTTATTGATGGTTTACCTGAGACCTGGAAAGGATGGTTTTTTATCCTGTAAACAGCCACTGGCTACATATTTTCCCAAATAGCTTGCATTCAAAATAAAATGTTCTTCAGAAAAAAGTCTTCTCAGAAGACATCTCCTGACAAACAACATGGCCAGAGTTGTGGTATTTCTTAATGGGTAAAAACAGATATCCAAATGGTGATATTCCAAGTCTGGTTCCTGAAGGAACTTTAACTTGCACCTCAAAACATCTACTTAGTTGTGTCAAATACTCAGCAATTGTTTTTTCTAAGCTGATGGCTCCTCAGTCTCATTTGGGGTTAATTATTTGTCGTAGAAAAGCAAAGGTATGACTGTGGGGATGACTTTTATCTAGGGGACAGGTCATTCATTTAGGATGGGAGATATCTGGGTTCCAGTCACTGCTCTCTTCACTGTTTAAGCATTTTAACATCAGTTATTTGCTGTCAGCTGGCTGCTGCATCCTGCAAAAGGCACAGGTTAAAATTCCCTCAGGCTGAGGAAGAAATTGAACCTACTTCTGCTGCATAAGTGAATATGTCTCAAATGCTTCAAACACTGAGGTGCTGCAGAAAAAGCAGCACCTGGATGCACCAGGAACCATTTTGTGAGAACGAAGACAAAGGTGTTTGGGACAGGGACGTAAATAACTAGTGATGGCTGAGATTTCAGCTTCAGCATTTCCTGTTAAGTTATCCTTTTTTTGTTGTAAGTTTTGGGCTTTGTAGGTACCCAGGTGTCTACATAAATTGAGGAATAGTTAGATCTTGGTTCCACACAGACATCTACATTTAAGTAGCTCTCTATCTTCCTTTAATGGACAGATGAGCAAAATCCACTCATTCTGGATATATAATTCTAGAAGGTCATGTTTCTCTTGAGTTTGTCTTTGAAATCTGGCCTGGCTAAATCAGATAGAAGTGTTTGCACTGTCAATATTTATATTTAGTAACTGTAATCCCAGGCTCTGTGCCCAAATCAGGATACTGAGCTCCACCAGGTGGAAAGCTGTCTGAAGATCTGATGCCCCTGTGACAGGCATTAAAATGTTTAACTCTGTCAAAGAACCAACGTCAAAGACTCACACAGGGCAAGCAGGACATTAAGAATACAGCTCTGAAACATTTTCCACTGATGTCACTATTGCAGGCATTACTCCACACATCTGTCAACAAAGTGTGTACAATTTCTAGAATTATAATAACATGGGAAAAAGGTGCAGACTAATGACAAGCGTCTCTCTTTCCTGCTGTTCTCTCATGATAGAGCAAAATCTAAGAATGGAGGACGCTGCTTGAGAGAAAAATTAGACAGACTGGGACTGAATTTGCCTGCAGGAAGAAGAAAAGCAGCAAATGTCACACTCCTGACTTCCTTGGTAGAAGGTAAGTTTTCTAATGTTGCAATACAATATAACCATAATTAAAATGTTTCATTGTATACAACGCTTTTCAGTCACTGTGTTAAATCCCATCATCTCTATTTTGTATACAGAGGAGAACTGAGTTGCCTAAAGACACAGACAAAATGAGTGACAAAATGGAAGTTCACTCAGATATCTTGGCCCCCAGCAAGTGTCTTGGTCCTGCAGTTTCCTCAGCATTGATCTGTGCTTTTTGTGCTGGGATCTGACTTATAAATCGATGATCCAAGTGTTCTTGTGAGAGAGATGAATGTCTTATACCAACTCTATAAGTATGTTTGTTTATCCTTCTCTTTTTTTTTTTTTTTAACTTGTGAATTTCCTGGAGCTGATCCAAAAATGTGATGATTTTTTTTTTCCTCCTATAAGAAAGCACAATATTTAGACAAGCATTTCCCCCCCACACACAAATGAATGAAATCTATTTTCAGATAAACTCTAGACAGGCCCAGGAGATACTTTCTTGGCCTTTATTTGTTGTTTAAATACCATTCACCAAATACTGCCAGGCTCTTCAAACCTCCAGCCGGGAGATGCAGGTTCAAACCCCTCAGGCAAAGGGAAGAAACTCTACCTGCATCTCTTCTATTGTGGGTGAATCCACTAAGTACCCAGTTTGTTGTCTGGCTGCAAGTAGCAGCTCTGGGAATTTCAGATCCCTCCTCCTTGATGTTGAGAGAACTCAACTCATCCTAAAGGTCAATGCCTTCTATAATCATAACCTGAAAGGTCCATTCAGATCTGGGAAGTAGGCTAAGGTCTCAGCACATATTATCACAGAATTACATTAATTAATTAAAGGTTGAGGTTGGAAGGAACTTCTGGTCATCTCCTAGTCCAGTCCTCCTTCTCAAAGCAGGGTTAGTTAGAAGAGGTTGCTCAGGACCTTGTCTACTGAGTCTTTTTATTATCTCAAAGGATGGAGACCCTTCAAGGCAGAAATAGTGTTGAATCCTCAATACTGGAGGTTTTTCAGTGTCTCTGACAAGGGACTGAGGTTTTCAGGGGTCACTGAGTGCAAAGAACTACAATGGGGCTGCTTTGGAACACAGGTGTGTCCATATCACACCTGCTTGTAATAAAGAGAAAGCCATAATGGGTTTACAATCTCAGAAAAGGTACCAGGTGGAAGGAGCAAGGGCTGTTCTTACCCTCCCAGTCCTTCAGGCATCTCAGGTCACAGAAGAATAAACACAGCTATGTTTTTCATAAGTGAACAGAGCAATGGCTTTAAGCTGAAAGAGGGTAAATTTGGAAATTAGGAAGAAATTCTTTACTGTGAGTGTGGTGAGGCCATGGCACAGCTTCCCTGGAGAAGCTCTGGCTGCCCCACCCTGGGGAGTGTTCAAGGCCAGATTGGATGGGGCTTGGAGCAGCCTGGGATTGTGGAAGAGGGTTGGAACTATGTCGTCTTTAAGGCCCCTTCCAACCTAAACCATTCTGTGATTCTGTGGCCAGTTATTCATCAGAGGAGACTGAGGGTGAGGTAGCCCTCTTCCAACTGCTGGCCTGGGATTGGTGGCAAAGTACCTTTACTGTAAGTCAGGATTAAATTCCTGTTTCCCAGGAATGGAACTGTGCTCACCTCCCTGTACTTTATTTAAACCCAGTAGCAAACCTGTCATCAAGCCTGTGGTGTTGCTTTTGTTCTTGGGCTGCCTTATTCTGAGTCCTAAAGATAAACACTGAGGTGGCTGAGCTCACTTTGATAGAGACTTTTTGCCTGGATATGCAAATAATGAATTTTATCTACTGGAATTTTTGAGAATGGCACTACCATGTGTGTTTATATTCCAACAGAAAACAAAACAAAGCTCATTTTCTGTTTGTGTAACCAATCCTGGCTCAAACTTGGCAGTGCTTATTGAATTCTTTGCTATATGAGCTGTTCCCCCTTTAGACACGCAGATACTCCTTCCAAGGGTAACTAAATTATATCATAGTTCTTGCAAAGAAACACATCCCTCAATGGTTCTTGCTGCTGGAGGATACAGAAATGGAAGGACAGAGGCCTATTCTGTGGTTTAGAGAACCCATAAAGAAAGCATCATTAGCTTTTTCTGTGTGATTTCAATACAGAAATTGAAATAATAATTTTTTGGTCTTATTAAACCCTAGACTGAGTGAACCTCTCCTAAATATGCAGGATTGTGTCACTCTTGATTACTTTAGATGGTTCTAAGTTTGTTATTATTAAATGTCCTCACAGTCTTCAATACATTGAGGCCTTTAATATCTCTGAAAGGTGGGAGTGTGTTCAACCTCAAATATGTGTTTGATGTTAGAAAAGACAAAATTAGTTTTATGGTGATTAGGTATAATGACCAAAACCATCTCAAAAGTCTCTGGCATGACTAATATTTCTCTTCCTCTAAAACAAACTAAAATAATTGATTTTTTGGGGAATACTGCTAAGTTACTTTATGAGAATTAATCTGTGCCCTTTTGTTTTCTGCAAATGTATTTCTTTTGGAGTTCAGCATTGCTGCTGGATGTTTACTGTTATTCTTGTTTTGGTCAGGTTGCATCTTTAGTGTCTTTGGTGGGGACTTCTGGAGCCCAAAGTAGGAATTGTTTGACAGAGCAGCTCTGTTCTTTTTGTCATCCGCATAAATCAACACAATGGGTGGGAAGATGGACACGGAGAACGAAGTCAGTATTGCAGGACCCTCCTCAGCAGAATGGGACAAACCTTGTGCAACCTGTAGGCGAGGGATGCCCTCTAGTGCCTGGATTAGATGCAGGGAAAGGTCATTTTTCTTACCAGCTCCAAAAGGAACATTCCTACATCTTGGTTAATGCAATAAAGGCTCCTTCACTAAATACTACTTTTATCAAGGCTAAGCCTCACTGCTGGCTCAAAAGAGTCAAAAGCCACTCCAGTGGCAGCAAGGAAGGGTGTGAAAAGAGGAGAGATGTCCCCTTCTCTTTGGACAGGTCACTTCTAAGGCAGAGGCATAGCATCAATGCGATTGCAGATGCAGGTAAAAACAATGCATGAATGATTTTAAAGCCATCAGATAATAATAATAATAAATCAGAATACCTTAAGAAAATAGTTTGTTTTCTTGTCAAACCTAATTTAGACACTAAATTTCCTAGACACAGAATTAATGGCATTCCTCATTTGGGCACCAAAACTCTGGAGAAAAATAGGTCAGTGGTTATTTTTTTCATCCTGCTCTCGACTGTCACGCTGCTCCCACACCAGCCTTTGTTTAAATACCCTTCCACTTGTTCCTCCTCCCTTCTCACCCTACAAATAGAATAAACTTTCCTTCCACCTCCTGCCCGTCCCTCCTGCCCCTGAGTAACGTTTCTGCTGGGTAGAGCATCCGGAGGAGGCAAAGCCGAGGGGAGAGTGGGAGGTTCAGACGCCGAGTGTCCCTCTCCTGGGACGCAGCCCCTGCCTTCACTCTGCATAGGAGCATCTCTCACTCTTGCAGGACCCGGGGGACCCTCACGCTGCTCCTTGCACCTGCCCACAGAAACATTTCAAGGTACTCGTCTGGTCTCTCCACTGAGGGTTTCCAGAGCTGTCTCTGCCGATTCTGCTCCAGCAACTGTCCCTTTCCATCATGGAAAGCTCTCTGGTCAGTTGTCAAACTGCAGAGCAGAGGCAGCGCTGCCGGGAGCTGCAAAGCCCAGTGCTGGGTTTAAAGAGAGTCCACGGTCCCCAGGTGCTCTTTCCCTCCTGCAGAGACAAGAGCTGGGGATGTCACACACAAGGGAATTCGATTTTAGGTTGGATTTAGATTGAAATGAGGCAACTAACTGTAAAAGCAAGGGATTTTAGAGGTTTCTACCTTTAGTGTGACTCCTACACTGCTGTAAATAACAACCAGGCAGAAGAAGGCAAATCTAAGGCAAAAGAAGTCACTTCATCCACATTTCCAACATTTGAACATTCTCCTCTAAAATAAGTGTTTGTCCAAATTATGAGGTAGGAAAAGAAAGAATATATTCTATGGCAATTTGTACAAACTGCTTTCCCCCACCAAGCAGACTTATAACCAACTATACAGTAATCCAAGGGACCTCTAGTCACAAAAAAATATGTACATCACAATCCACTTCTAAACATCAAATCATCATTGGGTCCTGGTTCATAATTACAACACAAAAAGTATGATAAATCACGTTTCTGTAGAGTGTTTTCATGACCACATTTTTATTTTTAGTTTTATTTAGAATTTAAAGATATAATTTAGGATGTCTACTCCTTATAGCATATAGAAGTGCATGTTTATATAAATAAATATGCATAGCTCTAATGTGTATTTGTAGTATACATCAGCTTTCTATTTCCAGTAAAAAATATTTTTAATTTCCATTTAAAATATTTTTAATTATTATTGCACAAAAAACCCCACTACATTTGTATCTACATTTTTACTTGTATATATCCACAGCAGATTAGTGGTTTTGTTTCTTTTTTTTCATGATTTTATCTCTTCATATACCATTAACATTCAATCACAATCCCAGCTCCAGACAAATTTCATACTTCATCAGGACAGTTTAGTATAATTTTCTCATCTCTAATAAATAATATAAACCATTTTTGTAAAGATAGGTTTGAATGACAATTCACATTTTCTTTCCCTTTTTTTTAACGAGTGAAAACGTACAAATTTCAATCACTTTGTTGTTGCTTGTGTTAAATAAATGCCCCTATTTCATCACATAAAGTTTTGCTTTCTAGAATAAACAAAAACTTTTCCAATGGTTAAATGTTTGAATTTTTTGCTCTCTACGTTCCTTGTGTTGTAACTGGATTTGACTGGGACCAGGACAGAGCTGTCTGGAGAATCGTAATTCCACCTGATGACAGCTCCAAAAGGGTTTGACTTTTATCTTCCATCCATGCTGGAAGGAAAAGAAACCTATCAAGTGTTTTAATGGAATTTGGTTGAAAACAAAAACCTGGTGCTCTTCTGCAATAGATTTACTTTTCAAGTCTTTATTTAAGTAAGAGTAAAAGCAGAGCTGAAATAGAAATTTTGCAGCAGGAATTTAATAACTATGGGTTAAACTTGTACTCTTTCTCATCTGTGAAGAAGTCTGGGACAGTTGTTTTAAACACAAAGGTGGCAGTCAGCCCTATGTCTGTTCATTCTGATCCACTTTTAACCTATCACTGAAATCCATTTTGTTTTCACTGAAAATCACTCTTCTAGAAGCTGTAAACTAAGTGGAAACCATTTCTCCTTTCAACTCTGTGAGAGTTCTTGCTTGTTACCTTCTTATTCTTTTTAGGTATGTTTAAAAAAACACAAATGAAGCAGATGATTTTTATTATAATCTTCATTTTTTGCTGTAGAGTTGGTTACAGCTGCAAAGGTTGTTGTTGGTTGATATCAGCAAACAGGTTGCCTGTATTTTGCTACTACCTGAATTCATCTGGGTCACATAAAAATGATGCAAAGTGTTGATTTGTGGAATCAAAAGGTGTTTTTCTATTAATAATTCCAGTAGTAGAAGTCAGGACAACAAAATCTGAAAGTGGGGAAAATGGAGTTGGAATAAAGGTCAGTGAACGTGGTTCCTTATTTGTCATACTGTCCCTGGCACAGGACCACTGTTTCCATGGAAGTTCTCCTCTTCCATGTCTTGGCCAGGTCTGTGCAGACCACACCCAGCCTTGCTGGGGATGGGATTCACCTCACCACCTCCATTGCAGTTCTGCCTGTCCTTTCATGCCAAATTGTAGCAAAAAAAGGGAGAAATCAGCACTTCTGAGGGATTAATGATTAAATTAAATTAATAATTAAACATTTGATTAGGTTCCTAAGAAAAGCTGTGGAATCCCCATAGTTGGAAATATTCCAGACTAGGCTTGAAAATGAATAACCTAATCTAAGCCATGCTTCCAGTAGAAGGTGATCTCCTGAGTTCCCTTCTAATCTAGACTTTTCCATAATTTCTCTGATTCCCTTTTGCCTTCTATTCTAGGATAGGACTATACATGCTTCAAGTGTTAGTTTGTCTCCATTGAGTTGGAAGTATTAGGTCAGACATCAATACTTGCAGTTAATCAGATGAATGTCACATGCTCTCAAAGGGAGGAGTTATAGGTCCTTCATCCCTCCTAACTTCTCACATGAAGCATCAACCTGATCTTCAAAGAGCCAGGGTCCCATGCCACCTCTCCTGATGGCAGTCAAACACACAACTCTGAAAGAAATAAAAATAGGATAAAACCCCACAACACCTGAACTCCAAATCTATTCTGGAGCAGATCTCTGTTAGTCACTCATGCAGATGTACTTCAGCATATGCTTCTGGTAGCTGACCTATTTCTTCTTTCTACAATGAGATGAGAGCAAGTGTCATCTGGAAGTGCCTATTTCCCACCAGCGAAAGACTAATTTAGGCACAGATGTTCACAATCCAGGCAGCTGCTTTTGATCAGATAAATCCCACACCGAGGTTGTCAAGACTCCCAGCGTGCAGGTCAGAGTGTTCAGTAAACCCGAAAATAAAGTTCTGGGTTCTCTAAGGTAGTAAAGAGAGTCAGGTTCTCCCAGAGGCATTTGGCAGCCAGCATGGAGCTGGATTATTTTGCCCCAGTCTCTGTAGAGAGATGCTCAGTGTCACAGACTTCTCACAGAGCCTAATGGAGCCAGGTACTTCTTTTCCCTTGATTTAACCACCCATAAAATAGCGACCACCTTCTTCATTGTCCTCCCTGTTTGTTTTGCCCGGTCAATTTTGTTTGCAATCCTTTTGGAAACAGTTTCATTTCGTGCTTTCTACTCTGGGGTCTACTGATCTTTTAGTGTGGGGTCCCAGTACTGTCCTGTTGTCTCAAGCCCTGAGCAAATACACTGAAATGTATGTTATCCCCAGGGCTCTCTCCTGGTGCAGAGGGCCATAATTCCATTAGACATAGGGAAGTGAAGCACCAAAGGCTGACAGCTCTTCAGAGTTATTTATTCCTGCCTCCCACTCCCTTCCATACCATAAATATCAATGATGAACTGGGCTTACAAAACTGGAGCAGCTGCCCTCTACTCACTGGTGGGAAGGGAGGAAGCTAAACATCAGTGTCTTGGCTAGTATTTTCTCATTAAAGGAATTTCCTTCCTTCTCATGAGAGGAATATCCTTCTTATCTTCTGGTTGGCACCATCTGATGACTAAGCATGAACAGGCCAAATGGGCTGAAACGTGTAACTGAATTGAGAATGGCTGTCTACAGAAGTAATTTGCTATTTTTGTTTGATTTCTTTGAGTGAAATAAATTCGGTAACAATAATAAGAGTAATAATAATAACAACCCTAAAAACTGACTGAGCCCTTTTGTTTGACCGCAGGGGAAGCGCTACATTTGGCCAGAGATTTCGGCTACACCTGTGAAACAGAGTTCCCTGCCAAGGCGGTGGGAGAGCACATTGCCAGGCAGCACATGGAACAGAAAGAGCAGACAGCGAGGAAAAAGATGATCCTAGCGACAAAGTAAGGAGTGGGAACGAGAAAAGAAATCTGTCTGTCGCTTCTCCATGTTGGATCTGGGGGCTGGAGGAGGGAGGAGTGGGAGTATGGAGCTGGGAGTGTGGTGACTGCTATCACAACAGCGCTCAGTGACAGAGTGAGAGCAACCCTCGCCAGAGATGCTGAAAGAGGGACCTTTTTTACTACAGGGAGGGTTTGGTGGCTGTGCTCTCACTGCTTGTGGTTAAAAGGGCACGTACAACTTCTCAGATGCTTTGGTTTAGGTGAGAGGAAGGGATATTATTACATGGTAAGATCTGTAGGACAGAGACTGGCTTTGTCTCCTGTTTGCGCCTGAGCACGAGATCTAAGCTCCTACTGAAGTACTGGTTACCCTCAGATAATTATCGTTAGTTTGTTAAGGGAGTGTTGGTTTTTAGAGGGACAGATCTTCACTGGATGGAAATTGCAAGAGTTCCCCTGAAGTCAAAGGCACTGGAACAATGTACAACAGCAGGGGAGCTTTGCTAAAGACATTAAAGACACAAAGAGACACCAGACATCACTCTAAACAAGCCACTCTCCTCCCTGGAGCAGTAACAACATGTTAGGATAACATTTCATCTAGGTTAATTAGCCTTGATGAGGGAGGAATTAGCCTTCATGAGCCATGGGAAACAGGGATAAATAGCCTGCATGGAACAATGTAGACCTACCCTAGGTGTGTGGTATGACTGCATGGGGTAACCTTGAACACATTCACACTCTCCCTGTGCTTGCTGCAGTGTTATGTGTAAGGCTGCAGTAGAGCTGAGGCCACAAATCCAAGCCCTCAAGTCATCACCTCAGTGCTGGAAATGTTGGAAAATCATCCAGACTGTGATACATCCATCAGAGAGTAATAACCCTGTAGTAGGGGAGAGGGCTGACCAGCAATACGATTATCCTTTGTATCCCAATGTCCTTCGGCTTTGCCAAGACTCTTGGCCTTGGTGTATCCCTTTGTATCCAGAGCTCTTTGCCCTGAGGATGATCCAGAGACAAGGTGCACCAAAATATCTTGGGCTTGTGAATCCCTGTGATCCTTCCCTGGGGCAATAAAAGGATCCCCACGTGGCTTAGGGGCCATTTTCTGGTAGTGAAGGTGATAAGACACCCCACATATCATGTTCCTAATTTATTTGTACATTAAAAGGAATAATATAAGTGGAATATGATCTTGTTTTCTCCTCCATCCACATTTATTTTAAGGCCTCAGAGGCATGAAGATAAACCAGCTGGCAAGAAGCAGAAAGTTGTGTCTCCCCATTTCTGTGTAGCCCATTAAAAACCTGCCCCCCTGAGGGTTTAAGACCTGATTGTACTGCTGGGCAGCACAGCCCAAACAAGAGTTTAGACTTCAAGTTGTCCCAGCTGAAGGATTTACCCCATCTATGAAACACCACTCAACCATAATATACAAATCTTCCCAATTTTTTCCTTTCTCTAGTGAGAGATCACATTGCCATGGGTTACAATAATCAGCAGGTCACTGTTATGTCCTGTCCCCAAAGGGTGTCAGGATGAGGGACATCCAAGAGTCTCACTACTCTTTCTCACCACTCCATACCTACTTTCTCACTTTCTTCACTGCTGAGATGGGGACACATGGGCATTCATTACCTCTTACCATCATGAACTTTGGGCTTGTAGGCTGTTATCCTGCACTTGTAAGGAATTAAATTACTTTTTTCCCCCTCCTTTCTGTTAAAAGCACCGGAATTGAGCAGAGAGATGTGTCGATAGCACAAAGGCCACATCCTACTGCGGTCGGTGTCTGGTAACAGGGACAGACGGGTCAATGTGTGTGCTACTACTGCCCTCTCCTGCCTGCAAGGAGAACAGTGATTCCCAGCACGGTCTTGTTCAGGTGTTACAGGAGAAACAGGTCCATGACATCATGAAATTTTCCAGCCATGCTACACATATCTGATACAAAATACTCTAGAAAATCATCAGGAGTTTAAATTGCTCACCAGTCATACCTAAGCTTTAGTTTTGCAGTTTCATTAATTCCACAACTTCCCTGACTCGCGACCTTGTGAGCTATGACAGTAGAAAAAGTGGTGGATTGTTATACTGCCTCCAAAACCAACACAGAAATCCCAGGGTGGAAAAATCACTCATGGCAAGCTTTACCTATGGAAAGAACTGAAGTGCCACTGCCTGTGTGTGTTCCTGTTGTCCACTGTAGGACAGAGCCAGAAGCCCCTAGAAGTGCCTTTGGTGAGATCTTCCACATGTCGGGTATGGAGGAAAAATAAGGGGAAAGAACAAAGTTATTTCCACAGTTCCTAGAATATAGGTGAGATTCCATTCTGGATTCAAACATCCAGCTTCAGTGTCTCGATTCAGTTCCCCAAACACAAGAACCTATTGCCATTTGAGTTGAACTGGTTTATCCAGCTTGGTTACCCACTGCTGCTTCAGGAGCTCACAGGTCTCTGTTACTGTGTTGTATTACCAGTTATTATGGATGTCTTGGGTGTTGCATATTTATCTGTGGGTATGTAAACAGAGCCCTTAATGTCTACAATGCTGAAATCTCTGGTACCCAGAAGGAGCTCCCAGGCCTTCTTGTCATCAGGGGCATCTATACCTGGTACTCAAGCAATCCACCCACCCTGAATGGAAGTATTTCAGCTGCCATGCTCAGAACTGTGGCCCACGGGCTAGTGAAGGCTAAAGGTTGCTGCTTTAGGTGCCAACAGCCCTCTTTAACACATGGAGGCCACTGAGCTTAAGGCAATACTCTCTTGCTCTGCTCAGCCCTGCCTGGTCTGAGGCTTTACTGATAGTAATACAGCCACAGAAAACAGGACCATTTTCCATCATGGGACAAACTGCATTCATGCTGTTAAACTACCTGATCTTCCAAAACTACCTCTTGAAAATGGTCTCTCAATTTGCTAACTCAGGACCTGCCTAGGACAGTACAAATTGATGCAAGATGGTGATGCCATGGCCTGTTCTAAAAATTTTATGGTCTAGACAATGAAGAATTAGAGCCTTATCTGACAATTACCATGCGAAGAGGAGATGATTGGGCTGTGTAGTCAGTATACACTGCTGAACACAAGTGTCAGCAAAGGCAGGATGGGAGTGAAACAGGCTTTTTTTAGAGCCAAAAGAGTAAGAAAAGCATAAAAAATAGGGAAAGACAGTCTCCTATGACTCTCTTTCTTTCCACTCACTTCCCTTGACTGAATAGAAGAATGTCTGGGCAAGTAGATGATTGTCTGGAAAGAACAAGATGCTTCAAAAAATAGATTGAATTTTCACAGTTCTGACCTGAGGCTACTGATATTGGCCTGTTAACTCTAGGCATGGTAAAAAGGCTTCAGAACACGTAATCAGTTCACCCAGAAATGGAAAAAAAAAAAAAAAAGTGTGACCTGGTTTTAGAGGGTCTTTAAACGTGGGTTAGTTCAGCTTGCAGAGGTGTGGGAGACCCTGAATGTCTTTACAACAGGGGACAGAACCTGATCAGGTTGCAGCTGGGACAGATGCAAAACTGCAGAAGGCCACGTCAATTATTCCACTTGATGAAGAGACATTGTCTTGTGGGAAACATCACAGGGTATCACAGCACAAAGTCTTCCATGGGAGACAGAGGAAGGGATACACACACATTTACACAGACCAAAACAGAATGCTGTGAATAATAATTTTATTGTGGAGTTGATTACAGCCAACACAGAATAGACAATATCTCACTCATGACACTTCTCTGATATGTGGTCCTTGGGTGCCTGACAACCCTGCCAGGAATAAATCAGACTCATGGGCTCACATTTGCCCCACTCTTGTACTCAACACAAGGACTTTTCTTTGGTCACTCATAGGGATCATGGACTGGATGGGCTCCTGTTCTGACCCAGTGCAGAATGTTTTATCTTTTGCTAGGCTTACTGGATCATCTGACCATGTGTCACAAATCATTAAATGTCTCCCATGCAGGACTGGCCAGGACCTTTTGTAATTAATCTGTTTCCCCTAGGGCAGCAAAATCATGTTTCTTTGCTTTTTCAAAGTCATAGTCCAGCTCAGCAAATAGCTGTCAGCCCCTCTCCATTTTACTACCCCAGCTGATGTTTTGTTGGTAGTGGAGGCTCTGAGACACCACTCAGCCTAGAATTCCCCTTGAAAAAAAATAAAAAAGTAGGTTACTGCCTTTTACAGGTTTTCATGTATAATAAAAAAGTTTTTTTCTTTTCTTTCTATCTGCCAACATTCAGTAAAGACTTTTGACACGTGAAGATAGAAGGGAACTTAATTGCACACTTGGTTCTGACATTTTCCTTTGTCAAAATAAAAGAACTTTTAAGATGAACTTTCTCAACAGGTAGAAAGTAAAGGTTGGAGGAAGGAGAGAAGAGTAGTGCTGACAGGGCCGACTGGGGATAGTAGATTGTTTAGAAGCCAAAATGACTGACTGTTTTCAGTTGTTGAAAGGAACTGTTTTTCCTCTAAGGACCTGATTCATTAAAACTGTATGCTGCATTTACATACATTTCTGCTGAATACCTCTCTTTGCCTGAAAGGCTAAGATGATGCTGTCTTTTCAAGCAGTCAGTGTCTGGGCCCATACAGATGACAAGCATTTACAGAAATCAGGCTTGGATGGGGGCCAGCAGCACAGCAGGAAATAGGTTTCTGCATCTTCTCTCCTCTGAGTCAAGAGAGAGCTGTAGGATTCAAAGTCTGTATCCCCAACTTGTACAACAGTGATATAGTGAAGGGTAAAACCAGTTTAGTATAATTTTCTTGCTGGCAACTCAGCAATGAAGGACCTTTTAAAGACCCAGAAGCTGAGTTTACCCTCTTCTTCTTCCATTATGCGCCTGTCCCAAAAGACAAGAGTTACAGTGAAGAACCCAAACTTTATCAAGGACCAGATGTGCAATGAGTCTTCTAACAGAAATCATGGACCACAGAGGTGCTCTTTAGTATTAGAAACTGGCCCCAGGCACAGAGATTCCATCTATGCTAACAAAGTAAACCACACACACACACAGACTCATCAGATTTCAATTGTCCAAGTTATTAAAGTGCTAAAATGGCTCATTGAATTCTCCCAAACATCTTCTGGGCATGTTCTGTGAGATAACCCACAACAGGGTCTATTCTTAGGAAGGCACAGGGTTTAGAGGTTAGTTAGAGGAGCATAACTATACTGACATTCTGAGATGATGACAAATTGCAAGCAGATATGATGATGACCCCTGGCACTCTGTACTTCACTGGGTGGCACTGTTAACTAGGTTAAATGTAGCCACTCTGACCAGTATTAGGTCAATCCAACTAGTATCAGGCAACCCAAGTCCTGATCATTTGGAGGTGATCATGCCCTCCTGCCCCCTATCAGTGCCTGTATTTCCAATACAGGCAGTGGAGAATTAATTTGGAGAGGTCACTTTTCCTTTTTTAGTGAACTGTACCATAAACCAAGTGAAAGTAAGTGATGTCTAGTCATTCATGGTCCAGATAACATTCTTCTGAGGATAAATGGAGCTGATTTGTTTTCTTTCTTTAAAAGTATATTGGTAAAATATTCCTAAGCTAATTTGCAAACTAGCCCAATGCAACAACACCACAAGAATGAAAAGGTCTTATTTTCAGGCCCTTCCTAGTGTTAGGTCCTATATTGAGGAATCCCAGGAGATAAATTTAACCCTCAGGTGCTAAGGTGTTCTGAGAAGCCAGAGGGAAGGCTTGAGAGGGAGAGGGAAGGCAGTAAGACCATCCATCCTTTACAAAGAAGCTGAGTTTCAGTGCTGGTGGGAGACCAGGCAAGACAGAGCCTGAATTCCCACTACAAGAGGTCTTTCCTTCAGAACTCCTACTGCTTGATTTGTCTTAAGGGTTGGGAGTCAAGAAGGCAGATCCAAAATATCCAGGATTTTGACTTGCAGGTAAACCAGTCCACACAAGCAAATGTATAAGTATTGGTGTGCTCACACAAAGTGAATAATAAAACAACTTACACATTTCAGTCATTTTCTAATGCTAGTTCAGCATTTTCTTAAACTATAAACCTTACTTCAAATGTAGGTGAGCTAAGACAGACTTAACACTGCCAGACTGGGGCTAGTTCAGGAGAAAAATCACATTTTAAAATGTCAGTGTTAATATGCTTCCAGAGGGGAACTATTCTCGTTCAAGAGATTCTGTATGTTGTTCGCTCTGAGCACTTGGGGCAGGGAAGCAAGAGATGGATTTGTTCGCCTTTAGTTTCTGTAACAGTACTTCTGCCAAGGAATTCTGTTATGAATGAGATGACTCAGGATAAGGTGACAATGTTATGGGAATCAGCTCTAGGGAAAGGATTACACCTGTCTTATTTAAAGATTTCTATTTTTCTTTTTAGACAAATATGTAAAGAATTCCAAGACCTTCTAAGTCAAGACAGATCACCCCTCGGATCCTCCAGACCGACTCCAATATTAGACCTCGACATCCAGAGACATTTAACACATTTCAGGTATGATTTTCAGAGGGGAACTAAATTAACTAAAATCCATAATTTTGATAAAGACTGTATGTGATATTTTGGTGATATTTGTTCCCTGACCTAGAAGACATCCAAAAAAACGATTGACATCTGTAATCCCTGTGACATCTGTACCTATAGAAAGTTCAGGTTTGCCCAGCAATATAGTTCAAGTTCACTGCATTCAACCTGCTCCTAGGACCACAGTCTGAGTAGAGTAATTCTCTACATCTGCTGGCCAAATACTCTCATCTGGCCAGAAAGTTGTCTTGCTCTAAGCATGACTCAAGTCACAGGTCACAAGTGGATGATCCAGAAGTGTAGAAGCTCAAGTTCAGAGCAAATATAAATTAATCAAAGTAGAAATAAAAGGAGGAACAGGCTTCATCCTTCCCAATTAACTAAATAGCTCCAGAACATCTTCTATGCCACTGAGACCATTTGACATCATCTTACTATGATGATACTATTAACCCTTTGGTTTCTGGAGCAGACTGGTCTCAAAGTACATCACCTACCAAACCAGTTTTACTGCACTAATTCACTAATTTACTGCACAACATCCTGGAAAAGTCTGGGAGAATGAAAGCTGGCTCAGACTAAAAAGCCAGAGACTGCTACTATATTTAACCTCAGCTTCTGGGCCTGTGCCCTAGAAATATTTAATGTTCTGCTTTAAACAGCCTAAGAAGCTGTTATGAAGAAAAGACCCATGGTACCTGCACACCAACTCCAAATTTCATCAGAATTTTATCCAAGTTATGGATGAAAGTGTGTAGATGTTTTGGGATCAGAAAGACTTATTAGCCCAGGAGTTGCAGAGCAATTTCCTGTTTTTTGCTTTAGGCAATGTGTTAGATACAGTCAAGAGTGAGGTGGGAACTTCCAGAGGGCCACTTTGAAATAGTGGGGTCATTTAAGATATTTATCAAAGATAAGTTTGATGAAACATCCTAGAGGTGCTCCTGTTTGTGCTCAGAACACAGAGGGGAATACAAAACTAGATGAGGATACAGATTTTTTAATTTTTTCATTAACTAGCTGATATATGAAAAAAATCATCATGTAAAGGATTGTTCCAGAAGGTTATTAACAGAATATAACACCAAGCAGATTTTATAGTCCTATAAAGACTTGGAATGATGCTGTATGTTCTCTGGTACAGCCAGCTGAGCCACTCTTCTCTCATTGGCTGGACAGACAATTTCTGTGTCCCAATATCCCAACATCTGCTAGTTATTAAGATTCTGATAGAGCATGAGGCACCCAACAGCCAGGTACTGTCATAACTTATGTTTAGTCCCTCGGACTTCGAATAGAATCCAAAATACCCACCATCCCACTTCTTCTGTATATCTGTTGGGGTGTGGGGAGAGGCAAAGGTAATTCCTGGTCCACAGATACACACATTGCTGTTTATTTCTATGCATCTGTGCTTCCTATGCATATACAAACACACTTAGACAAATTAACTCCTATTCTCATGCACATGCACACATGTATCACTTGGGTGTATGTGTACTTTCCCTTATACACACACACTCCAAAACACCTGACTGCACTTGCACACTGAGGGAAATGCTTATTTATGCAGAATACTCAAAGGGGCATTTTAATGGGCTACCTAAGCTTGTGGGAAAATAGAAAATTACCTATTACATGCACATAGAGTACATGTGATATGAGGTAGCTAAACACCAAGGATTCCTGTGTTTAAAGAAGAAATAGCAGTCAGGATCAAATACTGAATGCTCAACCTACTAGAGCTGTCAACTGGCACAGCTCCCACCCTTCTTTCTCTGCTGCACTTCGGTAGGTTGGAGTACAAATCTTCTGCAGGCAACTCCTGGATCATTCAGTCCTTTCTTTCATTCTGCTGTGGGCATGAAGTGTTGGACTGAAGATGGGCACCTGGACAAGCACAGGTCTTGATCCTACACAGACACTTCCTTGGATTTAAATCAGTCTTATCTGATTGTGCTTGTGTAATGATAAGTGTTGCCAGGCCCAGACACTGAGCTCAGACCATATTTCTTTTCTATCTAGTGCAGAGATGTTGAGGTCAGATCAGCTTCTGACCCAGACCTCTAAGTCTACTCTCCTACATGCAGGTGCCTCCATTTCAGCCAGCTGTGTATCTTCTGCCATGATCCCTGGGCATCTCAGACCTGTACAGCCTGGAAAATCTGCATTACACTTAAGCAGGTCTAACATAGACACCTACATCAGTGTAGCTTAAATTTCTCTCTAAACTCCATTGACTGAACAGTCTGGTCTAGATCTCCAGCTGAGTGGGAACTTGTCCAACCACACTAGACACTTATACTGTAAACAGCTGAACCTAGTGTAGGCAAAAAAATTATTATTCCCATCCCCTAAATCCAGCAATCTTCACTCCTAGGTCATCCCAACCCCTTCTGCAACAATTTGTCTTCCTGAGATTTTGTATGATAGAGCCATAGAATCATAGAATAGTTTGATTTTAGAAGGGACCTTAAAGTTCATTTTGGTCCAACCCCCTGTCATGGGCAGGGACACCTTCCACTAGATCAGGTTGCTCCAAGCCCCATCCAACTTGGCCTTGGACACTTCCAGGGATGGGACATCCACGGGATACTCCAAATATCACAGAAGGCACTTAAGTGTGTTTCAAATGCCAGAGAAGGTGTAAGGATGTGATTAATCGTGTTTTTCAGGAGCATTAAGCACTAGTTTTTGTGTTGGGTTTCCAGCAGTGACTTCTTCTGACAAATCACTTGGTTTCTCTGTATTTCTCTGAGGGATGAGCCTCAGACTGAACCAACCTGTGTCACAGGAAATTGGACCTGACCAGCTGGGGATGAGAGAAGAGGAAGAAATTCTTGGTACCCCAACACACAGAAGAAGCTTGATTGTCTTAATAAGTGGCTGGTCCTGATTATACATATGAAAATAATGTTATTTATGACCCAAATGCCCAAGAGCTGTTGGTGCTCTACAAATCAGTCCATGGCAGAGGAGACATAGGTCTGAAGCAGTGACTCCATACAGTCATCACAAATTTTATAGCATCTATATGTTAGATGTTATCTATCTATATACTTTTCCAATAGTGATTTTTTCATCTTCATTTATACCCTTATTCCAGAACTCTGGAGGGTTTTCCCAATAAATTCTCTGTTTCTATGCTGTAGAATTCTCTAGATGGGACCAAAATATATTATTTGGCAAGAATAGATCAAAGTCTTTTTCTGGAATCTCTAGTAAGGTTTTGTGACGGTTTTTAGCCTAAAAATAACAGGTTTTTCAACCACTATCAAATATGAGCTGATTTTCGATCATGGTAAAGCTCATATGGTTTGATACTATTCATTCAGATTTAATATAACAAGAAGAGGTTCAGAAATTTTGCCTTGTAAATCATAATAAAGGCAGCAAAGAAACAAGAAGATGACAAGTTGGTATTTTTTACTTATATGTATGTACTTATACCATATCAAAAGTGTTCAAAGTTTAGATGGGGCTTGGAGCAACCTGATCTAGTGGAAAGTATCCTTGTCCATGGCAGGGGGTTGGAACTAGATGGTCTCTAAGGTCCCTTCCAAAGATGCCATTTTATGATCCTATTACACGACGTCGGAAAGACAAAAAGATTTTTTTAGGACCATAAAAATTCAGAGGAATCACACAAACCTCTATTATTAAAATAAGGACTAAGATAGTGAAAGACTTTTTGAAGAGCTGTAACATCTGATCCATACAGTGGAATCTGATCCAGTATTGGTATCTTGAGGTGAAAGGGGGTTTTCTTTAGGAATAAATTACCCTACAGCTTTTGAGCGTGGAGTTATGTGCGCCACTGGTCCTGATGTTACTTGCTCAATGTTAATTATTAAGACCAGGGTTCACAGACTGGCACAGGTCAGTTTGAGGCAGTTTTTCTTGTTTCCTCTGTTTTAAATCTTCAAGCCCACACTTCTCTCTGAAGTTTTTCTGCTGGGTCCCAATTCATCCAGATCTATAAACATGTGCCCAACCTGAAGTACAGGACAGTCCCCATGAAGGGATGAGAAGTGCTGGGCTTGCTCAAACTCCAAACTCAAAGTTCACACAAAGCATAAAACAGGAAATCTTCAAAGGAGCTGCCAGTGAGCCTGAAAACTGCTGAATTTTGCACAACTTTATGACAAAAAAAAAGAAAAAAAAAAAGAGGCTTTTCCACACCCTTGGTACAACCCTGTTTGGGCAGCTGCTCTCTGAGGTGTCCATCTGGCCTGAATTCAGAAAACTCAGTGCTCCACGAAGAGTGATTTTCCAATATTGTTTGATCAGGAACAGATAATTCTGTAGAGCCTTAAATTCACAGCAGCAATTGTTGTGCACTACCTGAGCCAGGGCTGTATTATGTTTTGCTTCATTCAACATTTCTCCCTCTTCAGTACATTTTGGAGGATATTACTGCAGAGAAGTTATATTGATGACTTCAGTTATCAATGTGCTGTTGAAGTTATATTGATAACTTCAAATAACCTCAAATATATTGATATTAACATATAAAAGTAGTGCCAGGGCACAGGCATTAGCTACCTGTGCTGCTCTTTATTTGCAGAATTTCTGGGGGGTTTTTGCCTGCTCTAACTAACAATGCCCCAAACTATTCCTGAGCATAGTGATGCATATACTAATATATGTGTAACTTGAGAATTCATGGAAGCACCAGCCCTTATTACAGCCCAGTCAGGTGCCTTATGTGTTCTATAAATTTAGATTGAGAGAAGTCCAGCCTTGTCAGAGCTGGATCATAAACCTCATGGACTAAGTGTTGGGACAGCTAAGCATTATATAAGTGTTCAAGAAACAGCTGATATGTTTTAGGGCTGCTCAAGCTTCATTTCAGCTCTTTTGTGGGCTGAAAGGATTGGAAGAGACCTTAAAGATCATTTAGTTCCAACCCCCTGCCATGGAGACCCATCCAGCCTGGCCTTGAACACCTTGAACAAAACTAATCCTGTGGGTTGTATCTGACCTGAAAGTCACCACTTGAGTTATCCCACACCCAGTTTTCGAAGGCAGAATAAGCACTAAGCCACAGGACAAACAAAATCCTGGAAAAATCAATTTCCATTACTAAGTGCTGAGACTTTTTGTCCAAATCCATGAGCATCTCTTTGTTGTCCTCTAAAGGCTGTCCTCTAATGCCTGTAAAGGCATTAGAGAGCAAAGTCAGCACATCAGTATTAGAAAAGAATTCCGAATTTTCTATAGCTTTAATAAGAAGTGCATATTTTTCTCACCCTTTGCTTCCAAAGTGGAGTGAGCAAGTGGGGTTTTAATTTCTCCTGAAATTTAAACCAGTTTCAAATCCTGGAGGATTTGAAAATGGAGGTTTCATCTCCATTTTTTTTCAGGTCAGAAAGGTTATAAAAATCTCTCTTTAACATTCATTGGGTTTGGATTCAGATCTGGTGGAAGAACCTGGTTTCATGCCCAGGGAAACTGAGAGGCAGCTCTCGGTTATTCAAGGTGATGGGAGGAAAAAAGGTGGGAGGAATATTTAGAGAAAGGAAAAAAGTTGGATGCAACAAAACATAAAATAAAGCTTTGAGAATAATTCACTCTAGAAAAGCCTGAAAGTGGTGAACCAGGACAATCATGACCCACAGCAGGTGAAGATAGGACTGCCTGGAGACACAAGAGCTCTGAGACACACACTCTGTACCAGACAGGTAGTTGTGATGGGAGATGGTAAAGCCTTGGATAACCTCCAACACCACAGTCCTGCCTCTAACTCAGAGCTGAATGGTGACATTGCAGGACAACAGGTTCTTCTGCTGGGTCTGGAACCAGCACACTCACCAAGCTCCAACCTTCTCCTGTTTGTGGTGTGCGGGTAGATCTGAAGCATGTCAGTATGGGAAATGTTGACTTTAACTTCCTTATTACTCATTTCTGTAGATTTTTACACTTTCCAGACGTTTAGTTCATCCAGCAGAGATGCTGGATCACAGAGAGCAGAGAACCAGATGAGATGAACCAAAGATTTTCAGGTATATAGATCCCTGCTGTGAAGAACAGAAAGGTTTCTGTTACATTTCAGAGAAGGAATGGAGACACAGAAATTAAGACACCCCAAAAGATACATGAAAACTGATCCAATAAACTGTATGGTTGTGATCCTGGAGACACAATTATTTGCAACATTTTACTGCTGTTGTGGTTCCTTGTATGTATTTGACCAAGGCCAACCCTTTCTGTCCCTAACAATTCCCAGGCACAAGCCAGCCTTAACTCAATGTTCCCAGCTGGAAGCTGAGGCAATTTTAGAGGTAAAAATGTTTGTCTGATGGAGATGAGGCCAGGCTGTGCTGATCACTCATGAGGAGTGATCATGATTGGTGAGAGCTTGTGTACTCTCTCTTTACTAATGAAGCTAAAGGTGACTAAAGGCATTCCCCAGCTTCAGTTTCAGAACCTTAGGGTGACTCACCTGATTGGTGAATCTGGAGATCTAGGGTCATTTTGAGTGTAGAAGATATTCTGTCTCACATTCATCTGCTACTCCCACAGTCCAAGGGTATTTTGTTTGTCCTGCATCATATCTACCAACCTTATAGATAACTCTAAACATCTCATGGCATCTCTGGCTACATGGATTAACCTGTGTGTTCACTTTCCAACCCTCCTCTTGCAGCTGTTCCCCTTTGCAGAGGGAAGTTTAAGGCTGGACAGAGAATGAGAGCCCTTGAGTATTGTTATATCATATTGTAGTATTTTAATTATCGTAATGTAGTGGTTTCTGCATCAAACCAAAGCTGGAGTTCTGCATCTAGGTTCCTTCTTTATTCATTTCACACTTAAATCTGTTGATAAAGTACCAAACCAGACCTCAGTTTGTATATTCTCTCTTCTATTCCACTGTTATATCTGAGATTCATCCAGGAACCTGAAAGTCACACTGACATGTGTCTTCATGTATTTGCCTTCATAACCTGCCCTTGCATCAGAGCAGATTTGAGAGGTTTTTTAAATTTTTGGCAGAATTTAATTTAGTTCCCCAAAATCTCATGTAAACTAGAGTTACTAGAAAACCCACCAAAAGTGACCCATGTTCTGCGCTGGAAAGCCACAAACATAACACAAAAACCTTTCAAAGAGAAGACTTGCTGAGATCATACTCAAGAGATCTGTGTCTGTGTCTTGGTTTGTCCACATAGACTTCTTGACCTCATTGATCATCCTCTTAGTCTCACTTTCTTCACTTCTAAAATTGGGTATAGACATTTCTTCTACATCTGCTTTTGGGACACTTGTTTCTGTAAGAATCTGGGTTGTTTGGAAATTTCAGAAATCCTACTAATGCCATCTACCATATAGGGAAAAATGAACACCCACCGATTACTGAAACTGTATTTGATCCTTTAACATCAAGGTTAAATTTCATTAAAATGCAAAATCAAGATCTTCTATTTTATATATAAAAGATAAAGACAGTAAAACAGCAAAGGGAAAACTACTTTCTTGCAAGTGACATTTCTTTCAGTGCAGAGACCTTATAAAAACAGACAAAAAAAATAATAGGTTCGGAACACTAAAGTTGGGTAATGAAAACAATCAGCATCCTCACAGATTATTCTGTGCTCTGATTCATATCCACTGATATGAAATACCCTTTCCATGAAACTGTTTGAGACAGGAGTTTTGTCTCTTAGCTCCTCGCTGAGCCTGGAGCTGTCAGGCTCCTGCCAGAGCCTGGCATCATACTGACGAGGTGACACAGAAGGTGACAGACAAGAAACCAGAGTCACAGACTTTGGGAGCAGCGACGAAGTAACATCCTTCCTTCTGAAGGGAAGAAGGGAGCAATGAAATGGGTTTTGAAGCTCGATGTGTTTTTTAAATTGTAACAAGGAGCCAAGCCCAAAGCCTTACCTGCCTTTAAAGAGGTTCTCAGCCCCTTTTATATATTTATATAACTTCTCTGGGTTTTTTTGCACTTCTTTGCTTATCAGGGGGTAGAGGAACTGCTGTCATAATTCCAGTCGTCTCAATTAGCATCAACAGCCTTCTGTTTGGAGGCAGGGATTGGAAGAAGCCTGGTGCACAGTGAAGTTTGTGGTGAAACACCTCTGGTGCCCTCTAGAGTTCCCTGATTTCAGGAGCTCTCTCAAACAGGCTTTGGATTTAGCTGAGAGAAAACACTGGTGTCCAGTACTGAGGTACTAGGAAACAAGTTGTTTCTTTCTTATTTCCCTTTTAGTGTTGTTGTTGTTTAACTTTATTTTTATTTCTTTTCTTTGTCTCTTTATTTACCACAATATTAGAGTGCCTTCCTCTGGGATTTTTCTCTCACTTCTTTTCCAAGGGATTCCTTCTTTGATCTTTCCATAGCAAGGAGCAAGGTTTCAATCACCTTCTCCTCCTCTGCTTATGAACAAAATCTTTTTGGAAGAGTGTGAATTTCTAATATTGCTCATGATTTTTATCATGAGTTTTATGATGCCATTAAAGCCACAATTTGTGGAGTCAAGAAAACAGATGAAAATCTGGGGGTTTTTATCCACTTCATTACCAAAAAGTTCCATAATCATGGGGGAAAAAGTATGCTTTTATCAAGATGCCCTTGATTTATTTTTCAATCCAGCAGTTCATATTTCTTAAAACATTTAAGGCACTCTCACATTTACCAAAATAAAGAATGTTTGGTCTACAGCTCAGAAACAGTCCACAATCTTGGATGTTTCAGATACGTCTTGGGTGTTTCAGATGTTACCTACACAATCCTTCTAGTGTGGAAAATCAGTCCCAAGGGCAAAAATACACGGAGACACAATAGAATATTTTGGAAGTGGGGAGCATCAGCTCTAGCACACTCTTCTTACTTTCTCTGTTGCTTTTACACATCGTAAAAGGAGGTCCATCTGCTTAGGAGGACAGACCTGTTAATATACTTGTTTGGTTATAAACAGAAAAAAAAGGATGAGGGCCTACTTTGAAGGCAACTTCTGTATGTGTTTGCCACTCTGATCAATAAACTACTTATTCCTGTAATATATCCTGGCCACATTCCAACTCTACTTTGACTATCAGTCTAAGTTAGGCCTAGAGACCTTCTGAAGGAAAGTTATCACAATGTAATTCTCTGGGCAACCTTCACAGGACAGATCTTGAAACCAACAGAAGCACCACAAAATCAGTATATGCACCTCTATCTTCAAATGTTACTTGTATTAGTGAAGAGATACAAATATTTCACCATTTCCTTTACAGCCATCAAAAGTCTTATTTGTAGGGTCTGAAAGCAAGGTCTTTTAGACCTTACTATCTGTCATTTGCTGTGAATTGTTGCATTTGGGTAGTCACTGAGCAGTTTTCACATTCAAAGTTCTGAGAAAGTCTGACCGAGAAGTTCAAGCTTGCTTTGTCTTCATTATCATTGTTTTAAAGCTCTTACTTATTTTAAATGAGAGTGTAAACATTCAGTGCAGATGGCCCTTACCCCCCCCACTGAGAGGGGAATCTGTTTCTTCTGCTGCCCATTGGAGCTTCACCAGCCTGGGGTGTGGAGGAGTCCTTGAGGTAGTTGCCAAACGAGACTCCAAACCTTCAGGCACACTTGGATCTTTTCACTTTTAAGTAGGGCCATCATTAAAACATGAGCAGACATAATTGCATCATAGCACTGGGCAGAATTGCAGGTCTGGATGTCCTTAAGCATCAGGATTCATAATATGTTGGCCTGACACTCATTGCGTTCGTTCTGCAGCTCTCCAGTACCAGACTCAGAAATTTCAGCCTTGCCTTTTAGAACAATAAAGTTGGTTTATAGGACCTGTAATAGGATACACTACAAAGCTGAGAATACCCAGAAGACTCCATTATGAAACCACCACGTTTAATTTTAGACTTATAAACCCAAAAGAAATTATTATAATGAAAGCAACTACTTTCATAGGTGTGAAGCACACCAAAAATGAACCAATTTCAGTGTGAGCTCAATTAGCCTGGAAAGTCAGGCAGCTAAATTTGACTTTCAGGAAACACATTTGAATGCTTTGCCATTAATCTTCCGTCTGTCACGTCTGATTTAAATGTAAAATCAGATTTTCTCCCTAACTTGAAACTTACTTTCATCAGCAAAGGGAAATTATCCAGCTTTCTTAGATTTTTCAAAGACTTTAACTTGCAGAGAAATAAAGTCCACCAAAATTAGAGCAAGGGGAATTACTGATAGAAATGTAAGATAAAGTAGAAGATAATATCTCTTGGCCTTTTTATGCTCATTACCTAAAGTGAGGCTGAAAAAATGCACCCTCACAGGAGCTTGGCAAGAAGGGGTGGTTAGAAATTTTCTACAGAATGGTTTCTCTTAATAAGCTTCATGGGAAAATTAATAGGCTCTGCATATCCCCATCTGTGGAGAAGAATATATTCATCAGGAACTGAAAGTAGAGTTGCCATGAGACTCTACAGCATCATTTCACTAAAAAAGAGTTGGCTTTTAAATAAGAAATACAACATTATATTGGTAAGAGCTGCCATATATAATGATTACTGGTAATTAAGAGGCTAAACTGGAAAGAAGATGGACCCCTTACTCATCCTATAAAATCCCTTTTTCTATGAGCACTAGTTTTCAAACCGGAAGTTTTAGATTCTGCTCAGGATAAAGGAGCCATATCTAAGTGTTTCCATGTAAGCTGGATGTCTAAGCTTCCCATGTAGTCAGTGAAGATCTAGGGCAAGATACATCTGAGACTTTTTAGGAGCTATCAGGTATTCCATCAGTCCACTACTGCTTTAAAAGGGTGCTGTTCTCCTATAAACCCTCTGCATTATTACCTGTTCACCTGACATAGATATCTCTTTACCACAGACCATCTCAAACAGCATCCAACTCGCATTTTTATTCAGCTTGACGGAGCCCTGAGTGTAGCCAGAAGGATGGTGCAGCTCATCCTAAAGGAGACACATCCATTTAACATGCTAAATCATTCCCCAGATTTCTCTGACTGTATNTTAAGTCTCCTTTGCTGTTAATAGGAGTTTAGGCACCATTGATGTAAATATCTATTAGTTGGTACCTACACTTATGTACCTTAATATCAGATTTTGTCCCTTTCTGGTATTTTCCACTGCTTTGTTCAGTGTTTTAGAACATTAAAGTTTGTTCTTACCACTGCGGATCATTTCTGAAACAATCTCTGTTATTTTTCAAGCTAGTGTTCCCACTTTGCTCTTCAGGGTGTATTGAGCTGTCAAATGAACACAGTATTATTCCTTTTGTTCACAAATTGAAAGGCTCAACAATGGCAGGCCAGAAAGTTTCTTTTCCATTTAATCCTTTGATAAACTTGGTATTTACTTGAACCTATTGATCTCTACAACTCCCTGAAAGGAGCTTGTAGCCAGGTGGGGGTCAGTCTTTTCTCCGAGGTAACAAGGGACAGGATAAGAGGAAACGACCTCAAATTGTGCCAGGAGAGGCATAGACTGGATATTTGGAAAAATTTCTTCACTGAAAGGGTGATCAGTCATTGGAAAAGGCTGCCCAGGGAAGTGGTAAAATCACCATCCCTCAAAGCGTTCAAAAATGTGTAGATGTGTTGCTGAGGGACGTGGTTTAGTGGTGGCTTGGCAGTGCTGGGTTAATGGTGGGACTTGATGATCTTAGAGGTCTTTTCCAACCTAAAGGATTCTACAATTATGTGATTTGCATCTACTGGAAACAAATTATTTCACATATTACCTACTTCTAAAAGAAGTAAACTAATTTTTTTTGCATGCAAGATTATAAATATTTTTTTTATATGCCTTGGTATAGTCAGTTCCCAAAATCAAGACCCAGAAGATCACACAAGCAGTGTAAAATCCTTGTAAGCTCCATTGCATTTTCATTTTTCTGGACTAAGGAAGACTAGAAAAGATGATAAAATGCAACACAAAATCTTGAAATCAGCTGACTCCTAAAGTGATTTGAAACCTCTTAAAACACTCTTACATTTATGTTACTTCTGGTCTAGTTTTTACTACTATTAAAAACATGACTTACAATGGTGATGATGATTTTGATTTTTCAGGTGTGCCAGGCATTTCTAAAAAGAAAATAAAATTAAACTGAGGTATGTTTACCTCTTTTTAATGCTAAATTATAAAGATCCAGATATTTCTACAAGTCCAGGCTTTGAGTCCAAACTTCATTTGGTATTATTAATTGATGTCTGCAAAATACTCCTTGTAAATATTTAATTATCATTTTCCTCTCATTAATAACTGGGGATAAACATAAATTCCTGCTTTGAAAAGTGCCTGGAGACTGATGGATAAACATTCTAAATGCAAGTTATTTGTTAATAGCCTTTTAGAGACCTTTTATAAAAGGCTGTGCCACTCCCAATCAGAAATGGGGAGATATTTCCAAACTGAGCTCTCATTTTGGTTGGGATTTATGTATCTTTGGTGTCTTCCCTAGGATTCCAGCTTTCCTAGCAAACAGGTTTCCCATGTCTAGCAGACAGAAAAGTCACCCTAAAATACTTCCAGCATTCTGGCAGTTGTCCATGTCCTGTAAAACCTCTTTCCCCTTGGTCCCCACTTTTGCACTTTTTTCTAAAAGTGCTGGAAAGACTGAAAATCTGAAGTGCAGAGGAGACAGGTTGTCACTGAAGTGAAATGTTCCTGTTTCTGGCCCACACATGAATTAAATTAAATTAAATTAAACCCTGCATTAAATCAGGGTTTGCTGGTGTAGTGCCTGAGACACCCAGAGAGTTACTGTAGGGAAAAAGTCTTAATTAACATGGGATGGGAAATAGTTGAGGTTTTTTTGTCAGAATCACTGTGATGTAGGGTTTTTTTCCCCTCACACAAACCAATATAAAGTATTGATTTCTCAAAGCTGTCCATAAACTCAAAAATCAGGCTCTGTTCCTCTCGCTTTCTTTCCTGAGCAGAATTAGAATAACTGAAATCACTTTTAAAAGCTTCAATGACATTTCAACCTTTGAAATAATTTTACGTTTATGTTTCTAAATGAAAACTAAAGATCTGGAGGATTTGGGTAGGGGTTTTATTTTTTTTTACTTACCACTTATCAAAATGAGTCATTATAACAATGGGAATAACATGGTTTCCCATAGTAAGACGTGTAATAAAACTGGAGTTTCTGTGGTCCTTACATGATCATCTTATACTTTACATATAATATTTAGGCAAATGGGATTTAATTCAATTCCCTAAAAACTGGTCTCTAGCTCAGTTTCTGATATCCTGAAGTAGGTGAGACATCCTGCAGTGCTGTATCCAGCTCTGGGGTCCCCAGCACAGGAAAGACATCAACCTGTTGGAGCAAGTCCAGAGGAGTCCATGAAGATGTTTAGAGGGATGGAGCAGCTCTGCTGTGAGCAAAGGCTGAGAAAATCGGGGTTGTTCAACCTGGAGAAGAGAAGGCTCCAAGGAGACCCTATAGCCCCTTCCAGTACTTAAAAGGGCTCCATAAGAGCTGGAGAGGGACTTGGGACAAAGGCCTGCAGTGACAGGACAAGGAGGAATGGTTTCCCACTGCCAGAGGGCAGGGTTAGATGGGATATTAGGAAGAAATTCCTCCTTATGAGGGTGGTGAGGCACTGGCACGGGTTGCCTAGAGAAGCTGTGGCTGCCCCATCCCTGGAAGCATCCAAGGACAGGTTGGATGGGACTTGGAGAAACCTGATCTAGTGGAAGGTGTCCCTGCCCATGTCAGGGTGTGGAAATGAATGGGCTTTAAGGTCCCTTCCAACCCAAACCATTCTGGGACTCTGTGATCCTCACAGAGACACTATTCAAGAGACAGGACATGTGGGAAACTTGAACACTTCTGCATATGCAGGTGGAAGCCAGGCTGAACTCCCAAAACATCTCACGTCACTGCTCATACACATTCTCATTTAGAGAAATCCTTCTCTAAACTGAGATGAGATCAACCTACAATAGCTCTGCCTGGCAATGGCATTAATACTTCACTTCAGTAACTCTTAAGTGAAGAACACCAATGAAATTCAGCTACTTTGCAGTGCAGGAACAACGATAAAAACTCAACGTTATCTTAAAAAAAAAAAAACCAAAAACCTTATTTCGATGAAAGATACAACAAGGTAAATCTAAACCACTAAATTCAACACTACCAGGGCAGCATTGTTGGAGCTGGGTTATTTTTGCTTTTAATTGGTTAGGATGATCCATTAATTCAGCCTGGCTAAACTAGCCCTGTGTGAAACATTTTCTGGTCATTGCTTGGGCATTAATATTGACCAGAGTCTATTCCCAAGAGGCAGTTCAGATTTCACTGTGTTGGATAATCCAAGAGTTTAACAGCATGGATATGACCAAACCATGCCAGTTGTGCTGAGGCCTGGAGATTGTATCCTTGGCATTGCTGAATTTTCTGGTACAGATTCAGTCACACCTCCACAAATGGTCAGGTCATGTTCAAGAGCTATAGGATCATAAAGGGTGGAAAACATCTCCAAGATCATCGAGTCAACCAAGTTTGATCTAGAATTGTGAATAAACCACACAGAACTCCTTTTATTTATGTGAGAAAGGGGGAGCCAGATTTTCTGGGACTAGAAAATTAGCAATGCTGGAGAGCCAAGGGCACGGATCCTCTCTTGTCTCCTCTGAAGTCAACAACCCAATGTCAGTCTGCAGCAGCCGAGGGTCTGTCCCACGGTGTTTCAGAACTGAAGCTCCTACCAAAACCCATCTTTGAAGCTGTATGCAGTCTGCTCTTTGGCTCCACTCCTTTCTTTTCTGTTTCTCCCACAGGTAATAAATAGTTTAGGGAGCAAATCTTGAATTTCACTGTTGCAAAATGAGAGTACTGTAAACTCCTGGATGAGCGCATTGATATTTATGTGCGTGTGTGTATTTCTTTTTTTCTCTTTTTGTCTCCTTCTGTCTCCTTCCCATTTGTAGTTTGATCACTCACGGTTTTGGAACTCCTGCAATATGTGCTGCCCTAAGCACTTTCCAAACTGTTCTCAGTGAAATGCTGAACTACTTGGAAAAGCACACATCGCACAAAAACGGAGGAGCGGCGGAATCCGGCCAAGGACACGCCAACTCGGAGAAAGCCCCCCTGCGGAAAACTTCAGAGGCTGCTGTGAAAGAGGGCAAAACAGAAAAGACAGACTAGCTACATCAAACAGAATCTATTTCGAGAGAGTCTTGCTGCTGATATTTTTTTTAAATATATATATCATTGAGGGCAATTTATCTCCAGTGGACCAAATCTCAAAAAAAGGNAATTAACACCAAAGGAAAAAAAAAAAAAAAAAAAAAAAAAAAAAAAAAAAAAAAAAAAAAAAAAAAGGGGGGGGAGAAAAAGCAAAAAAAAAAGGAAAAAATAATAATAAAAAAAGAAATAAAAAAGAGAAAGATTAAAACAGAGAGAAAGAGAGCGTGAGAGAGGAAAGTATTCAACCCTAAGAACAGCAGTGTACAGTAATTGTGTGATGAAATTGTCACTTTTTTAAAGTTTATGTTGCTCTAAACCGCTTTTTTGTGCACGTAGTATTTGATTGTTCTGAATGATACACTAACACTGTTTTTTATAAGCACTTCTGGACTTGGCTGAGGTGGCACATGAAATTTGAAGCACTTTCTTCTCCGGCTGCAGAGTTAGGGTCAGTGCATCAGTGGTGGGACATGCAGTTCCATCATCCTGACTTTGCTTGTGGGCTGGACAGATTGGAAGAAGGGCTTCCTCTGATCCATCGGAAATGCCTGATCTGCTCACCATTGGGAAAACAATATGGAAACCTGGCAAAAGAAGGAATTTTTGGGTCATGGGACAAATGAACTGTTCTGTGCTGGGGGCTGCTCATCCCCACATGGGAATGTACAACAAAGCTGCTCTGGAATGAGGCCAGAACCTGTTGGGGATCTGTCCTGGCCATTCGAGCAGCAGCTGAGGTGTGTCTTGCGAAAAGAGCATGGCAGACTAAAACAAAAACAAACCTTGGTAGTTTCAGTGAGAGCCCTGATCCCTCTGTGAACTTCACTTTAAATGATAGCACGGGTCCTATTTTCTCAGCCCCTGGTCCCACAGCACTCTGCCATACCTTGGTCTCTGTTCCACATGATCAGTACAGGCAATCGGAGTCACCTTTTTTGTTGCCTTGATTTTATGATGCTTTCTTTTCCTCAACAGCTTGTTTCTGCAGCTTTATTGTCTTTATAAATCCAGCTGAGGTGCAGAGGTCTAACAGAATCCAGTCACTGAAAATAAAATAAAAACAAGATGAAAATGTCAGATTGGCTTAGTCCACAGCAGCTGAGTGGTAATAACCTTGCTAATGTGCTTTAAAATATTCCTTTTACCACCTACCACCCATCCTCACACAGAAAACGTGGGACTCATAGTTTGAGCTCAAGCCTCTTTGAGTCAAGGGACTTTTCCCAGTCACATTCTAACTCCTCCTTCAACAAGACCTTTATTCCATTCTTTTTCTTTTTTCTCTGACACCACTTTATTGAGAAAAACAGGAAGGAATGGCATTGCAGGGAGAGCTTAATGTTTCCCATCTATACTCTATTTAAGACCAGCAGAACCAGACCTTTTCTTCCAAGGGACAATTCAACATTTCATATGGTAGTAAATAATATAGTTGTCCACATGCAAAAGTTTAGAGCCATTTGTGACGTTTTAGGTATCTAAGGGTGCCAGAGTTTTGTCAGATATGACATAAAACCTAAAGGAGAACGGGACTCACCTGGAGGAAGAGCTGAAGGATCCCAGAGACAGCACTAGATAACTACAGGTGTCCACTTGACTTGCATGCCAAGTGTTTAGAACAGGTAGGAGGGATCATCTGTCATTCTCCACAGATAACAGTTGGAATGTAACAGTGGCATTTTGCATTGTACCTCACTACAAGTGGTCTAATCATCCTCCTCTCCCTATAATCAGTGGGGAAAGAAAGGCACTTATAATACCCAGTTTATCTCACCTCAGTGTGATGAGGAATGCCCTGAAAGTGTGTATTTTCCTCAAGTAGGTGTATATATATAAAGGGAGCCAATAAAGGACAAAAACTCTCATTCACATGCCTACATTTTAGCTTTTTAGAAGAAGTTAGCATGAGTTACACCTTGGAGCATCAGCTTTAGACCAAGGACTAGGGACTCTGACAAATATCCAAGGGTATTTACAGCCCTGACGTGAGGAGTCAAGCTGAATTAACCAGATCATGCTCACCTTCCAAGTGTATGGAAGGAAATATATAGTGCTTATGGTATTGTTCCTCTGGAGGCCAGTAAGGACATTGCCATCACGGTGGGAAAACACCATAGAAAATAAGGAGTCTCTGTTTGCTTACATAAGGAAATCTGGGAAAAAAATCCTATGCTTTTGCCCAAATTTGTCCTTGCTCATGGTAGGTAGATAACTTAGATACCTACTCCAGTGCTATCCAGGCACCATCCATGCATTAAGGTATATCTCCATTAAGGCATATCTCCATTAAAGGTGTATCTCCACGGAACTCCATCTCCTTAACACACCAAGATCAGATAAGTGCCTCAAAAGACTTAAATTTCAGTGAATGAATTTTTCACTCCAGCACTTCTGGAGAAATGCTAAAATCAAATGAACGGTCCTCAGAGATGTTTTCAGCAGAAACATTGTGGAGCTGTCCTAGAACATGAAATATTTGAGTGTGAAAGTAGGTAACCATGATTAAAAGTGAAAAGAAAACTCATTTTGGTTTTTTTATTGCCCAAACTGAGGGATTAAAAATGAGGAAATTACAAGTTTGGCTATGTCAGATACGCAGATTTGCCAGATGAAAATTTGCTGTAAAATAATTTAAGTGTGAACCTCTACTTCTAGATGTGGATAAATTTAATTTTGATGGAGGGAAAAAATATAAGAAAAATTTTTTTAAATCCTTTTCAGTTTTCTCCACCAAAAATATCAACCTTCTGGAGAAGGAGGAAAGACTGGTTGGACAGATTAATCTGTGAAACTGTTGGGAAAGAAGTGTTTTATTACCATCAAATTAAAATTTCTGATAATAGAAATAATATACATACAGCATATTTGAAATATTTGCCTCTTCAGGATATGGTCCAAAGTCCCAACAATAATTTATTTCAGGACTTACGTCTTTTGCTGTTACATAATCATTATGAGCCTTTGCTCTGCAGGCAGCAAATTATTTTTGACCTGGATTACCCTTTGATCTATTAATATTAATAAATCTGAGCACTATTCAAGCCCCAGAACTTCCACTTTTTGGCTTAATGACCCCTATATATTTTTGGTAAGGTTCGATATAAATCTGATTCAACTTGATTGAACTACTACATATTCTTACCATTAAGAAGCTACCTGTATTTATACCCCAAACTTTCAGTTTTTCCCAAAGCACAATTTAAACCCAAAATTCTTTTAAAGTGTAGCTCCAAGTCTGCTGACATTCACAGGCTGTCTGTTTTTTGTTTTTAATTGCACTCAACAATTTTGTTGAGAGAAAAATTATTATTACTGCCTTTTCTGCTGAAAAGTTTGGTGTCAAAATGCCTTTTGTTTTTGAAATAAGGACTTTCAGTGGGGTTTTAAGCAATGAGTTCACTGATGTTCCTGTTAAAATCTCAGCCTACATTCTCATCCACTTATATCCCCATGTTGTCCACATGCCCAAGTTCCCATGTTATGGTTTTGGGGTTTTTTATTATTATTTTCTTAGTCCTTGTCTCTGTGGAAGTGTTTACATCTCAAAATACATTCATGAATTAGATTAGCCTGCAGGAAGGGCACAATTTGTAGTTAGTGGGGGTTCAGTGGTGGCAAATTCAACTATATTTGTACCATTTTGACTTGGAAATTATCAGACCTGAAAAAAAAACCCAAAATCTTCCTTTAAGAGGTCATGGAAGTGTTTATTCAACATCAAAACCACCAAAGCACCACAGAAAAGTATAAAAAAAAAAAGTTCTATGGCCAAGACAATGAATCGTTACGATTTTTGAACTCCAAAAATTTATTCATACCCCAAGTTCTGTCTGAGTTTCATCCTGTTGTACTTCAGCCCATTGCTCAGCTCTGTATGAATTACACCTTTCTCACCACCAATCTCAAAGCATTTGAAGTAGATCCCTGAACTTACTCCTTGTCCTAAACCCTGACACATTGACTCAAAAAGACCAGGTCCTGATACTTGGATTTATTAGCAAATTACTCATGGAGTAAACACAGTGATAACCACACACCTACTTTTGTAGAGCAAGGTGTTAACAGTGAGTACAAACAGTTGACTAAGCTTAGAAGATAAGTCTGGCAGAGCAGGAGGAACATTCCCACCCCGAGCCTCTGCCCTAAGATTTGGTTCTCTGTGCACACAGTCCTCCTTTAGTCTCGTTACATGTCAGATTTATAAAGGGAGAGTTTTATCAGATGATGAGAACTGGAACAGAGTTCTTGTGGTCTGTAAAGGGGAGTGAACCACATGCAGTGATGACCCTTCCGCCTACAACTGAAGACTGTCAAGAGTTTTGTCCTTCGTGCTGCCATCTCTAACCCTAACTCCTTCTGGGTGTCATCCTGTTGCCTTGGAGAACTGGCACAAGGGGTGAATTTGGACCTTTCATTTACTTCTTTTTTAAGGATAAACTCCAACATTCATTGGGAAAAGACTTCAGCTCTCCAAATCAACATGGAATCTGCTCTTTTTGAAGTTTCTCTGTAACATTTCCTAAAACCAGAAAAAAATCTGCTCCAGAGCAGGCACAATGTATAGTCCTTCCAAATCCTGGACCTCTGTGTAAATATTTCCCCAGCTCATGTCTTCCTTTGGACATGACTCAGTGACACAGGTGCAGCTCACAATTTTGCAACCAGGCTCCTGAAGGGCTGGTTATTGTCCCAGGAGCCAATTTCTCTAACTGCTACTTTTTGGGTTTTTGTTTGCTTCCTAATACCAACAAGCAGTTTTGGTCTTAGATATTTTAGGTATTCAAAAGGGCTGCTGGTGAATTCCAAGGTCATTTGACTTTTGTTTATCCTTTGGAGAAATAGTTCTGCTGCTTTAATTCTTTATTTTAAGGACGAGAAGAAACAGCATTAATAGAAGACACAAGCCTGCAACACAAGGAAGAATTAATAAACATAATTATACAGAAACTGTATTTATAAAAATATCCTTTGCCTCTGCCCTCATTACATGTTGGACAAGAATCCACATATAGCTCTGTAGGGAATGGGGGAGGAAGAAAAAGTCATTTTCCTTTGCCAGGTGAAGGTCATTTGGAGAGGTCTGATCTTTTTTATTGCTATTCTTTACTTTTCTTTATTTTGTACAATTAATTCTCTTCTGTACAGCAGCTGTTGTGATTGTATTTAAATGTGAGTGCGCACTTGGTCACCAACAAACAATGTCCTATTTATTGGTTTGGGATTTTGGTTTGATTTGCTTTGGTTTTTTTATTTCCACTTAATTTAACTTACTTTATAATTCAGTGGTGAAAACATAATCTTTTATATTTCTATTTCCTATACAAGCTACCTGTTTTACATGAGTCTATGAGGATAATGACCACATTTGATCAAGCATTTCACGGCAATAAAATCTATGTTGATTTAACCCTGATTTGTCTGGTGCTTCAAAATAGTTTCCACCTCTGAATAAAGATAATCAAACCTGACTAGGAACCAGATCTATGACATTGCAGGACCTAGAACTTCCCTCCAACAGGTAAGACACACAAAGCCAATGAACAACAATAATATTATTCCCATATTACAGCAAAGAAATCAGTTTATGCAGAGATTAAAGTTGGGATTTACCCCAACTAAATGTAGCTGTATTAAATCTCACCTAGAATCTCTTAACCAGATGTAATGCTTGTGTATAAAGAGAAATATCTAATGCAAGGCAATATGTATTGCCCTAAAGCAGGACTTCAAGCTGGTTGGATGATTTACATTAGATAAGTGGTAGACTGGATTAGGAAAAGTAGTAGGAATCCTCATATCTATTAACTCACAATGGAAGCAGCCTAGAAAGCTTGCTAACCCTTGATGTTTAATATTTAGATGCCCTCAGAGGTGCCTTGCCTGTGAGTGCATGGAAAGTCTGTGACATCAAATCCGTATCTCGACAGTATCAAAGTAGTTATTTCATTTTCTCTCTGAAAACTTCCAGCAGTTCCTTTTCAAGTCCTACTTCAGCCAAGGGTCTTGGCTAATTACCACTGCTCACACTCCAGATTTTGATTCCAGTGTTGTGGCAAAAGTTTAGATCCTTCACAGGCAGAAACAAGAGTTAAGAAAAAAGCCTTTAGGTGTAAATATCCTCTTTTAGGTATGACTTAAAGCAACTCCAGCTCAGAGGTTCAGCCAAACTTTCCAAAACAAATGGATCTAAAAATTTTTAACACAAAAAAAAGAAAAAAAAAAGTAAAAAAAATATGTTTCTTAAAAGCAATTTTCTAGGCATAGCCAGTTCCAAAACTGTTTGGGACTCTCATGGCAACCCTTTATTCTGTGTTATTTCAGTGCTTCTTGCAAGATTGACTTTCTGAGTAATTCTAGACAGCGACACACCCAGGGCAAAGCTGCGGTGGCAGAAATTTCAGAAGGGTTTCAGGTGCAAGAGGAAATGGGTTGTGAGGAAGTTCCTACATGTTTAAACTTGTTTTATCCAACCCTCTTGCCCCATTCCCTAAAAAGAAATGAACTCTCAATAATTCATATCACCCCTCTAACCTTCAGGGAAATACAATTTCCCAGTGTGACAGTGAATTCCTCTAATCAGTTCTGTATGTGCTCTTCCCCAAAGTCAGAGGAAACACAACTGTGATAAATTCCTCAGTATTTTAAATGCAGTCACATGAGAGGCTGCCTCTCCTATCTCTCTTCACTTTGGTGTGTAAATTTTCCACTCAGTCCATTAAAACAAAAAGGAGACAATTCTGTTGAGACTTGCAGAGGTGCAGTGCCAAAACACATGTCAATGTACACAAGTAACCTCTAACCTGTAGACTCTGCAACATACAGACAGTTGAAAAGGAGAAAAGTAATAGAAAAAACTTAATCTCTGTCAGATTTTATATGCAAACTACATAAAGAGAACTTGGGAAAATTTGCATTCAAAGTGAGTGACCAGGCAAAAAAAAAAAATCAAATCTATAGAATACTGAGTGTCCTGGAATTAGCAGAATTGTTGAAGTTTGTACAGAGCAATGGTAACATTATTCTGTGGTTGAACAGCAGAGCTCTCACTTATGTCATAAAGGCTGGGTGCTCATATTTTACTGGAAAGTACAGTCTATTTTCTAGGTAGGCACCAAAAGTCTAAACTAACAAAGTCTAACCTCTTAACTGCTATTCAGATTCACCTTCCCATTGAAAGACATGAATAAGAAATTAATGGGATCTTCAAACTTTAATGGAAAGGGCACCATGCTCTGAGCAAAGTTTATGTTGTGATGGGATTTTTTAATGGAATTAGTGATATATAAATGCAGTTCCTGAAGCAACTCAAAATGTCAAGATTTGGAGTATAGCCCTGTCTATCCTGTCTGGCTTCCCACTGATTCTCCAGAAGGATCAAGGTTTTACAGCTTCACTATATCTGTCAATCCCTTGTGAATATTTTGAATTCTCAAGGAAACCTGAAATTGTGCTAAGCATCATCTCTCAGTGATAATAAATGTACATTACAGTCTCTACATGCTGTCTACAGGAGCAACATTTTGGCTCAGTGGCCCACACACAGGAGCTGGGATTGTTCAGGCTGGAGAAAAGGAGGCTGAGGGGAGACCTAATTGCTCTCTACAACCGCCTGAAAGGAGGTTGTAGTGAGGTGGGTGTCTATCTCTCCTTCTAGGAAATAAGTGATAGAATGAGAGGAAACACCCTCAAGTGGCATCAGTGGAGGTTAGATTGGATACTAGGAAATATTTCTTCACCAAAAGGGGGATCAGTCACTGGAACAGATTGCCCAGGGAAGTGGTGGAGTGACCATCCCTGGAAGTGTTTGAAAAAAACGTGGATATGACACTTGAGGATATTGTTTAGTGGTGAACATGGTGGTAGTGCTGGGATGATGGTTGGACTTGATAATCATGAGGGTCTTTTCCAGCATTAACAGTTCAATGAATCTGTGATATAAAGTCTTACACACATGTAGTGGCAAGAGGATGAGTCCCATTGCTGTTATCACCTGGAGCTATCTGGTTTTCACATGTGCTTTTTTTTTTATTAATGAATGCATTTAACACAAATATTAATGAAGCACTCTGGGCCATCATTATGGCCAGCTAAATGAAGGTGTTATCAAAACACTGAGCCTTTGCCAATTAATCTGCAGTGTGAAGCCAGTAATAAAACTACACAAAAAATTAGGACTGGTCAGTAGAGAGCATATTAGTGGAACTGGATGCTCTGTGAATAAACTGCTGGAAGCCTGCCAAGATGTTATCTCCTTACTGGGATCTAGGAAACAAGTGGGAAAACTTTCCTTGAAAATTGCCTATGATGTGAAAATAACAATGAAAGATGAGCAAACAACCCTTTATTCACCAAACAAAAATCTTGCACAGTGAACTAGGGAAAAGTGTATGAAGAAAACAGCTTAAAGAATAATGGGTTTGAATCAGGTAGACAGAAATTATGTTGGTGTTTCGCTCCCTTTATTCCTACCAATTAAAATCAAAACTAGAAATACTGTGTGGTAAAACCACTTTTGAAAACTGCATCAGGAGAATGAAATGATAAAAACCTTCCCTGCCTGATTGAGGAGCCAAGTACACTGTGGCAGCAGAAGCTTCTGTGGACCCAATCTTGTCATTTTATAACAAATAAATAGAGAGATACCACTGGGTTTTGCCTATTTTCATTATTAATACACCTTTAGTTTTTAACTCCCTTTAATCTGCCTTTCACTGAGCCCTTAACCAAAACCACAGCTTTGCACAGGTCTCTAATTTTAGACATAGAATTCAGGTATGAGTTTAGACCAGTTGGTTGGAGAAACTCCATCTGGTTGTTTGGAGCAACACTGGAAAGAAAGCCTAGTTTGACTAAATACCTAACTTTTCAGTAGAAAGGAATTAAAAAGCACACTAAACTCACCTTCAGTTAAAATAAAATGAGAGAAACTTCTAGTTACCTGTAGCTCAGCTCAGAACTGAACTGTGCCATTGAAGAAAGAGTTGCAACAACTTTATCTGTAGTCCATCCTGTCCTCTAGTTTTTCAGGTTCAATTCATCCAACAGACTGGAGAGTGTTTTCAGTTGCAGTCAGTTTGCTGGTGGTACAGCCCCTGCTCTAGATTCTGCACTGTTATGAACCTGCTTAGCTGACTCAAAGTTGTTTCCCCAAGGAGAAAAAGAACCAAATCACCTAAAAAATGGTCACTGCATAAACAAGCAAGAATTCGCATTCCTCACAGCAACCAACAGGTTCAGAGCAAAACTACACCAGTGGAAAACCAAGCAGTTACAGATGAAGTTCTGAAGCATTTAGTTTATTAGTTGGTTGGAGGTTTTGTGTTTTTGTTAGGTTTTTCTTTTCATTAGTGCTACTAAACAGTGCTTAGACAGATCTCTGGCCCTGTCATGGCACCTGTAAAATTAAACTTCAGGCACAAACCAGACAGGGAATGGTCTCTAGACTGAAAAAGGGTGTCTGCCAGATAACCAAGGATGTGGTGGGTTCTCTGACTTGTGGTGTCCCCTGCAAGACAAGCAGCAGGACCAGATGATCTATATTCTCTTTCAGCTATTTCAGTCAGCAAAAAAAATATTGGGGACAGCGAATATATTTCAGCCTTTATTGGTACATATTCCAGTTCTGTGCATATTTTTTTTAATTACCTGCCAAAACTTTATCCAGATTCTATTCATTACTCATTCAATTAAGATGATAGAAGGTGGATTTTGACTATCCAGTCTCAGCTGCTATAAGTAGCTTCTGGGTAGCCTTTCTCAAGGAGTCAGTAATCCCAGCTTTCATAAGCAGCTTCTTGCCATTTACCTGCTCCTTTCAAGTAGTTGATTATGTTTCACTACATAAAATGTTCCTATCAGTCACTTCTGACACACAGATCATCTTAAACTTTGTGCAAAGTGCAGTAAAGACAGCCTGCCCTCAGGAAGGTCATTAAAAACATTCCATAAAATATCTGCACATAATTCAGACCAGACAGATGTGCCACTGCAACTATCAACCAAGACCATATGGTAAGAACACCAAAGATGAAGCCAAAGCCAGAAGAAATCAATCACTCACTAGCTCTTGGATTAAGCTACACTAATCTTTTTCACTTTATAATGGAAAAAGAAGTGTTACAGAATTATGATCTGGATCTCCTGTAGCTCCTATTTCATATCTGTCAGTCCCATATTTCAGGGAGTCTTGTCAGGATCAGAGGAAACCTCAATGAGGTGGACATCCCCAGGCTCCAAGATGTGAAAGGCTGCATCGACTGTAGTTGCTGAATGACTCCATGATCAAAGTAAGAATCCCACCTTGTAGACAAAATAAAGAACTATATTGTTCAAGTGATAATGATGCTTGTCAATCAAGATGATCTGTTCCAGGAAATTATAGTAATAATAGCAATACAGTCAGTCTATTCATATTCCAAAATGCTAAAGATTTCTTCTCATTTTAGTTGTGCTCTAAGAATTCTTGGGATGAGAAACAAAAGTCTGATTCATTGGATAATATTTAAAGATGATTGTATAAAGTGTATCTGTTATTTAACAGAGTTCAAAATGGGCTTTCTTTTACCTCCTCTAAATGCCAGTTCAAAGGGAACCTCCTAGTTTCTTGCTTTCACTTAGTTACAGAATACCCCAAAAGAGTGAAAATTCCTTTTATTTTCCAATATCACATTACATCCTTGACTTCTGGTACCCAAGTACCTTGGGGTTAACTTAGTGACCCTATTCAGCCTTTACTTGAGTCAACAACAAAATCACCATGGGCTTCAATAGGACCAGGATTAAATCCAGACAGCTCTGATTATTAGCACTATATTCCCCCGTATTCTATAGGACTTCTCAGATATATGAGGTCTGAAGAGCAATATAGCATGGCTTTTGCCCTTCAAAAGAGGTGGATGCATCCAGATTGCACAATAGGAAAAGTCTTTAATATGTGCTACCCATTTTTCCCCATGCTTGGGAGACTGGTAGTTAATCCAAGCCCAAACTTTCCCAGGAGCTCTTCTAGCACTAGGAGAGAGTGGGAGATCAGTAGAGATTGAAGAGCAGTGCTCAAGCTGTTTACTATTTTACTATTCCTTCATGATTACCCAAAATTCCCATTCTCAAAAATGACACTGACAACAAAGTTGGATTCTCTTCAGCCCCCAAAACCCAAATGGCTGTTCCCAAACATCTCCTGTCCCACTAAAAACCTGTCCTACATCCCCACTTTATGTCCTGCACAAGGCTGAGCAGCATTCAGCTGCTTCTAGGAGGAATACCAGGGTTCACAGGAGTCCATGTGTAATTACTGATCTACAAATTTCAGTGTGTTTTATCTGTATATTTTAGAAGTGTATGTTATACATGCAGAGTTTTCACAAGGATTTTTTAGCTTGTATTTCAGTTTCTGCTCTGCAGAGAACGTGCCAGATCAGTATAAGGATTTGTTTTGATTTCATACCCATGTTGAGGGGACAATGTGGCACAAGGAGTGGAAATGTTTCAGTCTTTTTTGGGTGATTTCTCTGTCTTACATCTAACACCTGGAGTGGGATTTTTTTTCAATATTCCATCTGAAATCATGGAAAGCCATTGTTTCCGGGTTCATGAGAATTCAAAATGAGAAAAAAACTTCCTATTTGTTCTGCAATATTTTCATTTAAAAATGTGCTCAGATTTGACTCTATTCACATGAGTACATGGGCAAAGATGTTAATAACAGGTATCAGTCCAGTGCAATAATGGTATTAAACCAGACCAGCAGGTTCAGTACCTCTCACAGCAACTATTACTAATTCCTCAGAAGAAGAAATCAAATGTTATGGATACCAAGGAACAGCTTCATCTCTCGTTTCTCAATATCTTACAATATGACAGTTTGAGGAGCTCCCAAAGAAATGAGCAGATGTCTGGAAAATAAATATTTCTTTTTTAATAACTTGGTGAAACATTGAAGACAATTTGTTGCTAATATTTTTTAAAATATGAACAGAAAAATCCACATAATTAGATGCTTAACAGTCTGGCATCAGTTCTGTTCCCACTAAAGAATTATCTGGCTGAGGACTCAATTAATAAAAAAATTAAAGGAGGATAATATAATTAATATTAATCAATATGGGTTTACAGAAAATAAATGCTGCAAATGAACTTGTTTTTCTTTCTTTTTAATGAGAAGACAAATTTGATTGGGTTCTATAGCACATTTGACTTGCAACCACAGCTATGTTGACTACAAATACACAACCACAGGGATATTTACTACAAATACAACAGTTAATCAAAATGCTAAATGTATTACATGGATCTAAAGTTATCTTTTTGAACCTGAAATGGGTGAAGAAGGGAGAATAATGACTAAACATGTAAATTCCTAATAGATATTCAGGTTTCAGTTCCTGCCCTGACAATAGTTTATCTTCTCATCTATGAGAATAAATATCTATTGATGGCAACATCTGTAAGTGACTGAAAGATTGCAGGAAAACTGGTTAAGAAGAAAAATGTACCATCATCTGGATTATTCAACCAGCCAGACGTCGGTAACAAGTTATTAACAGATGAAAAATGGATTTGTATATCTAAGAAAATAACACATCATTTTCCCTTTGAGATGGTGGAGTCTGCCCAGGAAAGCAGCAGCTCTGAAAGGGAATTGTTGGGTTTGGGGCATGATACACCAAGTATGAGCTCGAACTTGAGGGCAGAAGACCAGGAGTGTCTGGTGTTTAAATAAACAAAAGCACGACATAAGCACTAAATAAGTAGTAAAAGTACTTATTTGTAAAGGTCATTTTGCATCTCTCACAGATGTGAAGCAATGGAACATGGAGTAACATCCTCCTTTTTGATATATCCCTTTCAAGAAAGCTGGTGGTGAGCTGAATAAAGTCACGTTGCACCACTGTTGTCAAGCCAAAGCACTGTCTGAATCTTTACAGAAAATGACACCAAGCTGGGGGTGAGTCAACAACATGTCCTTCCCACAAAGGTGCTAAAATGGGATCCTGGTCTTCCAAGCACTGGGAATGTTGGAAGCAGAGGGGAAGGTGACATTCCCCTCTATTAAGCACTGGTGAGGCCACACCTGGAGTACTCCATCCAGTTCTAGGCTTCTCAGTACAACATGGATATGGATAGGATGAAAAGGGTCCAACAAAGGATCACTCAGATGATTAAGATTCTGGAGAATCTCTTATGGGCAAAGGCTGAGAAAGCTGTGACAGTTTAGCCTTGAAAAGAGAAGGTACATGGGGGTTTTATCAATGTATGTAAACCCCTGAAAGGACAAAGAGAACGGAGACGAGCTCTTCTCAGTCGTGCCCAGTGACAGGACCAGAGACCACAGGCACCCTCTGAAACACAAGAGGTTCCTCTGAACATCAAGAAGCAATTTTTGACTGTGAAGGTGTCCAGACACTGGCTCAGGTTGTCCAGGAAACTTGTGGAGCTTCCCTCCCTGGAGATCTTCAGAAGTCATCTAGACATGGTCCTGGGCAACCAGTTCTAGGTGGCCCTGCTTGAGAAGGAAGGATGGACCAGGTGACCTCCAGAAGTTCCTTCCAACTTCAACTATTCTGCGATTCTGTGAAGTGTAAGGGAATCTACTGTATAATTAAAGACAAAACAAGCTTAATTTATTCATCTTAATAAATAGGTGATTCAGACAACTGAGAAAGCTTAACAGATACAGCCAACCAGAAGATTTTACTGGTTTAAGATTTACTCAACAAAACCCAGAATGGAAAACAGATATGTATCCTTGTGATACATAGTGATTAAGAAAGGAATAATTTGTTAAGTTAGGCAAAGATTTTGTGTCCATGGCCTTAAAAAATACAACCAAGATAATGTTATTATTTTGTTTCTACAAGTACACTGTAGCTCATCCAGCAGTTGTTCCAGGCAGATTTTCTGGCCCATGTTCTGCAGAGGTTAGATTAACTGAGCCACTGTAGCTTTTGTTTCTGTGGGCATGCCCCAGTTCCTGGTCTATTTTCATGACCTGCACAGAATAGTTTGGCTGCTGTGCTTTACACTAATTCCATATTCAGAGGATGCACAAATGGAAACCCCTGGGGAGTGAGAGAAGCTGACCAAACAGCAACACCCTTCATTTGCACAAGAGATCCTACACAGCATAAGGGATTTTGACACAATGGGGAACTTTGCTGAATGCTGTTCTTCCTGCTGCAACCCTGATCTCTTGTGTTTTTGGCAGCTAAGTGTCTTCCTGATGTTCATGCCTCTAGAATGTGATCAGGTTCCTTTTAATTAATTGTGTGACGAGGCCAGGGTGAACAGGGCTTTGAGTAACCTGGTCTAGTGCAAGGTGTCCCTGCTCATGGCAGGAGGGTTAGAATGAGATGGAATTTAAGGTCCCTTCCAACCCAAACCATTTTGTGATTCTATGATTCTATGATTCTGTGACTGATGACTAACAAGGAGCAACATAAGTCGAAATGGAGCTCAGAAACTGGTGTAGACCAAGGTCATGCACATGGGAGAAATACTAGCAGGGCTGAGAGGGAACCATTCTCCTGAATTCCAGTTGGCCTCTCCTCTACACTGATTAAGGTCCCTTCATTTACAACCCATATGTTTGAAAGGATATTTCTGTTTTATGTTTTCACTGAGGTTTTGCAGATTCATCATAAACTTAGAAACAACCCTAGTTATCAGAGATTATTTTTTTGAAAAAGGACTGAAAAACAAGGTTGGTCATTCAGGGAACTGCGAAACTGCTTTTGTGATTCCAACATCTGAGAAAACCCAGATTAAGGCCCCTGAAAAAAAAAAAAACAGTTGGCTGAAACTTGCAATTACCCATTTGGAGAAGAAAATTACCATGATGAACTTCAACAACAAAGACCAGTGTTGTCAAAATGGAGCAGTAATTCTGTGAGCCATTTTTTAAGGAGCATTGTCATCCATATTTAGGAAGGTATTCTGAAAAACCTACTAAAAATCTGATTATCAAAGTTCAGTTTCTTGTAAGTTTTTGCACTGTAAGTTCTCTTCTGGTAGCCAAATCAAATTGTTCGATGTTCATTTCAAAACTAGGGGTGGGAGAAAGGCTAAAATTTGAATTTTCAACTTTCTCATTTTAATACTGGAGAACAAAATGTTTAATTTCAGAGCTGTTAAAAATGATTCATTTACACTTGCTCATTCCTATGCCTTTTAGGCAGGAAACATTGATTTTTATTGTGCTACTACATTTATAATAATGAAAGCAATGATATACAATTACCTTAGGATTACAACTCTAAATTGCATGTTTATATTAATATTAATATAATGTTCTATCGCTAGAATGAATATTGCATGGAGAGCAGTGAGGATGCAGTTAACCTAATTCAAACAAGTGTGTGTCTAATTCTTCAGACTATATCTGAATTATGTACCATGACTTAACTAGCACAGAATAGCTCATATCCATATTACTAAACTTTAAGGGACTCTAAACCAAGGTGGTCATATCCCTCTGATTCCTGGGAACAGTGTGTGATCTTTGCTGACCCCCCAACTGTGCCTGGAAGCTGCCCAAACTTGCTGATATGGACCCAAACCATGCCAGGATCCTGTGAACTGCTGAGGAATAGGAAAATTGAGGAGCCAGAAATGTTCCTTTGTCACTGAGGGGAGGGGAGAGCAGGGGAGGGGAGGGGAAGACCTAAACCCCATTATTACTTGGGCTAAAGTCCCTTAAGGGCACAGTGCAGCATACAAATAAACTGAACAGAGGATCCAGGGAATGTTGTGACTCCAGATTCACTATGAGCAATTTCAGGAGCCTGAAATATGTTTTCCCCCATAGATGTAGTTTGCTGACTTTGCTGTATCTCCTTTCATGTGCCCAGAATGTTTTAACTCCCTAAAGCACTGCCTACAGTCATATTATCTGAGCACCTACTGCTGGAAAGCAAGTTAAGAGAGTGGAGGAATTAAAGAGAAAGGAAGGGGGGTGATACTGGAGGGAAAAAAATGTATTCTCAAAACAGATAATAGACCAAGTCTTAGTTTTATTTCTCTTCCCTTAAAACTGATTAACTCTTTCCTGTAATAAAATTTAAATAGATAATTAACTTTACTGGGTATGTTCTAAAACAGAAAAAGCATATTTTACCATATAATTAGAATTTGAATATTGGTTTTTGGCTAAATCACATACACACTGTTTGTATCCACATAAGTGTAGCTGAACTAAGTAAAACTAATAAAAATGGAATCTCCTAACTTTCTGTAATTTTATTGATTCTGGAAAATTAAGACTTCCCTTTACTGGCTACAGTTTGTCTGTTCTTGACTATGTGCCTTTATTTAAGTTCAGGAGAAGGGAGGTTCCTTTGGAATAGGAACAATAAAGAAATAAAAAGTATATGCTTTATTCAGATGAACAATGTTTCCAATGTAAGTGTCTATATCCCAGTTGAGGAAACTGAAAGATAGCGTTATATGATTCGTTTCAAAGTTTTAAGGAAACTGGTTTAGTAAGTTTTTTGTGTGTTTTGTTTGGCTTCTAGGAGGAAGTAGGTTTAGAAAGGATTAATTCACTTTCAAAAGGTGGATGTGGAGAGGAACGATACACTACAGCTCTGCCAGCAGCTCTTGGATCTCCCCAGACTCCCTTTTGTGTTAGAAAGGATAAATCATCCCTGGATAGATCATGCATAAAGTCTTCAATTTAATAGTGCATCACCTAACTCTTGTTTTTTTCTATTGGTCATGGAATGCCATGGAGTTGGCACTCAGGATCCCTGCTCAAAGCAGAGGTTTTGGTCCTAAGACAAGGAAACACAAGCCAACAATATGGGGCATACAAGAGCATAGGAAGGGGTCAAACACTTCTGAAGTTCACTTAACCTAAGCTGAGTACCTACATCAGATCAAAGTAAAGATTGAGGGATAGTGATGTAAGAAATGTTCTTTGTTCTTCCCCTGGGAGATCGATTATTCCTGCTCCAGAGAGTTTAGAGTACGTGGAACAGTTCAGAAGAGGGGATACCAAAGCTGCAGCTTGGTGTTTGGTGAGGCATCCCATCATATTGCCTCGAGGTCTGGGTCCTTGTTGACATCATGTGTGCCCAAGTTTCTTAGGAAAAAAAAGTTGCAGTACAGAGGGATAAAACACAGAGACATGAATTGCAAAAAAAAAGTAAACCTGGATACAAGAGTTTTCCTCAGTCCAGTAACATATAAAGCATTTGGAGGGGCTCCCTTCTCCAAACAGCCCATAGGAGGTGTGAGGCGTGTTCTGGGAGACGCAGACTGGGTAAAACTGGATATGAGCCAGAATATGGGGGCTCACAAATTGGGATTCCTGCTGTCAAAAAATGGAGAGTACTGGAGATAACTGAGTAACATTTGAGCTGATTTTTTATCATAATTAGACAAATCAGTGTGTTCAGCTTTGGGCCCCTCACCACAAGAAGGTGCTGGAATGTGTCCAGAGAAGGGCAATAAAGCTGGTGAAGGGCCTAGAGAACCAGTCCTATGAGGAGTAGCTGAGGGATCTGGGGTTGTTAAATATGGCTAAATGTTTGGACCCCTCCATAGGGGGTCCACATGTGGCTGAGCTTTCCTGACTTGCTAAAAGCTGCTCCTGATATCTTTCTGTGCTGCTGGGTTTGGTGATGCTCCTCATCAAAGAATGAGCACTGGTGGGGTTGGGAAAATGTAAAATGATGGGGACAGAATTTTTAGCAGAGACTGGTAATGACAGAACAAAGATTCATGGTTTTAAACTGAAAAAAAAAAAAAGGTTAAGTTCAGACTAGATGTAAGTAAGTAATTTTTATAATGAGGATGGTGAAACACTGGGCACAGGTTGCCCGGAGAGCCTGCAGGTGTCACATTCCTGGAAACCTTCAAGGTCAGGTTGGATGGGGCTTTGAGCAATCTCATCTAGTTGAAGGTGTCCCAGCTTATTGGAAGGGGTTGAAGTAGATGATCTTTAGTGTCCCCTTCCAACTCAAATTATTCTATGATCCTGCAATTGTATGATTCTATGAAAAACCCCTATTATATCTACAGTGGTGGTAGGGAAACTTAATTTAAAATTAAATATAGGAAGCTGGATTTTTATGAGAAGAGCCTTGGTATTATTCACAAA
>VYXB01008934.1:353103-373860 GCA_013397135.1 Pachyramphus minor | reverse complement strand
GAGAAGGGGTGGGTTGTTTGGATGGATGGGTGGTTTGGGGTTCTTGATTTTTTTTTTTAACCTTTGGTTTGATGCGGGGGGCTGTGGATGGAGAATTATATGACTGGACTGAAATTGCAGATCATATATGCATATGGAGCACTAGTCCTACAGTTTTAATTATGACATTTAGCAATTCTCCCTCACACCCCCCGCCCCCTTCCCCCTTCTTGATGGTTACTGGGAATAGACACAATGTGGGTACGAAGCACTGTAACATTCCTAATCCGTGGCGGGGGAATGGGGCACATCTGAACCCCAGTTTCCCACTGTTTAGGTTTTATTTTATTTTATTATGGGATGGTTTATGCTCCTTTTACTTTTTTTTTTTTTTTTTTTTAAAAAAAGGTCTTTTTTGTTGTTGTTTTTATGTCATTCCGCTTGTAGGACCGGCATGATGGAGTGCCCAGCCACAGTTCCAGGCTGTCCCAGCTGGGATCCGTCTCGCAGGGACCCTACTCCAGCGCTCCTCCGCTCTCTCACACCCCATCCTCGGATTTCCAGCCGCCTTATTTCCCACCCCCCTACCAGCCTCTTCCTTACCACCAAAGCCAGGACCCTTACTCCCATGTCAATGACCCCTACTCCCTAAACCCCTTGCATCAGCCCCAGCAGCACCCCTGGGGACAGAGGCAGAGGCAAGAGGTGGGATCAGAAACCGGGTCACTGCTGCCACAGCCTCGGGCCGCCCTGCCCCAGCTCTCGGGACTGGACCCCAGGCGGGACTACCACTCAGTAAGGAGGCCAGATGTCCTCCTGCACTCAGCTCACCATGGCCTTGACTCCGGCATGGGGGACAGCCTTTCTCTGCATGGCATCGGACACCCAGGGATGGAGGAGGTCCAGGTAAGGCACCGCGTTCTTTTCTCCTGGGCAATGCAGCTGGAGCCCCCGTGCCTGGGCTGGGAATTATCAGTGAGGGGTTTCCAGCGATATTGCTGTGTTTTGCCATTCTTTTTTTTTTTTTTTTTCCGTTCTGGGCTTATAACTGATACTCCCCCTCCCTCTATTTTTCTGTATTTTTTTATAAGAGAATTTATTTCTTTGCTGTCACGCACAGGCTGTGCTTTATAAACCCTCCCCTACATGGTAAGCCAGCAGAGTGCAGGGGGAAGGCGGACATTCTGCTCCAAATATTCCACGTGTTTCAAAAGCTGGCAGAGTTCAAGCCTGGCTTTTCAAATTCCAGTTATTTCCCATGCAATCTCAACTTCCACCCCCCTTCGCCCCCCCCAACCAATTTCCTGCCGTTCAGGGATTTTGATGAAACTGTCGAACTGCTACATTTTTCATCCAGGAGGGAGGCAAAATATAAACAAAACCCAAACCAAAAGCAATAACCGGTAATCAGAAACAAGTCCTGTGTCCACTTCCCCACTCTCTCCTTATTTTTTAAGTGTAGTTGGTAAGGTAGCACCGATTTTAAATAGTTTTATTCCCTCTTTTGGGTAACAAAGGAGTTTCACCGGGCTCAAAGCACAGTATTTCCCAGCTTTCTTCCATCCCACGCGAAACTCGTCATCACGTGTTATTTCCTAAAAACAGAAAGGCCCTTAACAGCTTCGGTGCTGGGCTGGTTTGCACCTTGCTGGAGCTGGGCACGCACAGCCCGTGGGGACCTCCGAGCCCGAGGCTGAAGCCTCCAGGGGCCAGGTCCTGCGTTAGACTTTATTAATCGGGATTTTGGGGGTTCCCTTCCATTTCTTTTTCGGTTTTTTTGGGTTTGTTTTTGTTGTTGTTTTTTTTTTTTTTTTCTTCCAGAATTTCGGTATCATATATATTTATGACACATATGTTTAGTCTTGGGATAAATAAACACAAGTACCACTGGATGAAATAGGGACTTCAAAGTTACAGAAAGGGGGACGGGGGGGCGGGGAGAAGAAAAGAGGCGCCTGGGAAGAAAAAAAATAGCCGTAAAAAATGATGTGCTGAACATTGTAGGAATCAGCTGCAGGGAAGCGGAGGGGATGTATTGCTTTGGCTTGTGGCTTGTTTTAGGGCTTCACAGGAAAATCCCCGAGCTTTGCTGGGGTCGAGATGCTATAGAAATAGAAAGGTTTTGCTGTTTGGATTTGCTCCTGCCTCCGAGCTCAGTCACCGTCGGGCCGCTGGTTCCTGAAGGTTTCCAAGGTGGCTTTGAGACCTGGGGGCAGCCCCTGACCCCCACGGGCGCGATGCGCAGGTCTCGTCTCGCATTCCTGGCTCAGACAAACTGGTCTGCAAGTCAAGGCGAGTTTTACCTCTGTGAATGCAGGAAGGAGATCGCTCTCCTTTCTTTCTGCAGCCGGTAGGCGTTAAGTGCTGTTTGTGCTTTGATATTTACACTTTCCCCGAAGAAAAGCCGGTAATTGTTGGGCTTTTTTGAGAAAAACAGAAAAGAGGAGAGAGGTAAAAGAGAAAGAAGAAAAAGATTAAATGCAGGAAGGGCGAAAGGAGAAAGAAAAAGAAGAAAAGGTAGAGGAAGAAGAGAAGGAAAGGAGGGGAAAAGACAGGGAAAGGAGGGGAAAAGACAGGGAAAGGAGGAGAGAAAGACGTAAAGAAGGGGGGAAAAGGAAAGAAAGAGTAGAAATAATAGGAGAGAAGGTGCTCAAATGAAGCAGCTCTCCATCCCTTTTCCAATAAAGCATCCCTTCTGCGGGCAGGGCACAGCACTGGCGGGAAGTGTCTCCCCCCGATGTGTCCGAGCGCAGCGGTGACGACCCGTGGCCATTCCCGACCTGCTCGTCCAGGCTGGCCGGGCCGGGGGGTGGGATGGGATCGGGATGGGATGGGGCAGGCGAGGCTGTGGATCAGCAGAGCTGGGATGCTTGTTTTGGGGTACTGAGACAGCAGGAAACTAAACAGACCCTTTATTTCTGAAAGTTTGGTCTCAGGTTGGGAGAGGAGGGTGTCCCAGGGAGAAACACAGAGGTGTCCAACTGTAAGTCAACACAGGCAGGAGGGAAAACAGCCCAGAACTCGCTCCTACCGCTCAGCATTTTCTATTCTTGTACCCCCCGCTAGTGACAGATGAAGTTGGGCAGTTTCCCATCCTGATATTCAATATGGATTTATTCTAGATTCAAGGAATCCGTTCTAGCTACAGGGATTTTTGTTTAGAGCACATAGGCTTATTATCCACCATCACTAGATAGAATTTCCAGGAAGGGTTTCCAATACTAATTTTTAAATAGTCCAGAAAATTGGATCGATATCTAGACATACAGTTGGATAAAGATGTTTCTCTTTGCTTTAGCTTATGCACGTCTTATCAAATATGTGCCACGAGGATGGGCTGGGCTGAGGACGAGACAGAGAAAGAGAGTGCGTGACAGAAAGAAACAGTGGTTATTTTATAAACACCAAATCCAGGCCATGTGTGAGCCATTGTCCAGGGCTAGAATTAAGTGATTGTAACATGATAGCGCTCTGTTATTGTAAACAGGACATATTGTATTGCTATTGCTGCCCCTTTCGAGAGGAATTTTCAATCTGCGATTTACAACCTTCAGACAGGGAACAGAGAAGCTAAGACCTACGTATTGAAAACAAATTTGCATAATCTAATAGGGACTCTGAAAAAAAAAATAAAAATCCACCATTGCAAGACCAGATTATTTTTTTTTTCTCCCCACCGGCTGGGCAAAAGTAGAGTTATAGCAGTAAAAGATACAATGAAGGAAAGATGAAGGGGGGAAATTCAGATTCTTTGAAGGAAAACAAAGGCTGGATTTTCCAGGTTTTCCCTCGGATATATCCATAGCTGTTGAAGAAGATGATTATAGATAGTATTTAGGAAGCCCCATGCTATCAGATTATTGGAGGAGGGGAGGGAGGGGAATCTTGCCCTCCAGATTTTCCAAGTATATCTGGAAACTCATCACCTTTCCCCTCCCTGCACACACACCTCCGCTCCTCCTCCTCCTCACTCACACTGCTACTACGTGCCAGCTAGAGACAAGGAAAGTTAAGTTGCACCAAAACACCCAAGTCTCTTATAAAGTAACCCCTGGTATCACTTTTAACTAAAGAAGTCTAGTAATTAAAAGTCTGAGTTGTTTTTCCACGTTTCCGCATGCAGTCCTAATTAAATCTTTACGATCCTCTCTGTGACTATTAACTGCCAGCATGCTGAGCGAATATCCTGTACAAAAACCCAGCAGGAGGGCGTAATTAGATAGAAAATCAGACAGGAGTCTTCTCATTAACTACAACAACTAACCCACGTTACTGATGGAGCGAGCGGAGTGCACGCACACGCATAAAGGGTGTGCACAACCATCGACTCCAGAGACAGGGCGAGATAAGGAGGAAAGATGGGAAAAAATGAAAGGGAAGCTGGTGTTTCATGTTTACCTCCAATTCTGTGCCATCGAGGTGCGCCACGCTGCACTCCAGCAGGCTGCAGGATCATCCCTTGTCGGGAGCTGCTCAGGGAAGGGAGGGAAGACTTTGTAATTTTATTTTGTGCCCTTTAGGTATGTAGCCTATTGATTATGAGAGAGAGACACAGCCATGCCCAAACACATCACATAAGGCAACCCTCTGCGTGTGTGTGCGCGCTCGTTGGAGGGTGTATTCAAGGAAAATGAAAGGAAAGCTCTCGTAGAAAATATTGTTCCGTCACGTTTTGGGGAGATGTAATTTTCACCTAAATCATATTGCATCTAGAATGTCTCCGCTGAGCACAGAGACGGAGATAAGGGTTGGATCCGGATAAGCTCAGCCTCTCGGTGTAGCAAAGATAAAGTTAAAATAATAGCGAAGAAAATCGTTGCTTTGCTGTGAAGGTGTTTTCCTTATCCACGAAAAATGTGACAACTCCCCAAACATGCAATAACACTGAAAACCCCAAACCCTAAATAGTGATGAGAAAAATAAAATAATAAAGCCAAGAAACCCACAGGTCCCTTCTTTCTCTAGAACTGACCCTAAAATGGAACCTGTCGGAATTCTGCAATAAATTGCTCTTATGACATCTCTTCTCTTTGGGAGATGATTTTACTAAGCCGAATGCAGATTCAGCGGTAATTTTGGTTGTTTTGTTTGTTTGGGTTTTTTTTATATATATATATATCCCACCTTCGTATTGAGCAATGAAACCCAACATGTGCTGTGTCCTCTGTGCCCGTCTTTGTTCTCTTCCCTGCCAAAGAAGTTAATGCCATAATAACAGGTGTGCTCCTCAGCAGGCTGAAAAGCAAAGGGGGGAAAGGGTGAAAACACGGCTTTGAAACAGGGACCTTTTTTCCTAGGCGATCAATTTGATGGTTCATAGTTTTGATAATGTATATTCCCGCTCCTCCCTCCCCGTCCCCACTAATTCAGGACATGGAAGCAACCTCGGGAGCTGTAAATCTCTTTCTGCTCGTCCCCTGTACAATGTAGGCGTTGCGCTGCGCTCCGAAAGTCTCAGGCTTTAATTAAAAGTCCATAATGTAAACTATGATATATAAAAAGTAAATGGCCCTTGAATTATTAAGATGTAGTAGGGTTAAACAAACAAACAAAAAAAACAAAAAAGAGAAAGGAGGAGGGGGAGGAAAGGGGAGGGAGCATTTAAGTTGTCCTTAATCGCGTTCATTTATGTCATGCAATAGATCTTGCAGATGTTGCCAAATTGCCACATTTTCAAAGGAAGAAATATAAAGCTTTATGGAATGCAAAGAAGTCTATGTGATATCTATGTTTTATAAGATAACAAAACCGCTATTGCACCCCATATGCTTCACACCTCCTTTTGTTTTATTAGAAGACTATATAATTTGTAAGAATTTCATTTCCTTGTCGATTTGGGGAAATAATAATAGCAACAATAATAATAGTAAAAAAAATATTCCTCCTCCCCTAGTGAATTAATATAAATGGAAATAACAGGAACTCCAGTTTGGAATGACATGATTTATGTACGCGATTCTTTAATATCCAGTCAATTTGAATAGTGATGTTTTTATATCCACAGTCAGTTGAAGATGCCAATAACAGCGGTATGAACTTATTGGACCAGTCTGTCATTAAAAAAGGTATGGATTATTCCAACAAGCTAGACCAACTTTTACTGTGTAGCAATATCTTCATGATATATTTTGACTTTGGGGCAATTAATTTCTCCGGGAAGCAGGAATACATGGCAGCAAGATGAATAGTTGATTGGATCAGCAGATAGAGTGAGGGGATAAGATATGCGAAAAGAAAAGTTTATATCCCCGCCTCCCCCGTCCTTCAAAGGTTTAGTGACACAGATGCTCTCTAATGGAGCACCCCATGCTCGAATGCAGTTTCCACGGGCTCTCCTCTCCTCTTTCCCCCCCTCACCTCGAGAGTCCTCGATGGGAACCCCTTGGCTTTTCGTGGGGGAAGGTGGTTGATTCCCTTTGGGGTTTAAATGCATTTCACAGGCGAATCAAACATGGAGAGAAAGAGATGCCCATGGAAAAGCAGCCCCGGCCCCCTTCCCTGCTTCCTCCAAGATTCCTCCCTTCCCCCCCTTCCTCCAAGATTCCCCCCTTCCCCATGCCCATTTTTTACATCTTTCTACATATGCGCCCATGATTTAGTGTAACTGCAGAATCACCCCATACTGTTAAAGGGAATGTGATATTAACAAATGTTTGCAGTCTCTTGTACAGCTGTAAGCAAAATAATTAACTAATTAAACTAATTAAATGTAATTACAATAACTCATTTTGGGCGTATTGCAGCTGCTTAATTTTTTTACATTTCTCTGACAGTCCCTGGAAGATGCTCGGCGATTAGTGTTGTGTTATGCTGATAGACATTAAACAGATCACACGCTGCAAATGGAGGGAAAGCTATCTTTAATTATCTAAGGAGTTTCTATTTCTAGATTCAATTTTAAGTACCAGAGATGAGGCTTAGAAATGCTGTCCCTTATGCTTACTATCAGCAGCACTTATCTCCAGGACCTTGTTATTTGTCAAATGCTCACAAATGGTTTAATAGCGATGATCTTGTAGTTTGTAAAGCAAAATAAGGGGGAGGGTGTTTATTTAAAATGTGTTGAAGGCAGCACGAGGTCCTTCCGTGTATTTATGGTTTGTTTTGTTGTTGTTTGGTTGGTTGGTTTTTGTGTTTGTTTTTTTTTTCTTCTTTTTTTTAATTTAATCTTCATGTACGGTCTCTCTCTCACACATGTGATCAAGGTCTAGTTATTTGAGGGAGGACAGATGAAAACTTGAAGACCCTTTGGCAGCACCATTTATGACTATTGGTTGAAAGGTCGAAGGTTGTTTTTAGGACTTTTTGTTTGTCTGGTTTTTGTTTGGTTGGGGTTTTTTTGGTTGTTTTTTTGTTGGTTGTTTTTGTTTTGTTTTGTTTTTTTTTAACAGAAAGTTACCTTTAAAGGGGAGGGGGAAAGCATATCTTGTTTGTGCTGTTTTGGTTCAGTTTGAATGTTTAGTGGGGTATCTACTTAGGGTCTGTAACCTGGTGGTTTCTGGTTGTATTTTTTTTCCTCGCTCTCCTCCCCCTTCCCCACCCCCACTTGACACCTCATACCCAATATTGTCTCTTGTGTGTATTTGATTAATTGGTGCTTGATTTGTGGTCGAGAGACTCCTTTCTAACGTTGTTCAGCGCTGTTTTTTCACAGAATACACAGCCTTTTTTTTTTTTTTTTAAACACACATCTGTGTCTCTCCCTCCTTCAGCTGACGAGCACAGCAGAGACATCCCATGTGTGTGCTGGGTGGTACAGTTAGAGAGCGAGTAGCACTAGAATGCGAATGTCAATAATCATATGTATCAGGTATAGATTTTTATATGTATTAGGTATATATTTAGGTGTGCTTTTTATGTGTGGGCATTACAACGGCCCCAGGTCGAGCAGCTGCCGCCTAAAGAGACCCAGTCCCAGTATATGGGATTACATGTGCCTATTTGCAGCCAGAATACCCTGAGTTTACACATGATGAGCAGGAGACATATGCACTTCGGAAATTAGGTGACTAAAAAAGACCCTGAGACGTGTTTGCAACTGTTTAAAAGTCACTGCAGCAGCGTTTTCTTCCTTAGAAGCAATGCTGAGCTCTAAGAGACTTTCCAGCATAAAGGAATATTGTATTTTTTTTTTGCACAGCGATTTTCCTGGGTGAGGAGGAAGAGAAATGGGTAATAAATAGCAGGTCACACTTGTGGCAGTCAATATTTAATCAGGATGAGAGAAGGAGCAACACAGAGTGCTCAGTATCAATTTCTCTTTGTTCCCTGCAGTTTGTAGCTGTGAGGATGTACTTTGAAGCAAGAATAAGTTATTTAAACTCTGTGAGTCGTTATTGCAGGCAGATGGCACAGATAGATAGAGAGACAGAAAGGTATTGACTGATTTTTGGGCAGTGGAACACTCTCATGTTACATATTTGCCAGTCGAGGCTTGGAGGGGGTCTACTTCACCAAATCCTAGTTTAGCACCTAAAATTCTTTAATTACAAAGCAGTGGGAGAAGTGTGATGGAGACTTGGAGTCTCAACTTAATTGTATCACCCAGACTGTGTCTGTTTATGGCCTTTCAGGCCTGCAGAGGGAATTACCCATCTATGCAAAAGCTTTGCCAAATTATTAAGGAAATTATATAGGGATTCATACACGGCTATTGATTTATCTCACGTATCGATCCCCCACAATAGATTACACACACCCAGCCTCTTGTTATGTTTGCTATCTGAGCTTACTTGACATTTCTGAAGTAATTTAGTTAAGAGGAAATGAGTTGTTCCCAGTAGAGAGAGCAAACGAGTGGAGTGAAGGTAGCCAGCGTGATAAATGGCTCTTTCATTTGGAGATCTCCAGAGCTCGTTTAAGGCTAATTTTCTGTATTAGCCCCCTTTGAGCTATTAATGCAATAGGCAGGGACCGTGGCCCCTCGTCTCTTAGCTGCCCCATTAGAGCGAGCATTAAGCTACCAAGCCTGAACTCCACCGTGCTGGTGGTGGTGGTGGTGGCGGGGAAATAATGAAAGGTGCTTTTTAAACTCCCCTAATCTAAACTGGCAGAGGGTGGTTAATACGATTTGAAGGGGGCTGGTCAATGAACAATCAATAAACTAATAATGAGAAGGATGCGGTACATTAACAGCCTAAAAATGCAACGAGACATTAAAAAATCATCGTTAACTCCTAGTTCCATTAAGATTTGGGTGGTGGAAGTGGGAGGGAGGGAGCCAGATAAATCATCAAGATGATAATAATAATCACCCAGAGCATTAATATCAGTTATAACTAAGCTTTCAGAGCTTACCGGTTGCATGTTTGGAGGTCTTTCCCTCGATTTCTGCTGAAATGAAGGAAAGTTTTCCATGTGTCAGGAATAAAAGATAGAGCTCCCTTGTCAACTGCTCATCTGAAATCTGCTTGGCACCGTCTATGGTGAAAGAAGTTGTCTCTTGCAAAACCTTGCGTGGCCCGGGTCCCAAGTTAATTTTTTGTAACTCTGGGGCACAGTCAGAGTCTTAAAATTATTCTGATGTATTTATTTACTTTCAACTCTTTCTGACGGTCGTCTGCACTCTCACACCTGATTTAACATGAAAGGCCATTTTAACTCTTACACATTAATTCGTGGTCTCCTTGCAAACACACTCTATTGTTTCTACTACTTTGGGGAAACATATGAAAGAAGGTGTCTTAACCTTTTGCTTTTAACCCTAAACAACACGACATGACTTTCCTCCCTACCTCTTGAAGTTTCGGATAAATGATTAACCAAAAACCACTCTGGCCTCAGCTTTTCAGGTGATAGATCTAGGAATCGGAGATGGTGTTTTGCTGCCACTCAGCTTCGTGCTCATTGCTGGATTACCCACTGAACCTTAGGATCCCCTTTAATTGGATGCAAAACAATTTCGAGGGAATACGTTTCACTTTGAAATTTAGTCCCGGCTTGCAGAGGAAAGGGACCGCGGTTGGAGGAGAGGGGCGGGAGGAGAGGAGGAGACGAGTGGGACAGGAGGAAATGGGAGATGAACACACACTTTCCGTATTTGTTCATTAAAATTAAAATAAGATCCGGGTCTTTTAGGTCCAGCTTGTAAGACGCTGCTCCAGACTTTTTAGGCTTGGCCACTGAGTCAGATCAAATCACCAGTTATAGCGAAGTCCTCTTTTTATACTGAACAAAGAACTTTCTACTCATTTCAGGCCCAGTAGGCAGATAAAAAAAATTGGAAGAATTTGACAGTTGATTAGTAATTAATTTGTCCTTGATGTTTGTTAGTAAGAAATATAAGGAACATTTCCTCTGATTGATTATTTGATTGATTGATTGACTGATTATCAGATTATTCACCGGGGTTATTGTAGTAATATCCATAGCTTAAAATCTATTATTCAGCTATTTTCAGGACATAAACCTATTATTTCTTTATATTTAGTGCCCATAAAATGGCTTTTATTTGGATTTGCTCTCGTGCATTCACATTTGTGCGCATTTTCACACGTTTTTGGCAAGCAACCCAATAGAGAACCACCACCGAAAAAAAAAGAACCCTAAGACTTAATGTATGCACAGAAAATTGTAAACATGTAAAGAACTGAAAGCTTCACGCTGAGTTTCGCCATGCTCCATTTCCCCACCATTTCCTGCTGTCGTTTTAAAGCGATCTCACTCATCTAGAGATCCCGTTTGCAGGAACAGTATGCTTATAATTACTAACAAATCAAGCGGCTACTGTTGCTCTCCTGGTTTATTGATAAGCTGAAGAGAAATGGAAGGGGGAGAAATGACAAAGAGGCTGGAAGGAACCACAGGAGGAAAAGGGGGGAAAAAAAGAGGGAGAAAGAAAAAAAAAAGGAGGGAGGAAAGAGAGATAAAGGGACGGGAAAGGAGAGGAGAAAAGGGAGACAAAGGAAGTAAATAAAGAAATATAAAGGAAGGGAGAAGGTAGGGGATAAAAAAGGAGGAATTATGTATTTGTGAGTGCTCACATACACACAGCAAATAGAGTTTGGGAGTGAAAGAAAATCGAACAGTTTCTGCTGGAGATAACAAGAACTAAACGGGATGAAGTGAAAGCAGGAGTGGTGGGGACGCTGCGTGGATACGTGTGTGTTATTCTGCTTTATTCCAGCAGTTGTGACAATCCCTAACCAACTGGGAAAGTTGACATCGGCTAAAAATACACCCTGCATTAGGGTTTATTTACATCCACGCAGGGCTTTGACACACGCAGCCGCACACACGGATCTCTTCACCCACAAAACCTCCACGTTCCATTATCTCTGCTGCTGTCTGGGCTATATCTGAAAATCCCTAGCCATGATAAACATATAGATATGATATAGATAGAGATAATTCATTCCATGGCAAACACTTTTTTGAGGCAGCATTAGGTAATTTACAGAAGATACAGAGCCTAGATAGAATACATCTCTCTGAAGCTATGAAATCGCAATAGATATGCTTACACCGCCTGGTAAGCCTCGAAAATGGGTTCAGAGTTATCAGGCTCCAGCTGGTGGGTATGTTCCTACCGTCCTTTTCAGGGAAACAGTGGTAGGAAGAAAAGCTGAGGAGCTCCCAGCATAGCAGGGAAGAGAGCCAGCGTGCTTCCCAAAAGCAATTTGCAAGGGGAAAAAAAATCCCGAGCACGTGAAAATCCATATTTCAAAGGTTAACTAATGTAATGAGTGCTCCGAAAGGCCATACCGAGTGGGCTGAGGTGCATTTAAGCATTGCACGGGTCCTTCTCTCTTTAGTGAGTTTGGACTAAGATCAGATGTTCGTGGAATTGCTGCCTCTTGTTTAATTTCTCAGTTCACTGGACAGTGACCTGATAAACTGGTCACTAAATATAGCCACGGTAAAGGTGTACTCGAACCACTGAGCCCGTGTGTTTGTCCCAAGAAAAAAACGCCAGTCATGAAAATCTGTCTGGTGGCACCGCTTTAATCAAACTTTTTATATTATTATTTATTTATATTTTTTTAACTTGATGCTTCACTCAAATAGAACATCGTACATTAAGTAAGTGATATATTTATGTATAATAGGGGAATATATATATGATTTTTTGCTCTGCTGTACTACCCCTGAGACACAAAAAATTCTTCCTATATAGAATCAATGACCAAAAAGAAAAAAAAAATCCTATTAATAGTAACTAAAGCAGGAGCGGGCCTCTAACTCTTTTATAACTGTTTCTGAGCCCTTCTCAAACTATTTGAAACCGCCTTTATGAGCTGCATAAAGTGCCTAAGTAAAAATAATAGAGAAATAGGAATCCATTTCACTTTCTGATTCCCTGAAGTCAAGCCACTCAAAATAATTTGTTTATACTGGAGACTATATACAAGGCATAAGAAGCAATATGTATATCTAAAATCGACATGCCTTTTGGTTTTTCGCTGTTATAGAGCTTTTATTGTGGGGGTCTGGTCTGGCAGTAGGAAATGATCTGTAATAAAAACAGTGAAACACGGTTGTGTCTATTCCATACACTGAGGTTATAAAATTGGCAATTGCCCAGTAGTTAGCACTTGGTAATATATTAGGATACCCGATCTTATTGTTTAGCAGCTCCAGACGACTTAAATATCCGCTCAACCCTAATGGTTTGATTCTCCAGATATGTTGCAAATAAACAGGGCTTTTATGACTTAACTGACATGTATTATAAGTACCTAAATAGCTGGCATATGTGCATAATAGAACCCTATTATTTGCCGAATTGGTTTTGCAATTGATTGAGTGGAAACGGGAGATTGTGAAGCAGTATCTGCTCGAAGAGGGTGTGTAATCAATTAGTCTTCTCCTCTGAAACATGCCCGCTGGACTGGCAGGGCTCTGCCACCAGCAAAACCTCCAGTTTTGGGGTATATTTTCTATAAGGAAACGTGTGTTGCCGTGAATCCAAGAGGAAGCAGCAGTAGCAGCTGTCAGCTCTTATTAACTCCTGCATAAAACATACCTTAAGTACGGTTTGTTATCAATTACTTGCAGAAATGAAACAACTGGGAAAATGCAGCGAGGCTCCCTATAAATTAAAGTGATTGGGTGATTGATTAGAGCACCTGCTGTAAATCATAACAGTTACACACAATTATGAGAGAGCTATTTAAAAGCAATTTGCAAGAAAATTCATGTCACGGGGGAATTGCTCTGGGTTTTAGTTTAGCCGATTTTTTTTTTGTTTATTTCTGCGTGTGTCTGGTTGCTATTATAGGAATTTGTTCATTATAATCCCCTTGGTTACTCTTAAAATAACCTCACTGGTTTCTCAGAGAAAAGAAATATTTCGTTTTATCTTAGACAGAACAACACGGTTTTATTTTGTTTAGCTTCACTTTATCGTTCTCTTTTTATTGTTCTGTATAGCTACCTTTAAATATGTGTTACAGTAACTAAACCAGCTTTATTTAGGGGCGGGAGAGTTCCCAGTAATTCACGGACAGTACAATATGATCAGAGTGGAGAACACCATTGTAGGACCAGATATTTTTTCCTGGTGTTCATTTTTCTGAAGGAAAAGACTCATTTTATTTCATAAACCAGACTTAATAAAAACACAAAGCAATAACAGAGCTGTCTTCTATTTGCTGTATCCTCCAGCCTTGATACTTACTTAAGACAGCAACTCCCTTTGTGTGCTGAATTTATTCCTGGCTCAGCTTAGCAGTAATGGAAACATTAGCCAAAAAAAAGTAAATTTTCCTCTTTTTTTCCCCTCCAGAAAGGCGCTGTCCGTTGTACAAAAGGCATCGGGGGGCTCTGGGTGAGACACAGGCTCAAACCCGAAAGTTGCCAGGTGCTTGCCAATATGTATTTTATTTCCCAATGATTAAACCCTGCATAGAGGCTGTACTGTACCACCCTTCTCTCCATCCATCATCCATGGAGCAGTTTCCTAGAGGTTGGGGGAGCAGCACCCTTTAGGTTGCTGGAGGTAGCCAGAGATTCAAAATTCCCTTTCATTTTGCTGTTCTGTGCATGTCAGAGAGACTGTGGTTATCCCGTGCTCCTCCGTGGCGTGATGATTTCTCTCTCCCCTCCTCCCCTTTTCTTTCTCCAGTTCCGGTTCCTCCAAAATCCGTTACTTCTTTGATGATGAATAAAGATGGCTTCCTGGGTGGAATTTCAGTCAACACCGGAGAGGTGTTTTGCTCTGTCCCCGGCCGCTTGTCTTTGCTTAGTTCAACTTCAAAGTACAAAGTAACTGTGGGAGAAGTTCAGAGGCGACTTTCTCCTCCAGAGTGTCTGAACGCATCCCTCCTAGGAGGAGTCCTTAGAAGGTAAGAGGCATGAAGATGACCACGTGTGGGGATCCCTGCATGTACTAGAAATACATGGTCAACAGTAAAATGATTGCAAATATGCATTGACCTTATTGTGTGTAACTTTATGGATAAAGTGAAAATATTCAGTGTTCAAACATTGAGATGAACGTATGGAGAACAGAGAAAGGTTTGGCCTTGCTTAGTCATGAGCAAAGGAACTGAGAAAAGGAAGATTTTTCCTCTTGTGCATGAACAGAATTTCTATCTTTTCTCCTCCTCACACTTCTCTCTTAGCAAATGGGCAATATAAAATGCCAAACTGTGTGTGATTCAGGGTGAACTGGAGGTTTTTGAGGACTTGGGGATTTCCTGGTTAAATCCACGAGGCTTTCTCTACATGGCAATAACAATCAGACAATTATGTCAGTTATGAGATCTGGTGTCACACAAGACATTATTGAAACTGGCAGGGAACTAATAGACAAGGTAAGATAGGGAAGTACCTGACTAAAGAAAAGTCATCAACAGGTAGATCTGACAGTCAGAAACTTAGTGCTTCATGCAGAGAAAGTTGCTGGAGGAATCACTCACAGCTGGGCTTGAGGCCTTTGCTATTTAGTATTTGTGCAAATCACTGCTAAAGTCCTGGTGGATTTTGCTCAAGACCTCAAAATATTTGGCAATATTGGTGCTGAGGAAAATGGGGAGGTCTTGTTGCCACTCGGTCATATCAAGTGGGAGATTGTGGTTTTATATAAAGAAACGAGTTTAAGCTCTGAGGTCATTAACTGGAAATACCAAGAGGGAGAGAAGCTTTTCTCTTCTTGGCAGTGACTGAGGGCCTGAGAACTGTCAGTATGAGCTGGCTGTAAGAAAGGTGAGCCAAAGCTCTGTCTCCATTCAGAACAGAGAGGAAGTCATGAGGTACCAGTATGAGGTACTGTCACCCACTCAGGCTGACAGAATGTAAGACTTCATTTTCTATGGGAGAGGTAGACACCAGACTGGTAAGAAAAGCAGGACTTTTAGACAGGAACAGACTTTAGGCAGGAACAAATGCATATAAATTGACAGTGAATAAACTTCAGATCATGATTAGAAGTTGCTAATCTTAGAGGAGAAAATATCTTGACAACTCCTGTAGCCACAATTGGGATATGATGACTCTGAGGTAGTTTAAAATGAAGTTGATGTTTGGGGTTCCCCCCTTACCACCCCCTGATGGCATCAGGGTCTCTGGCTCCATCTCTGGAGATGAGAGGGAAAGTTCTGCTTCATGCAGTCACCCAAACACACACAGGAGAATCAGAGTCTCCTAAAATAGATGCAGCTCCACGTGAATGTCTGTAATCATTGTTCAGCTGCGAGCCTTGCCAGTGAGAGCAGCAGAGACATTTACTTACAGATGCTAAACCTTCCTGCTCCTTCTGCACAACCACAAATGGAGCAGGGAGAACATCTGAGAGATACCCTGTAGAAAATACAATTATCAAGGTAAAGAAACATTATTATTGAACGTCAGTGGATTTCTGGAGGTGGCCCAAGCCACAATCATTGGCTGCTGCTGACTTCAGTTCCTATCTTGAATCTAAATTTTAGACAAGCGTTTGGTTCAGAGCAGATGAAATATAAAAAGCTGCTCTCTTGCAATTCTGCCATCCAGTCCGATTTACTTTGATATAAAATAGTGGGATGCCAGTCTAGCTTCTCTGTAGTTTCTGGTTTTCTTTCGCTAAGGGTGACTGCTAATTCTTAACCAAATGTTAAGTAAAGAACTAAGAGATAGTTGGTATAGACTCTGCTGTTGGGTGCCAAAACTCTCCCTGACTTCGCAGGTGGCAAGATTTCATCCCTGGGGCTTTACATATGTATGGGCGTTCGAACAATAGCTCTGAATTTTCCACCTATAGCTCACTCATCCTTTTATTGCCCTTATCAGTAACCTCCGACAGATACTCAAATCTTTCCCCAGGCAATCTATTCCCTCTGAATTGCTGCCTCAGGTGAGCTCTTCCTCTCAGCATCGCCTTCCCGCACAAGAACACACACACGCGAGGGCGAAATGGTTTAATAAATATTTTCCTCCTTTTCTGTTTATCCACAGGCGCACACATTCTGTCTTTGAACCTTTCAGATTTTATTTTTTTATTTTAGCCCCTCTTCCCGTTCAGTGTCTTTACTGGAATAGCAGAGGATTGAATCCTCCTCTACCTTTCTGCCCATCCCTTTGCTCCATCTTAATGACAGCTGGTGTCATAAAATAGGAACCCTTTGCTCTCTAGATCAGAACCTTTCCATTAATTATTGCTGTTTGGCGTTATTTGATTTCCCTGGATAAAACAGGGAGAAAAGTGAGTTCATCCCCACCTCTACCCGTGGGAGAAATTAGGCAAATCTCAGCAAAGCCGAACAGAAATCAACACCCCCAAAGTCCTTAACGTCGAGTAAAAACCCTCCCAGGCTCCGCTGACTGCACAGACTAAACGTTTCTTCCAGGAACACTGCGGGGTTAATCACGATGTTAATTTCTTTGCAATTCTAGAGCCAAATCGAAAAACGGGGGGAGATCTTTGCGAGAAAGGCTAGAAAAAATCGGTTTGAATTTACCAGCCGGCAGGCGTAAGGCCGCAAATGTCACTTTACTCACCTCCCTGGTGGAAGGTAAGCCGAGGGTCGCAGCTCCCTTCACACCCCTGCCTGCACTGAACTCCTGTCTGACATTTACCAACCAAAAAACCCCCCAAAACAAAAAGAAAAAAAACCATCATCAACTCTGGGGATCAGGTGGGAAAGCCTTGCAGAGGTGAAACTCAGGGCGCACAAGGAGAAACACCGGCACGGTGAAGGATCCCATTCCCAAAAATGAAGTCACCGGCTGGAGGATCATTGATCCCTCTTGGTGGCAAGAATAAGGGAGTGTGTCTGTGTGTGTACGTGTGTGTGCGTGTGTAATTCTGCAGGGCAGTCCCATTCCTCATTGCTATTCATTTTCAACCTGTGCCCTTCGACTCCAAGTCTACTCCATCCTCCCGCTAATTCTCTCCTCCCGAGCTGATTTATGGCCGCTACAAGATGCTCAATGGGGAAAAATGATACAAAATTACTTTTTTTTTTTTTTTTTGGTAAGAAATCAGAGCAATTTAAGACTCGTAGAACTCGGTTTCCCTTAAGGTGGCTGGAGCTGAACAAAGAGACCAGCTATTCCCGAGGAAGGAGAGAGGGAAGCGGAAACTGAAGTTTCAACACATTTCAAGTCAACTAATGGCATTTTAGTGGCCAGAAGTGTTTCTTTGATTTGTTGTTACTGTACCGAGAAGGAAAATTTAGAGCACTAATAAGTTTAGGATATGTGCGTGTTTATGCTGAGAGAAGTTGGACCTTCTCCAAAAAAAACCTATCCGGAATAGTATGGATGCAATTATGAATTCTATGTATCTGCACTACACATATACACCGAGAGGCGTGTAAATAATCCACTTATCTCTTCTGCATATAAGCATACATAAATATTTGTGCTAGATACTAACTTTTCAACTCTTTTGATTGAGTTATGGGAGCGATAAGACCCTTTGCCGTGTGCAGAGCTGAAGGCAGGCTCGGAAAACACGGGGCTGAGAGGTGGGAGCTCCTCCTGTACCCGCGTGTAGGTGATGCCGAGCAAGCCACAGTGTAGGTTAGGGATATAGGGTTTAGCTATAGGAGATGTGAAGCATTTCGAGGGTGGCAAATGCCCTTGGGCGTCCGGGTTAGCTCAGCTTTCCCCCGCTGTGTGTGTGAGAAACCCCAATTCACAGCCGCTCTCCGAGGCTGGTGTGAGGTTCAGAAGCCGGTGGGGTTGTGTAGTGACGCTGAACTCTGTGTCAAGTGTGCAGCAAGGTGTAGATTCCTGTGCTCTCCCCTGATTCCCTCACAAATCAACGGTTTACCTCCAGGTAGATCCCTCCCTTTGGAATAAGCTCCTGATGGAGTTTGATTTTTTTTCCCCCTGCCACCATCCAGGCTTTTGCTGCTCCTGTATCGCCGGGAGCAGGAATGGTCCGGTCGGTCCCAGCCTCTGTTGCCCTAACGCTGCCCGGGAGGACTCTTCCCGGCGCGGGGATCCCACTTCCAGGCTCTCCCGGGTGCTCTCGCCTTCATTAACCGGTTTGATCATTAGCGAGAAGCCTTGAGAAGCAGGAGATGACGTTGGAAAGCAATTCCTGATAGTTAAAAATAACATGGTCCTGCAGTTATTAGACATACCTGTTTTGCGTGTTGGAAATCTTGCCCCTCGTCCCTCAGGCGATGCTTTAAAGGGTTTAATGCTTTATTCTAGAGGGGCTGAGCTATAATCTGGTGGAATCCCCCTAGAGCCTGAGAGGTTTTTTTCTCCCCTCCTCTTTTCCTCCTTTCTGCAGCTACTGTCTTCTTGTGGCATGAAGTACATCAGTAGGAGTTGGATGACACAAAACCTCTGGAGGCAAGAAACCTGAAACCAGGCAGGCAGGAAAAGTGACAATTAGAATTAGAGTTAGAATAATAATTATTTTTTTCACAGAAAAGTTGCCATTAGTTGTTATCTTTCCACCGGGCACAGAGGAGTTCCTGTTACATGATGGTCAGTTAAAAATGCAGATTATTAAATAGCCATCGGGCTAAATGCAGTTATCTCCATAATTTTATAAATGTGGCACTAACTGTGATAATGATGCAAGTGCTCTGTGTGTATAAAGTGTGTATATAATGTTCCACAAAGAAATAACATTATATTCACAATATATCCACATCTGCAAAGTTTTGGACAATGATCTGATTTGTTGAAATAGGAATGGTTTCTCTGCTCTTAAGAGGAGTTTGGGTTCTTTAGTCTTTCAGGATTCATTAAATTTTCCTTGTGTCTTGTTTTTGTGGGGTTTTTTTGCTTGTTTGTTTGTTTGGCCCTGTTAATTACAAAGGTTTTTTTTTCTGTGTGTGAATGGTGTGTGTGTGTTTTTCCCTGTGTTCTGCACAACCATTGCAGCAAAGACAAATCTCATCAGCTCAGAATCTGTCCCATCAACTTCTGTCCCCAAATTAGGGCTTGTGGAGGGAAAACACATCCTATGTCCCTAAGGTGGAAGGGATGCTATGAAGCCCGTCCCTAAGGTGGAGGGGATGCTGTTAGCTTTCCAAACAGGGCCAGAAGGAGCTGGTACCTCCCAGGGGAGCGGTGGGCAGGTCGGAGCCAGCCCAGCCCGGGACCGGTGGTGCCCGGAGGCATTAATTCCCGTCTCGTTCCCTCTAGGTGAAGCCGTTCATTTAGCTCGGGATTTTGGGTACATCTGTGAAACGGAGTTCCCAGCCAAAGCTGTTTCTGAGTACCTGAACAGACAGCACACGGACCCCAGCGACCTCCACTCCAGGAAAAACATGCTGCTTGCTACAAAGTGAGTGCCAAATTAAATACCCCCCTTCTGCCCTTCCCCTCCTTCAACCCTTCCTCTGAGCTCGCTGCTTGGAGAAAGCAGACGGAATTTCCAATCCCCAAATTCCAATGGCCCCGCGGGAAGGAAGGATGCTCCTGTCTCCCCACGGACCTCTGCATCCCCTTGCAGTGGGGTTCCTGTCAACTGACTCTGCCCCTGTAGAAGTTGTAGGTGTCTGTATCTATTGTACATAATTTCCAAGCCACTCCCAGTTAAAAAAAAAAAAAAAAAAAATCTTTAAGGAAAGGGGACAACAACCAAAAAAAAAAAATCTATATTTTGCTTCCACAGCATGTCTGTCTGTCCCTCCTGCTGCTCACACACACCTGTCTGTCTGCTACCAGATTGCAACGTCTTTCCCATGTGATTTAATTAAAAAAATATTAAAAAAAAAGAGGAAAAAAGGGGGAAAAATAGAAACACAGCATCATGTGCTGCTAATGATTCTTGGTTTGCCCCCTCCAAGCCATCTCTCTCCTTAGGGACTTCCTCGCTGGATGTGCTGAATGTGATGATTTACACTTGGCTGTGCCTCCCAGGCTACTCACTGGGGGCTTCGTGGTTTGCTCTGGTCCTTGGCAGTGGGTGCTGAGTGTTCACACATCTTCATCTATCTGGAAAAAGAAAAAGAGGGGGAAAAAAAGGAAGAAAAATACCAGCCCAAACAGTTCTCATTTATTTCATGCTCTGGGACGTGCCTTGCCTCCGATGACAGTGTAATTTAAAGAAATATATGGAGGGTTGAAAAATCATTTGCTCAAATTTGTCCAGATGTTTTTTAGACGTGATTGGAATTTGATTGCCCTTTCCGCAGGGTCAGAAGATATTAATGTCCCAGAACTTTAATTGCTCGCAGACCCTGCTTTGCTCTTTGAAGATGTAAAATGTTGGACTCATTACTGTTTGTTCTCCAAATTCAGAGTTTCCTCTCTTGCACTTTCTTAATGGATAATACACATAGAAGTAGACCTTTATCTTTCCCCACCCTCTGAAACCTTTAACCCACTGGGAATTTCAGAGAATTTCAGAGAATGAGAGATGAATGTCTTTTTTAAAGGGCTCTT